>CM031240.1:906838084-907438084 GCA_018340775.1 Taxus wallichiana var. yunnanensis | reverse complement strand
GTTTCACTCGAATCGTATATCTTGATTTGTCTCTCGCTTGGATTCCATTTTTAGGACAGTCATGTGGAAAGAAATAGGACATGGATGAATGACTTGGAAAAATGATCTTTCTTCTTTCATTCATTGAAATCTATAATTTGTTAATAATGAATTTTGTAGTGCTTAGATATACGAGCAACTATATGCATTGTTGTTCGCTTTCTTGTCTGTGCTTGATTGCTTGGAATCTAATATGATGCATGAACTGAAAGGAAGGTAATGGGTTTACATTTCAGTTAGTTTCATCCTTTGCATTTATTATTAATGAAAGGCGTGGAAAGGATAACAGTATGTTATATCAGCAGTAAGCTATTTGTATTTCTAACTTTACAAATATTGTGAATTAAGACTTGTAACGGTTATGTGGAAATGGGACAGCAGTTCTTTGGCTGATTGTGATGATATTTTGATAGTTCAGTTGTTATGCTGATCTTTCTTTGTGCCTATTTCGTGATTGATGTCTTATCGTCGTTTCATAAAAGCAGTGGTTCTTTTATTGAGACAGCTTAGTCAAGCACCTCATTTTAATGATAAGTGCTTAATATGCTGGCCATGAATCGACCTGCAAATCATTTTGCAGATGGAATTTGATTAGAATGAAGACATGGCTGTTTTCTCGATGCTTCTTGATTAGTTCAAGATGAATTGTAATTGTTGCTTTTATTCCTCTTCGAGGAATGTGAAAAGAAGAAAGTATATTCTTCTATCTATGAGTTGTATTGATGTTTTATGTAAACCATGTCCATTCAATTGGATTGGCAAATGTATGGATTATGACATGAAATGATGAATACAATTACAAGTGTGATATTTTAATAATTATATCAGTTTGATATTGTTGACTAAATTGGAAATATAATGTTATTTCTTGATTTGGATTTGTTTAATTGTCCTCGATGGATGCTAAGGGAACTCGATATCTATTCTTACCTAAATGCAACTTTTAAGTTGAAATATGCAATTAGTTCATACTTGGTAAAGATGAATTTTTAATTGACATTAAAAAGGATTAGGAAGAATATGATTCCATAACCGATAGGTATTTGGATTAGCTTAGAGCTAAGGAATATCAATTAACTTTGAGTAATCGAATTTCGCTTTCGAACTCCATTAATGATCTCGTATGCTAAATTCGTAATAAAGGATATAGGATAAGTATATCCATAACTAATGGACCTTAACTATGTAACGTTAAGGAGAACAAATGAATACATTTTTGGGAATTAGACCTCGCGTTTAAATGACGCCTAATAAGTTAGAATTCTGAATTTAGTTACAGTTGGGAAAATCTTGGCTAAGTTTAATAGGTTAAACTTATCACGTCCGTCGGTACGGACTGCTTAATCCAATGATTAAGAAGAGAACCAAGTAGGGAAATGCAGCCCTTCGACACGAAGGAGAAGATGCATAGCAAGCTAATGGATGGATTTAGTCCCTCTTAGCTATATACAACTGTAACGGAAACGAGGATCAAGGGATCAGCATGGATGCTGAAAGTTGATTCTTAATTATCAAATCGTATCCAAATCACTTGAGCAGATGTGTATTCTCGATGGGAGGATTCTCGCAGACATTGGCATACGCCAGCCTATAAAAGGTGTCTCCATGAAGATGGGGTCTTCATGACGACACAATGTCAGCAAAGCCTGACATATTGCAATGCCCTCCCGAATTAAAACATCAAGAATACATAGGTGAATGTGTAACTCTTAAGTAGGGATAGAGTATGATCGGTATACGGAGTGACTCTCGGAATACTAAAGATAACTAGACACACGGAGTCGTGGGGAAACGACACCGTATGTCCGCGTATCTTTAGTTACTGGAGTGCCTTCCTATATTCGCTCATATTACTAGTTGGAAATCGAAGTTTAAATCGACCTTAAACGAAGAGGACTGGGTAGGAACCAGAAAGACCATTCTAGATAACAGGTGAAGTGAAGTGAAGGACGTATTCCATTGATGTGTATCACATCCAGGAATATGATCATGCAAAGCATGTGAAAATCTTTGGCCAAAGTATCGCAAGTGCTGGTTGCGTTGTCCTTATCACTTAATTTAAGATGCAGGATGTCAGATGAATATCAGTAACATATATTCAGATAGGCTTCTTAAATGGATCACTTCGATAACCGGAAACGGTTATGAGAACAGGTATATATAATATACTATGCATAAACGAACATGAAGGATCGGTTGTTGCCGAGTCATGAAATGAAGGATCGTTGAAACTCCGAGCCATGAAAATGGAAGATCGGCAGTTCCTCGAGTCATTTACAGCAGCATATAGAATCTGTTATAAGATTGAATGGCATTGAATGTGTGTTCCATATTGTAAATATGCGAACAGGGAACATTAGTTTTAAAAAGAAATTGTGTGATCCAAACTGTGTTGTTTGGGCAGAGAACAATTATTAAAACTTGAACGTGTGTTTGAATTTTATAATTCATAACAGAGAACGTTATCAAAAAAAAAAAAAAAAATTCCCTTGTTCTGGTATCTTAAAATGGGGATGTTACATCTTGGTATCAGAGCTGAAGGTTGCAGCTCTTGGACCTAATGAGTCCACGATATTAATAAGGTTTACATTTTCTTATTGAATAGAAAATGGTCAGACAAGAGGGAATGCTGCGAATAACCCGTTATAGGGTGGAGAAGCAGTGACTGCCCAAAAGCTGGATGAAATCCTTGCTGCCCTACTTGATACGAGGGATCGTTTGACTGCTCGAACAACAACCAATGGGCAATGAAGAGGAGGAGAATGAAGCTGAAATAAATGATCACCGCTTCCTCTCGTGGACAACATCAATGGAGGGAATCCGGGTGTTGATGATAATAATGTAAATTGCTCCTAATCCCCCTGAAAATAAAAGGGCAAGATTAGCAGCTGAACTTACAAATGATATAAAGAGAATAAGTCCTCCAAAGTTTGATGGAACAACTCTTGGAGACGGAGCTGAGAACTGGCTCAGTGAAATGGAGAAATACTTTGCAATAAGAAACTTCTCCGAAGAGACTAAAGCGATATGGGGAGCATATCGCCTTTCTCATGAAGCATCATCATGGTGGGACAACCGTAAGGTGAGCTGAATATTGTCGAATCGACATAACTTGGGATCAATTTAAGGGTTATTTTAGGCAACGATGGCTGCCTCAACTCTATTTTGATAGGAAAATGACCGAATTTTAACTCGGTCGCAAGGAAGGCGTTCGGTGACGGAATATCGGGAAGGGTTTACTAAACTCCTTAAGTATGTGCCGCATACTCAAGTCGATGAGAAGTTCGAATACGGAAATTCATAATGGGACCGAATCCCATCATTGGTGGTGAAGTGGATGTCCACGGCCCAACCACCATGGATGGAGTTGTTTAAAAGGCAATCGACAGAATGTAAATTGAGGGCAATATCGCTCACGTGGGAAGAGATAAGGAAGAAGATTCCCAATCCTTCTTCTCTCTCGCACCAAAAAGGGGACCTTGGAAAAGGTTTGGTGTGAAAAACAAAATTGTTGTAGATAACAACAAGAAACCCGTGATGAACAGACTCATAAATAGCGCATGAACAGCCTTCACAAAAGTTAATGGCATTGGATGTAAGTCCTATGGAAGCTTAATGATAACTTCAAGGTCGGGTAACAAATTTGAGCCTAGAAAAGGGCCACTGGAGGATGCTTCAACCGTGGAAAGGACCACTATGCGAATCACCGTCCTCTCAAGAAGGATGATCGTGGACAAGCAAAGATAGATACACGCCGCAGCTGGCAATGCATGTCGGGGAAAAGCAAGTGACGCCCCCATGGGTTACGGTAAGTTATTCAGTACACCGTAGTTATACTTTTGATATCGGAGCTACGTAATGTTTTATTTCAGCTAAACTTGCTATGAAATTAAAAAGAAAGGCTGCAAGAATGGATAAAACATGGACAAAGGCATTATGGGAATAATGTTGTCCATACAAATAAATGTGCCTTTTTGGGGCAATTCTTGATCTCGCCTCGGTTTCTCCACCGAAGTTGACTTGTATGTCACTCCTCTAGGATCATATGATATCATCATTATGAGTTAACTCGTTGGCTGAACATAAGGCAAAGGTCGATCTGTTATGAAAAACAAATTTGTTGCTTTGATGACCTCGCAGAAAGCAAAGCAGTCATTCAAGGTGTAAACGGGAAGTCATAGCTTAGGAACCGACGGCTATGCAACTAAAAAGGGCTAAAAATAGAGGCGCACTTTGTATGCAAAGAAAAGTGATAGAAAATGCAGAGGAAGATAATGATTTCATGGAAAGATATCCATTGTTGAGGGATTTCCGTGATGTGTTTCTGGAGGAATTGCCAGGTCTTCCGCCCAAACGTGAGTTTGACTTCGCAATAGAAATCAAACCAGGAACGGAACCCATATCTAAGGCACCTTATAGAATGACTACCATTGAGTTGGTAGAGTCAAGGCCCGCTTACAAGAACTTCGACTAAGGGGCCTGATAAGACCGAGCGCCTCACCTGGGGAGCGCCGGTAATTTTGTAAAGAAAAAGGATGGCACATTGAGGTCAGGCATTGATTACGTAATCGTCGAACAAAGCAACTATTAAAAATCGATACCCACTTCCTAGGATTGATGATCTGTTTGATCAGATGCGAGGAGCATCAGTTTATTCAAAAATAGATCTTCGATCAGGGTACCATCAGCTGAGAATAAAGGAAGAAGATATTCATAAAACAACTTTTAGAACGAGGTACGGGCATTATGAGTTCACGGTGTTACCTTTTGGGTTGACTAATGCACCTGCCGCCTTCATGAATCTAATGAACAATATTTTTCAAGAATACTTAGACAAGTTTGTGCTTGTATTCTTAGACGACATTCTTATATACTCTAAAAATGTCGAAGAGCACCAAGAACATCTCAGGATAGTGCTGGAAATCTTAAGAAAGAGGAAGTTGTATGGCAAACTGTCCAAATGTTCCTTTTATGATGCAGAGGTGCATTATTTGGGACACGTTATAAGCAAAAATGGGATAGCTGTTGACCCTTCAAAGATCACAGCTATAACTGAGTGGCCTGCGCCTAAGAACGTGCACGAAGTGAGGAGCTTCATGGGCTTGGCTGGATATTATCGAAAGTTTGTTAAGGACTTTTCAAAAATTGCTGCCCCAATCACTTCACTGCAAAAGAAAGAAAAGAAATTTGTCTGGACAGACAAATGTGAATCTGCCTTTAAAAAGTTAAAGGAACAGTTAACTACAGCACCTATTTTGACTGCATTCGATCCAAATGGAGATTTTATGGTCAGAACTGACGCCTCAGAGAAGGCCTGGAGGTATTCTATTACGTAATAACCATGTCATCGCTTATGAAAGCAGAAAGCTTAAGTTACATGAACAGAACTATGCTCCACACGATCTTGAGCTCACGCCATTGTTCATGCACTTCAAATGTGGAGGCATTACCTTTAGGCAAGCCCTTCGAGTTAAAAATAGACCATCCGGGGCTGAAGTATATTTTTACTCACCAAATCTCAATGCAAGGCAACAAGATGGTTAGAATTTCTGTCTCAAGATGATTTCGATATAAGCTACATTAAGGGCAAGGAAAATAGAGTAGCAGATGCTCGAGTCGAAGGAAGCATATCTCTCGCTCTTATAACGTTAAGAACTCAATTTAAGGATGAGGTGAAAGATGCCTTGAATCGATCCTTATTTCCAAAGAAGTCAAATCAGCACTTGCTTTGCACCGAGGATGTCGTATAAGGGATTCCGCATTTTGATAATGAAGGAATTTCGAGAGGTTCAAAACAGGTATATATACCTGGCAAATGACTTAAGAGGAAAATTGTTAATCAATTCCATAATTCACCTTTTCTCGACACCCGGCATTACAAAAATGCTCGCTGATCTTAAGAGCAATATTTCTCGGGAAGGGAATGAAAAAGGATGTGGCAGAGTTTGAACACACACACGCTGGAATGTCGCGTGTTAAGGCGGAACATATGCACCCCCGGATTATCAGATCCCCACAAAGATTCCGCAAAGATAAATGGCAAGTGATAACGATGGATTTCGTTCAAGGATTGCCTATGTCAAGAAATAAGCATGACATTATCCTCGTCAGTAGTCGATAAATAAATTGACCAAAGTGGCACACTTCATTGCATGGTAATTTTAAGGACGATGCACCTGTTAAGCAAGAAGAAGATTTGTACATGAAATCTTCCGATTGCATGGAATACCGGAATTAATCATATCGACAGAGATCCGAGGATGACATCAAGGTTTTGGCAAACGCTTAATGCGCCTTGGGGACTAAATTGAACTTCAGTTCGCATATCATCCGAAACGGATGGACAGACCGAGAGAGTTAATCGTGTTTTAGAGGACATGTTAAGGATGTATTGCATGGACCAGCAAAGATAAATGGGAGGAATACCTTCCACCGGTAGAATTTTCTTACAATAACACCTATCATGCCTCTTTAAAAATGGCGCCCTTTGAAGCATTGTATGGAAGAAAATGCGTAACCCCCCGTCACCGGGACAAAGCATTGAGGACAGAGAGAGGTAATTGGGCGTAAATCCTTATGGAAATGGAACAACAAATCAAAATGATTCAGAACATCTAAAGGAGGCTGCCAATAGGCAAAAGAGCTATGCACTTGAAGCGGGTCGATGTGCATTATAAATCGGGAGAGAAGGTCTTTCTTTGGGTGAAGTGAAGAAAAAGAGCTCAATAACTTTGGCAAGGTCGCTAAGTTGTCGCCACGTTACGTGGGACCTTTTGAAATTGTTGAAATAATCAACCCCGTAGCTTATCGTCTAGCATTACCCTCCCGCTTTGTCTCAAATGCATGATGTTTTTCATTTTTTGCTTAAGAAATACGTGATGATTTATCACATGTGCTAAATTGGAATTCCTTGCAGGTCCAAGACCCAGGAATAATCGTGGTTAAGCCCATTCGAGTGCTGGGAACTCGCCAGTTGTACTTGAGAAATCGCGAAGTGAACCAATGTAAGGTCCAGTGGGACCAGTTCAACGAAGAAAGTGCAACTTGGGAAAATCTCGAAGAAATGAGATCTACTTTTCCACACCTGTTTAATCGAATTTGAAATTCAAAGAACTGATAATTCTACCAAATTTAGACAATTATTAGTCTATTGTACAGTTGTCTTAAAACGCTGTTTTTAAGAGTGAATCTATTTTTGGTATGAACTTATGAATGAAAGGACAATAACTGAACTTTGTCCTAGGAACTCCTTGATTTGTTTAACTGATCATCGGGACGATGATTCTTTAAGGAGGGAAGAATGTAACACTCTGATTTTGTATGTTATCTTGGTGAATGTTTTTCATGTTGTTATAACTGCTGGAATGAAGGCAAACATGTTAAGATAAACTCTGATCTTAAAGGAATGTGTTGCTAACTTGGATTCTTGCATATTGTGATTTATTGCATAGACAAAGCTTATCAGACTTGTGTGTTTGTTTGATGTGACGAAAATTGTCGTATACTTGCTAAACTCTCGTTGTTGATTGACAAAGACACCTTGAATCAATTTCATTGATCCAAAGTATGCCGAGGGCTTCTTGTGATTTCGTGTCGATTTACTCGAACCGAACCGAGGTTGATATGAACGTGCAAATACCGATCATGCAGGTATGAGCAAAGCCTGGCACGTAAATGCCAACGACAAAGGGTTCGATTCTTGAACCCCCGTGATCGTCGAACTTGGGACCTCGTGAGGCAAGAAATGCCTGGACACGGGTGGCCTGGCATGTGATCCAAAGGACGAACGTCCCGCGCACAATAGAATGTGGAGTTAGTTGAGAGATTGGGATGGGGTTGATTAGTGTTAGTGGTTAGTAGGAATTAAAACCCTAAACTAATCCTAAGTCCTAACATGCATCCTAAACTACTACCCTAAGTGGATTTTTAAATTACAAAAAAAAAAAAGGGGAAAATAAACCTAAGTCCTAATAACCTAAGGCTAAACTATGACCTAGGTGAACACTATATGCAACCTAAACTAATCCTAATCTAAAGGGGCATGTAGACCCTCTGGAGGGAGAGGATAAGGATGGAAGGGGGTATTCATTAGCATTTAATGGAAAGTCCATACGTGGACAAGAGCTAGCTTTTTTTAAGGTAAGGTAAGAAATGGAGGTATCTATTTAGAGATAGAGCAAATTTGGTTTTTTGCTCATGGGAAATTTGAAAATTTGAGTTCGCCAACTCAAGTCAAGTGGCGTGGGAAGTTAGGAAAAGGTAGAGCCTTTAATGCATTAATTATTCTTGGTCCTCGCGACCAGCTCGCCTGGAAAGTGTATGAGGGAATTTTGATTTTCATTTTGTCGATTCGGCTTTTGCAAAGTTGCTCTTCGCATTTGGTTTTTTCGGTCTGGTTCAATGAACCACTCTTGGATTGACATCACTGTTTGGAGATTTTGAGGTGTTGTTAAGCCTCGAAGAAGAAAGGAGTGTTGGGAAGTTTTTTGTCATTGCCGTGGTGGAAGGAAATAATTCGCAAACGAAGCTTTCTTCAAGTTTTGGAAAAGAGATCACAGTGCATGTTAAGCCCTTCTCTTTAAAAATTCTTGCTTTGTTTAAGTGTCTCATTAAAACAACCCCGCTCTTGGGTTTGGATTATGTGATTGTTGTTTAGTCGATTTGATTTGGATTTCATTGATTCTTGCTTTTTTTTTTGAAAATGATAAGAAGAATCGCTTCTCGTTTAGGCTTTGATTTGTTTTGCACGAATCAAGTTGGAATATGAATTATATTTGTAGATGGTTGTTGATTGATGGATGGGATTGAAATAGATATTTTCTTTCTCTGCTCATGTTGTATGAAAGAAGAACAGCTTGTGTGAGTTGTTCTCCTTTGTCGAGAAATTTTCTTCATTGTTGTGTTTGGAACCGCCTTCGCATGTAAAAAAAAAAAAAAGTGGAAATACGGAAAATGTGTGTTGTTGTTGATTTTGGGTTCTTGTTGACCCTGTTTTGTCATTTTTGGAAATGATGGGGTAAAATCATTATGGTTTTGATGATCTGTCTTTCTGAGAGTAAATTGATTTTGGAAACACCTCCATCATTTTTTCGAACATGTGGGATTGGTTATTGACATAAATATGAATCTTATGGAATAGTTATTCTTGTAAAATAGAAGTGTGAAGTTGTTTGAAGTCGTATTCTTTACTAAATTTTTTTAAAAAGGAAATAGATTCTTTTTTCTTCTCACACCGATTTTGATGAAGAAATGGCATTGTTTTTTTGTATGAGCATACGAATTCGAATTTTTTGAGGGAAAGAAATGGTAACACGTTTTTTTCTATTTTCTTTCTTTTCTTGCTTAAAAGGGATAAGACTTTTTTTTCTTCTTCGTTGTTTTGATTAGAAAAGAAATAGCATTTTTTTGATTTTAAAGGAATGGGTTTTGAATTTTTATGTTTTTTTAGAGAATCATGAACTCGATTAGAAGGATATGCTGTAAAACAATTATTGTTGTGTTTCTTCTTTTTTATGTGAATCTTTGACAAATACGATTTTGAGTATTCGTGAAGTGAAAAGATATAGGTCATTTCGAACTTATAATGAAATATATTATTTTCTCAAGAAGGTATGATGATGATTTGTTTATTAATGTTGATGTTTTTAGGATGAATCGACATTGATTTTGTGATTACACATTTTTAGCCTTGGATTGCCTTGAACAAAAAATAAATGATAGAAATGTTTTTTGTTTTTTTTTAAATTTTCTAAAGACTTTAAATCTTTTCTTCATTTGAACATTTCTCACCTGTTCCATTTGTTTGACTTAGAAGGTAATGACATCTGATTTTTTGAGTTTTAAAGAATTGCATTATCATGAATTTTAAAAATTGGAATTCGTTGATTAGAATCATTTGGGAAGCTAGAATATAATTATTCTTCTGTTTAAGTTTTTTTGAATTTGGTAAAATGGTTTTTGAAATGAGTATTATCGGACTAGAAAAGAAATAGCTTTCTTCATGTAGGTAATAATGAATAAAATGTTATTCAAAGAAAATGATCATGGGATTAGGAAATCATGTGAGTATCGGTCTTTTGAGATGATTGCTATTGATTGGTGAACGACTTCTTCTCTTTTGCTAGCAAATTTGAAAGAAATATGGATTCTTCTTAAGATGGGGTAAATATAGGTATGCATCCTTATACTAATTGATCTTGATAAACACAATGACATACTAACCTGATTCGGATTTTCGCATATGAGCTCGATGAAAATGAAGTATGGATATGGATGATGAATTCTTCCTGTTTTCATTTAAAGCTGATTATGAATGAAATTATTCTTCTTACGGAAAGTGAATTTCGAATGGATTTTGTAAGTTTCACTCGAATCGTTATCTTGATTTGTGTCTCGCTTGGATTCCATTTTTAGGACAGTCATGTGGAAAGAAATAGGACATGGATGAATGACTTGGAAAATGATCTTTCTTCTTTCATTCAAGTTGAAATCTATAATTCGTTGATAATGAATCTTGTAGTGCTTAGATATGAGCGACTATATGCATTGCTGTTCGCTTTCTTGTCTGTGCTTGATTGCTTGGAATCTAATATGATGCATGAACTGAAAGGAAAGTAATGGGTTTACATTTCAGTTAGTTTCATCCTTTGCATTTATTATTAATGAAAGGCGTGGAAAGGATAACAGTGTGTTATATCAGCAGTAAGCTATTTATATTTCTAACTGTGCAAATATTGTGAATTAAGACTTAACGGTTATGTGGAAATGGGACAGCAGTTCTTTGGCTGATTGTGATGATATTTTGATAGTTCAGTTGTTATGCTGATCTTTCTTTTGTGCCTATTTCGTGATTGATGTCTTACTGTCGTTTCATAAAAGCAGGGTTCTTTTATTGAGACAGCTTAGTCAAGCACCTCATTTTAATGATAAGTGCTTAATATGCTCCTATCATTGAATCGAATCGACCTGCAAATCATTTTGCAGATGGAATTTGATTAGAATGAAGACATGGTTGTTTTCTGATGCTTCTTGATTAGTTGAAGATGAATTGTAATTGTTGCTTTTATTCCTCTTCGAGGAATTGTGAAAAGAAGAAAGTATATTCTTCTATCTATGAGTTGTATTGATGTTTTATGTAAACCATGTCCATTCAGTTGGATTGGCAAATGTATGGATTATGACATGAAATGATGAATACAATTACAAGTGTGATATTTTAATAATTATATCAGTTTGATATTGTTGACTAAATTGGAAATATAATGTTATTTCTTGATTTGGATTTGTTTAATTGTCCTTGGATGGATGCTAAATGGGAACTGATATCTATTCTTACCTAAATGCAACTTTTAAGTTGAAATATGCAATTAGTTCATACTTGGTAAAGATGAATTTTTAATTGACATTAAAAAGGATTAGGAAGAATATGATTCCATAACCGATAGGTATTTCAGATTAGCTTAGAGCTAAGGAATATCAATTAACTTGGAGTAATCGAATTTCGCTTTCGAACTCCATTAATGATCTCGTATGCTAAATTCAAAATAAAGGATATAGGACAAGTATATCCATAACTAATGGACCTTAACTATGTAACGTTAAGGAGAACAAATGAATACATTTCTTGGGAATTAGACCTCGTTTAAATGACGTCTAATAAGTTAGAATTCTGAATTTAGTTACAGTTGGGAAAATCTTGGCTAAGTTTAATAGGTTAAACTTATCACGTCCGTCGGTAATGGATCGCTTAATCCAATGATTAAGAAGAGAACCAAGTAGGAAATGCAGCCCTTCGACACGAAGGAGAAGATGCATAGCAAGCTAATGGATGGATTTAGTCCTCTTAGCTATATACAACCGTAACGGAAACGAGGATAAAGGGATCGTGCATGGATGCCGAAAGTTGATTCTTAATTATTAAATCGTATCCAAATCACTTGAGCAGATGTGTATTCTCGATGGGAGGATTTCGCAGACATTGGCATACGCCAGCCATAAAGAAGGTGTCTCCATGAAGATGGGGTCTTCATGACGACACAATGTCAGAAAGCCGACATATATTGCAATGCCCTCCCGAATTAAAACATCAAGAATACATAGGTTGAATGTGTAGCTCTTGGCAGGGGATAGAGTATGATCTGGTATACGGAGTGACTCCGGAATACTAAAGATAACTAGACACACGGAGTCGTGGGGAAACGACACCGTATGTCTGCGTATCTTTAGTTACCAGGAGTGCCTTCCTATATTCGTTCATATTACTAGTTGGAAATTGGAAGTTTAAATCTGACCTTAAACGAAGAGGACTGGTAGGAACCAGGAAAGACCATTCTAGATAACAGGTGAAGTGAAGTGAAGGACGTATTCCATTGATGTGTATCACATCCAGGAATATGATCATGCAAAGCATGTGAAAATCTTTGGCCAAAGTATCGCAAGTGCTGGTTGCGTTGTCCTTATCACTTAATTTAAGATGCAGATGTCGATGAATATCAAGAATGTATATTCGATAGGCTTCTTAAATGGATCACTCGATAACCGAAACGGTTATGAGAATAGTATATATATATACTATGCATAAATGAACATGAAGGATCGGTTGTTGCCGAGTCATGAAATGAAGGATCGTTGAAACTCCGAGCCATGAAAATGGAAGATCAGTTCTCGAGTCATTTACAGCAAAGCATATAGAATCTTTATAAGATTGAATGGCATTGAATGTGTGTTCCATATGTAAATATGCGAACAGGAACATTAGTTTTAAAAAGAAATTGTGTGATCCAAACTGTGTTGTTTGGGCAGAGAACAATTATTAAAACTGAACGTGTGTTTGAATTTTATAATTCATAACAGAGAACGTTATCAAAAAAAAAAAAAAAATTCCCTTGTTCTGGTATCTTAAAATGGGGACACGATATTAATAAGGTTTACATTTTCTTATTGAACAGAAAATGGTCAGACAAGAGGGAATGTTGCGAATAACCCACATAGGGTGGAGAAGCAATGATCTACCCAAAAGTCGGATGAAATCCTTAATGCCCTACTTGATACGAGGGATCGCTTGATTGCTCGAACAACAATCAATGGGCAATGAAGAGGAGGAGAATGAAGCTGAAATAAATGATCACCGCCTTCCCCGTGGACAACATCAATGGAGGGAATCCGGGGTGTTGATGATAATAATGTAAATTGCTCCTAATCCCCCTGAAAATAAAAGGGCAAGATTAGCAGCTGAACTTACAAATGATATAAAGAGAATAAGTCCTCCAAAGTTTGATGGAACAACTCTTGGAGACGGAGCTGAGAACTGGCTCAGTGAAATGGAGAAATACTTTGCAATAAGAAACTTCTCCGAAGAGACTAAAGCGATATGGGGAGCATATCAGCTTTCTCATGAAGCATCATCATGGTGGGACAACCGTAAGGTTGAGCTGAATATTGTCGAATCAGACATAACTTGGGATCAATTTAAGGGTTATTTTAGGCAACGATGGCTGCCTCAACTCTATTTTGATAGGAAAATGACTGAATTTCAGAACTGGTCGCAAGGAAGGTTGTCGGTGACGGAATACTGGGAAGGGTTTACTAAACTCCTTAAGTATGTGCCGCAGTACCAAGCTGATGAGAAGTTCAGAATACGGAAATTCATAATGGGATTGAATCCCATCATTGGTGGTGAAGTGGATGTCCACGGCCCAACCACCATGGATGGAGTTGTTAAAAGGCAATCGACAGACAGAAATGTAAATTGAGGCAATATCTCGCTCACAGGGAAGAGATAAGGAAGAAGATTCCCAATCCTTCTTCGTCTCTTGCACCAAAAAGGGGACCTTGGAAAAGGTTTGGTGTGAAAAACAAAATTGTTGTAGATAACAACAAGAAACCTGTGATGAATAGACCTGTAAATAGCGTGCGGAACAGCTTCACAAAAGTTAATGGCATTGGACAGAAGTCCTATGGAAGCCAGAATGATAACTTCAAGGCTGGTAACAAATTTGAGCCTAGAAAAGGGCCAGCTGGAGGATGCTTCAACTATGGAAAGGACCACTATGCGAATCACTGTCCTCTGAAGAAGGATGATCGCGGACAACAGCATAGGATACACGCTGCGTGCAGCTGGCAATGCATGTCGGTGTGAAAAGCAAGTGACGCCCATAGAAGTTACGGGTAAGTTATTCGGTACACCTGTAGTTATACTTTTTGATACTGGAGCTACAGAATGTTTTATTTCTGCTAAACTTGCTATGAAATTAAAAAGAAAGGCTGCAAGAATGGATAAAACATGGGACGGAAAGGCATTATGGGAATAATGTTGTCCATACAAGTAAATGTGCCTTTTTGGGGCAATTCTTGATCTGCCTGGTTTCTCCACCGAAGTTGACTTGTATGTCACTCCTCTAGGATCATATGATATCATTATTGGAGTTAACTGGTTGGCTGAACATAAGGCAAAGGTCGACTATTATGAAAAACAAATTTGTTGCTTTGATGACCTGCAGAAAGCAACAGTCATTCAAGGTGTAAATGGGAAGTCATAGGTTAGAAACCTGATGGCTATGCAACTAAAAAGGGCTAAAAATAGAGGCTGCACTTTGTATGCAGTAAAAGTGACAGAAAATGCGAGAGGAAGATAATGATTTCATGGAAAGATATCCATTGTTGAGGGATTTCCGTGATGTGTTTCCGGAGGAATTGCCAGGTCTTCCGCCCAAACGTGAGTTTGACTTCGCAATAGAAATCAAACCAGGAATGGAACCCATATCTAAGGCACCTTATAGAATGACTACCATTGAGTTGGTAGAGCTGAAGGCTCAGTTACAAGAACTTCTGACTAAGGGGCTGATAAGACCGAGCGTCTCACCTTGGGGAGCGCCGGTAATTTTTGTAAAGAAAAAGGATGGCACTTTGAGGCTGTGCATTGATTACAGAATGCTGAACAAAGCAACTATTAAAAATCGATACCCACTTCCTAGGATTGATGATCTGTTTGATCAGATGTGAGGAGCATCAGTTTATTCAAAAATAGATCTTCGATCAGGGTACCATCAGCTGAGAATAAAGGAAGAAGATATTCATAAAACAACTTTTAGAACGAGGTACGGGCATTATGAGTTCACGGTGTTACCTTTTGGGCTGACTAATGCACCTACCGCCTTCATGAATCTAATGAACAATATTTTTCAAGAATACTTAGACAAGTTTGTGCTTGTATTCTTAGACGACATTCTTATATACTCTAAAAATGTCAAAGAGCACCAAGAACATCTCAGGATAGTGCTGGAAATCTTAAGAAAGAGGAAGTTGTATGGAAAACTGTCCAAATGTTCCTTTTATGATGTAGAGGTGCATTATTTGGGACACGTTATAAGCAAAAAATGGGATAGCTGTTGACCCTTCAAAGATCACAGCTATAACTGAGTGGCCTGCACCTAAGAACGCACGAAGTGAGGAGCTTCATGGGCTTTTTGGATATTATCGAAAGTTGTAAAGGACTTTTCAAAAATTGCTGCCCCAATCACTTCGCTGCAAAAGAAAGAAAAGAAATTTGTCGGATGACAGACAAATGTGAATCTCGCTTTAAAAGTTAAAGGAACAGCTTAACTACAAAGACCTATTTTGACTGTACCTGATCCAAATGGAGATTTTATGGTTGTAACGGACGCCTCAAGAGAAGGCCTTGGAGGTATTCTATTACAGAATAACCATGTCATCGCTTATGAAAGCAGAAAGCTTAAGTTACATGAACAGAACTATGCTCCACACGATCTTGAGCTCACTGCCATTGTTCATGCACTTCAAATGTGGAGGCATTACCTTTTAGGCAAGCCCTTCGAGTTAAAAACAGACCATCTAGGGCTGAAGTATATTTTTACTCAGCCAAATCTGAATGCAAGGCAGCGAAGATGGTTAGAATTTCTATCTCAGTATGATTTCGATATAAGCTACATTAAGGGCAAGGAAAATAGAGTAGTAGATGCTCTGAGTCGAAGGAAGCATATCTCTGCTCTTATAACGTTAAGAACTCAGTTTAAGGATGAGGTGAAAGATGCCTTGGAATCAGATCCTTATTTCCAGCAAGTCAAATCAGCACTTGCTGCAGACCCGAGGGATGTCAGGTATAAGGGATTCCATTTTGATAATGAAGGAATTCTGAGGTTCGAAAACAGGGTATATATACCCTTGGCAAATGACTTAAGAGGAAAATTGTTAACTGAATTCCATAATTCACCTTTTTCTGGACACCCTGGCATTACAAAAATGCTCGCTGATCTTAAGCAGCAATATTTCTGGAAGGGAATGAAAAAGGATGTGGCAGAGTTTGTAACACACTGCTTGGAATGTCAGCGTGTTAAGGCGGAACATATGCACCCTACTGGATTATTGTATCCCCACAGTATTCCGTAGTATAAATGGCAAGTGATAACGATGGATTTCGTTCAAGGATTGCCTATGTCAAGAAATAAGCATGACATTATCCTGGTTGTAGTCGACAAATTGACCAAAGTGGCACACTTCATTGCTGGTAATTTGAAGGACGATGCACCAGTGCTAGCAAGAAGATTTGTACATGAAATCTTCAGATTGCATGGAATACCAGAATTAATCATATCGGACAGAGATCCGAGGATGACATCAAGGTTTTGGCAAACGCTTAATGCGGCCTTGGGGACTAAATTGAACTTCAGTTCTGCATATCATCCGAAACGGATGGACAGACTGAGAGAGTTAATCAGGTTTTAGAGGACATGTTAAGGATGTATTGCATGGACCAGCAAAGATAAATGGGAGGAATACCTTCCACTGGTAGAATTTTCTTACAATAACACCTATCATGCATCTTTAAAAATGGCGCCCTTTGAAGCATTGTATGGAAGAAAATGCAGAACCCCCTCGTGGGATAAAGCATTGAGGACAGAGAGGTAATTGGGCCAGAAATCCTTATGGAAATGGAACAGCAAATCAAAATGATTCGGGAACATCTAAAGGAGGTTGCCAATAGGCAAAAGAGCTATGCAGACTCAAGCGGGTTGATGAGGCATTATAAATCGGGAGAGAAGGTCTTTCTTCGGGTGAAGCCGAAAAAGAGCTCAATAACTTTTGGCAAGGCTGCTAAGTTGTCGCCACGTTACGTGGGACCTTTTGAAATTGTTGAAATAATCAACCCTATAGCTTATCGTCTAGCATTACCTCCTGCTTTGTCTCAAATGCATGATGTTTTTCATATTTCTTTGCTTAAGAAATACGTGACAGATTTATCACATGTGCTAAATTGGAATTCCTTGCAGGTCCAAGACCCAGGAATAATCGTGGTTAAGCCCATTCGAGTGCTGGGAACTCGCCAGTTGTACTTGAGAAATCACGAAGTGAACCAATGTAAGGTCCAGTGGGACCAGTTCAGCGAAGAAAGTGCAACTTGGGAAAATCTCGAAGAAATGAGATCTACTTTTCCACACCTGTTTAATCGAATTTGAAATCCAAAGAACTGATAATTCTACCAAATTTAGAAAATTATTAGTCTATTTCAGATACGCTTGTCTTAAAACGTTGTTTTTAAGAGTGAATCTGTTTTTGGTATGAACTTATGAATGAAGGGACAATAACTGAACTTTGTCCTAGGAACTCCTTGATTTGTTTAATCTGATCATCGGGACGATGATTCTTTAAGGAGGGAAGAATGTAACGCTCTGATTTTGTACGTTATCTTGGTGAATGTTTTTCATGCTGTTATAACTGCTGAAATGAAGGCAAACATGTTAAGATAACCTCTGATCTTAAAGGAATGTGTTGCTAACTTGGATTCTTGCATGCTGTGATTTATTGTTAGGACAATGTTATTGTACTTGCGTGTTTGCTGATGTGACGACAAATTGTCGTATACTTGCTAAACTCTCGTTGCTGATTGACAACACACCTTGAATCAATTTCATTGATCCAAAGTATGCTGAGGGCTTCTTGTGATTTCTGTGTTGATTTACTCTTGAACCGAACCAGAGGTTGATATGAACGTGCAGAGCCTGATTGCAGGAATGAGCAGCTAGCACGTAAATGCCAACGACAAGGGTTCGATTTTTGAACCCTGATCGTCGAATTTAAAACCTCGTGAGGCAAGAAACGCCTGGACACGGGTGGCCTTGGCATGAGATACAAAGGACTGAACGTCCTGCACAACATAGTTATGTGGAGTTAGTTGAGAGATGGTTAGGGGTTGATTAGTGTTAGTGGTTAGTATGAATTAAACCCTAAGCTAATCCTAAGTCCTAACATGCATCCTAAACTACTACCCTAAGTGAATTTTTAAATTACAAAAAAAGGGGAAAATAAACCTAAGTCCTAATAACCTAAGGCTAAACTATGACCTAGGTTGAACACTAATGTGCAACCTAAACTAATCCTAATCTAATGGTCGACTATTATGAAAAACAAATCATTGCTTTGATGACCCGCAAAACAACAATCATTCAAGGTGTAAATGGGAAGTCGTAGTTAGTAAACCGACGGCTATGCAACTAAAGAGGGCTAAAAATAGAGGCTGCACTTTGTATGCGGTAAAAAGTGACAGAAAATGCGGAGGAAGATAATGATTTCATGGAAAGATATCCATTTTTGAGGGATTTCCGTGATGTGTTTCCGGAGGAATTGCGGGTCTTCCGCCCAAAAAATATTTCTTCCATTTTTTAATTTCTGAACTAGTGCATACATTTCCTTATCATATACCGAATATCCTTTAACTATTGAAGTAAAAGTTTCATAATGATAATAACATTGTGCCCACATCATAATCACCGGAATTTGTCTCTACTTCAAGGGCTAATGTAAATTAGGTAGAGAAAGTACTAGAGCATGACTAATCTTGTACTTCAATAGCTCAAAGGCTTTATCTTGTTCCTTACCCCAGTCAAAACCCTTACTCTTTGTGGCCACTATGTGTAGAGGTGCTACAATAGTGGAAAACCCTGGAATGAACTTCCTCATGTAGTATCGTTGCTCCCACGAAACTCCTAGTTTATGTGGCTCATGTTGGTGTTGGCCAATTGGTGATGACTTCCACCTTCTTTAGATCCACTCATAGCTCTCCTCCTCCAACCATGTGCCCAAGATAGACAAGTGATTGTTTGGAAAATTCACACTTCTTCATATTGCATAGCAGTTGTTTCTCCTTGAGAACTTGCAAGACTTTTTGCAAATGTGTTAGATGTTCCTCCCATGTGGCACTAAAAATCAGAATATTCTCCAGATAAACAATGATGCATGAATCTATAAATTCCCATAATACATCATTCATCAATCTCATAAATGTAGCGGGTACGTTACATAAACCAAAACAAAGTACTAACCATTCATACATACCCTATTTTGTCTTGAAGAAAGTCTTCCATATATCCTCCTCCTTCATTCTGACTTGGTGATAACCCAACTTGAGATCCAACTTCATGAAGAATTTGGCATGCTGAAGTTGGTCCAAGAGATCATCTATGCGGGTGAGTGGATATTTATTCTTGATGGTGATCTTATTCAAAACACGGTAGTCGATGCACATTCTCCAAGAATCATCTTTCTCGCAAAGCACCATCACAATAGGCAAACAACATGGTGAGGTGCTCGGACGTATCACACCTTGGTCTAATAGCTCCTAGAGTTGCTTCTTCACCTCAATACTCTCTAGCAGGGATTGTCCGTACAACCCAATGTTTGGTAGAGGGGAATCTGACAATAGTTGAATCTCATGCTCTACCTCCCATTTTGGTGGTAACCCACTGGGAGTCTGAAAAACTTCCTGAAAAGACTGAATAATACTATCCAAATCCTTCATCCCCTAGTTAGAAATATCTGAAACTTCCACCCCATCTTGTTTATCCTTTAGAAAAAGTAAACAAAATTGATTATGATTTGCTTGAATAAGCCACTTTTCTTGGTTAACACTTACCATAGTAACCCATGACTTATGTTGGTGTGCCTAGATGTTGTAGTTGATCCCATCCTTGACCCATCTGTATCAGTTCTCCCTTCTCATGAATATAGCATCCCTGATATACAAGGACTCCGAAAACAACATCAAATGCATCAAGTGGAATTACATCAACTTCCAATACATCAATATATTGAGAATTTATCCCAAACTTGACCTTACATCTTCTTGTTACCTGAATTTCTACACCCTTCTTCACCCATCCCAAAGGATATGGGTGTGGATGCTCGTAAGTCTCAAGACCAAGATTTTTCACAACTGCATCAGAAATAAAATTAGATTGAGAACCGGTATCAACCAAATCATTTACCTTAGTTCTCTTGATCTGGATTTTGATTTGGAATAGTCTACTCATCTCTTCTTCCTAGTTGTCCATGTTGGTGGTTGTGCATCCAAGCCTCTCATCTACATCAGAATCATCTTCTATTTCCACCTCCCCATCTGTCTTTACAATTGTCATGGATTTCTTAGAATCCTTGGTTTGGTTCTTTGGATGCATCTCCGGATGTAACTTCCAACATGTAGCGTCAGTATGACCATTGATATCACAATTCTTGCAAAAATTTTGGGATCTTTACAAGTATTCAAAGTAGTGGTAGCTTGTTTACCTTTCCCTTTCCACTTACCTTTTCCACTTGTTTGTCCCTCCTCCATTTCCTAATTTGTGGATTGTTTTGCCTTCGGCTCTACTTCTCCTTGCTTCCTTTCATCATCTATGTAGTATGCCTGTACACATGCCTCATTGAGATCTTTGGGCTTCGTGGAGATGAATTTTCTTCGAAGGTGAGTGTGAAGTCCTCCCAAATACTTGGTCAAAATGTCCTCATCCTCCAAGTCCATATTTAACAACATGGATTGCCTCTGAAACTCCGTAGTATAGTCCTACACACTTGACCACTGCCTTGTCTAAAATACTGCCATTTAATCATTTGGTCAATCTTATGGCCAATAGGATAGAAGTTAGCTCTAAGTAATTCCTTAAATCCCTCCCAAGTACTAACAATAGGACATTTCTTCTTTTCACAAGTGGCTAGATGGGTTTCCCACCAAACCAGAGCATGACCTTCCATTTTGAGATGTGCAAAGGTAATCCTTTGTGCCTCCATGACATTATGCACACTAAAGTAAACTTCCAGTTGCTTTAACCATTTATCTAATAATTTTGCATCTACTTTCCCTTCAAAGCTCCTAATTTCAACTTTAGTTTCAACCTTAAAGGGAGCATGATCAGATTTTACCTTTCCAACCGGAGTTTCTTCTTCACGCTCTTCCACATCATCTTCCTCTTTGTGGCTCTTCCCTATGCCAAACTTCTCGGCCAATGCTCGAACCACTGAGTCCATGGAATCTTGTTTCACAAAAGCCATCTTTTGTAGATCTGAGAGCTCTTGTTGATGTCTATACATTCTATCCATCATGGTCTCTAGCATCTCAATTCTACGGACCAAGTTTTCTTCCTCCATTTGTCCCTAAATTCTCTGTTTCCACTTCTTCGTAGAAATGTCTAGTATCGTAAGGTAAAGATTATTTTCCTTTAGACCTTGTCACTGTCATACAAATCATAAGAATGAATACCACAATCCTGGATACTTGTTAGCTCTGATACCAAAATGATCTGTAAACCTTCAACTTTGGAATTCTCACAAATCACACTTTAAAACGTTGTTGTTCTACTTTCAATTAGAAAATGATAGTTTGAGCTAGTGACTGAATTACTTATGCTTTAGAATTAAAATTTGCAGAGAGAAATGAATTAAAACACAAACACCAAGAATTTTATCCTGGAAACCCCCAGTGTGAGGGAAAACCAGTCAGGAAGGGCAACTACTCTTTCTTCCCACTTGTTTTTATTGGCCAATTCAAATATGAAGATACATATTTTACAATAAGTATGAAAGGAAATTTGATAATGTCTCACACTTCCTCCCAAGTACTTGTTTTATTCTCAACCTCCTTTCTTCTACAAACTCAACTCCAGCACTAAGAATACTCTTTCACTTACTCCCATGAAATCCAGTTACTTCCAATGATCCATTCCTTTGCTCCTCCCAAGTATTTATAACCTCCTCCATGTCCTCCTGTGCACTGGAGAATGGGAAAGGTTGTGGCAAGGAAGGGACAAAGTCGGATGATTCAAATTCGTGTCCATTCATGCTTCATTTTTATTTTTCCGTCAAAAGTGACAAGATCGTTTCCCTGTGCAAACCAGTGGTAATGCGAATGCCACCCTAGCTGGGGGTGGTTACATGACCACCACCTGCAGGGGGTTCTACAACTTCCGCCACTCTACACAGGTGGCGATTCTGTTAAAATACTAACATAACCTTGTTTTCTCCATTTTCTCCTTCTGGTGCTGGATGATCGATGAAGTAGAGTTATTTTGGATCCCTATGGATCATCGGGCTAAAGAAACTTGATAGAACAAACTACTCTTGAGTGGATGAGATCATATTTATAATCTTTATGCCATAAATCTAAACATAGTCATACAAGAATCATTAGACATAGTGCAAGGATGTGAAAGTTACACAAGTTGTAACAATAATTTTTAGATAAGTACATGATTTTTTTGTAATTCCATTAATATTTTCTTAATGTATATGGTATAATAAAGGTGAGTAATCATTTCACAATGTGGTCGGACATAATTAATGTCCATGTGAAAAACATTGACAAAAGAAGGGTCACTTCTTCTATAAAATTATAGTTCCTTTTGAGCACGTCAACCAAACAAGTGCAAATGGCAAGATTTTTGTTGTAGGGAAATTGGATTATCTTTGGAAAGATAGAAGACATAATAAAATTTGTTTATAGAAGGTTTGAAGTTTTCATATTTAAGTGTACTTGTACCCTTATTGCTATCATATTTTTAATATAGACATTGAAATTGGTCTTTATTTAGTTGACATTAGTCTAGCATTGCATGAGGGGAAAGAGCCATATGTGTTTCATCAACATTTTGATTATGTATTAATATGTGCAAATGTTTATATGTACATATTATCCTTTTTTAGACACGTATTTTTCGTTGGTTCTTATTTTTCATGTGCAAATTTTTACATGTACGTATATATCACGTATTATCATTTATTTAACTATGTTTATGTAGGTATTCTTCTATCATGATATAGATAAGTAAGGTAATTGATAGTTTGTATTGCATTTTGAACTAAGGATGAGATATGCTATTGATGACAATAACTTATTGTAATAAAATCACATAAGGAATGAGTAATGTTGTTAACATAAATGATCAAGATGAATCCAATGATGAAGATGACCTATAAATGATGATCAAGTTATTAAACATGATCAAGTTTCTAAAGTTAGAGATTAGGATGATTGACTTGATAGAGTTTAATTCTTTATTAGAACTCGTTGATATATCAAATTAATAAAATTTACAATAAGTTGCAAAAATGGCTAGTAAGTATATACAACCCGAAAAGCAAGAAAATGTTGGAAAATTTTCACATTAAGACAAATTCTTAATAAAACATGGCTATCTAAGACAACTTACATGAACATGACAAAAGGGAAATTCAAGCATGTAATATTTTGTAAACAGGAGGAGGAGGAGGAGGAGGAGAATCATCCTTGGGAAGCTCCTCCAAAGGATGTTTAAGAGCCACCCACTTATCCCCATAAAGATTTTAAATATCATCAACATGATCCAAGGAAATAATATCCCCACCCAATTGGTGGAGGCACCATATGAACATTGCCCTACACTGGAAGACCACCGAGATGGTCATGTAAGTGATTTACCATGCAATGGAAAAGGTGGACTCTACCCCTCTCCCCACCGAGGAGGGTGAGAGGAGAAATAGGTGTGCAAGTATCTACAACAACATTTAGGTGGAGGTGGCAATGAACCATGTGGAAAGCTTTCTAATGACACATGACTCGTATTGCGAACACTCCCTAATGGCGGAGAAGTTACTATAGATGTTGGAACTCTAGTGTTACTTTCTTCACCTAGCTTAGCTTTATACATACATTTAAGATATAACAACAATTTTTCATTAATAAAGAACTTTAAGAAGATTTTCCTCATTTTTAAAACTCATTACATTTTTAGATTTCCACAATTAAAATAAAATAAATCACAAAAAAAAATACAAACATGCTATTAGTATAATCTTCATAAAATTACATGTCATTGTAAAAGATTTGGGTGGAAGGGATGAAAAAGGTTGTGAATCCAACACCGTGTTGATTGAGCCCAAAGATAAAACAAAAAAATGTGTTTGAAATATGTATATTGAGTACAAGCCGAAATTACACAAGTAAGAATATGTGGTTAACCCTTTTCTCCTAGGGGTAATCCCTAATAAAATAAGGCACCAAAGAAAGTTTGAAATATTAGGTTCTAATTTGGAAAACCATATCCTATTGAGTCATATAATCCAAGTGTGAGGAGAGGATTTCAAATTACAATGTTTGTTTAATTTGAATAACACAAAGGTAAAAGGACTCATAATTTGATAAAGTCTCCGGGAGAGTAGTGGTTAAAGGTAGTATCATAGTTCCATCTCTAATATTTCCACTAGAACATGGGTATTTTGGCCCAAGTTTTGGAAGCATAATATCAAGCATATCTCCTCAATGTGATAGAATAAAGGTAGGTCAAAATCCAAAAGATGTTATTTATTTCAAAAATATGACCAAAAGATCATATCTTTGGAGATGACAAGGTTCCAAATTTACCAAATTCCTTTTCTAAACAATATAAACACTTTAATGATATGGAAGTTAGTAAAAGGGATATTAATAGAAGTCACAATAAGAGACCACCAAATACCATGATATTTGAAAGATGTTCCATTTCAAAACTATCTCCAACCCACTTGAGGTGTATTTTAACCAACTCAAAGGGTTTTCATATGTTTTGGCAACAAAGGAACCCTCAATTTTGATAGGAATAGTGGTTATCATAAGTGTATGAAATTTAATAGTCTTCTAGAATATTTTTCCACAAGGACAACCATTTAAAATGTAATGATGTAATAGGATTTTCCAAGCTTCTTGACCTTTGATCGCACCTACAACCCACTTGTCACATAGAGCAATTTTTTAGTGATGGGTGTCGATGATTTCCATGTCACCTTTGTCTTGTGGCAAACAACAAATATCCCTAACCACTATGTGAAATCCTTGAGCTTGTTTAGTGTTGGTCCAAAAATGTTTCTCAATAATTTAGATAGCTTATTATAACAAATTTTGAAGTCGCCCAACATGAGAAATAATAAACATGGATGGCAATGATCATTTTATGAAGACCTGAAATTTTCTATTAAGAGAGAGAGAGGGTTGGAGATTCAATATGAAATTTTATTTTCCAACAATCAACAGTATATTACCATATATTTGAAGGGGAGAAATCAAAAGTAAAGGGAATTATCATAAATTTAAATTATTCTCCACATTTAATCTAGTTCCACTAAAATCCTCTTAGCCAACCAAGTAATCGCAATAAAATATGGCGTAATCATTGACTTTTAGCACACTAGAAGTTTGATCCAAAATCTTTGTAGAATATTTCCAAGCAACATAGATCTTCCTTGAAATATGCATTGTGTTTAAAGAGATAAAGAAAGGAACCATTAGTAAAGTTTTCACTAATCAATTGTGCTTATCAATCTAGGAGGTAAATTCCATGCACCAAACCTTCCCCGCTCAATTGGAAAAATGATATCCAAACACTTTATCCACAATAACATACAAAGTAGGAGATAGATGTCATCCTTGTCGGATGGAACGAAAAATACCAAATTTCTTAGATTGGCTACCATTTATAGTCAACACAAGAAAAAGCATATGCAAAAAGGTTTGAACTATGGAGAGATAATTTCTTGAGTCCAAGCACTTTGAGCATAGCCAAGATGAAAGGCTAGTTTATGCAATCATGGAGATTTTCAAAATCAATCTTGAGGAAGATAGTTTTCAATTAAGAGACATATGTAGACTCTATATCCTCTTAAATAGAAACAATTTTTTCTAGAATGTATCGAATCTTGATGATAATTATTTTCTCTAGCTTGATAATGACATGTATGATGTGACAAACGCACAAGGCTAAAGCTTTGGAAATAATTCCGTATGATACATTCAAAAGATTATTCGACCTCTAATTTGTAATCAACTCTAGGTATCCTTCCTTTATAATAAAATTAATATTTCCTTTATTAATAATATTCCTTAACATATTTTGGTGAAGTCCCTCATTATATATTTGTAACAAGTCTATATGATGAAATCCCAAGTGGATTTGTAAAATTCAAGGGGGAAACCATCAAGTAAAAGAGCTTTGTCATCGTCTATATTATGAAAAATAGTGTAAATTTCCTAAATAGATAGAGGGTATTCACAATGATTTTTAGAAGAAGGGCTTAGTTTTCTCAAAAATACATCAAGGAATTATTGTAAGGCTTCGATATCTCATTCGTGAGTTCCCATTCCCGTAAAATAATTTTGTAATGGTTTACAAAGTATGTGGAGATTTCAAGGAGCCTAGTGAGGTGGGCATGCATGTTTTGAATAACCTTTATTTATTTTTAGCTTTCCTAAATTTGAGTAATTAAAAAACTATAGAGGTGTGATCTATGACTTTGAACTAATGTATTAGAGCTTATATTTATCCCCCTAACAACATGAATTTCTACAAGTTTAATCTTATGTTTGAGTTTAAATGACATGACCTATAAGAGAAGATTGAAAAAATAAATTCCATCTAAGAGGTGATCTTTTGATATTCCTCGCTAGAGCACCATCGGGCTTTTGAATCAAAGGCGCATGTATATCATATTGGTAAAGGAAGGAGGTGGTGTAATTTTTCATGTCATTCCACCACTTGATATGCTTGTTCGCAACCAATAGGTGTGCAACAATGTTCCAAATTATGGAATTGAGTTAGATGGTGTTAACATGGCTCAAAAGAGACGAGTTCAAGAAAAATTGGTCGTGGGTGACTTTAAAGTGACAAATATTCCAAACCATATATAAAGTGATGGGGATATGATGTGACAAGACAATTTCCAAGTCAACAAAAATCAGTTTCCCATTGTCCATGAAAAATATAAGATTTGATATTCAGAGAGAATGAAACAATCGATACAATTGAGAACTCTTGCATCACCAATTCTAAAATTAGACCAAGTAAACCAAGATAGGTGTTGGTGGGTTAATTTTTTCTACCAAAATAGTGGGTCTAAGAATCCCCACTGTTTTTGAGATAGAGGTCATGCATGTTTGTCCTCAGGATCCTCCATTAAAAGTTATATCAACTAACACCGTCATTAGAAGCATACATATTATAAGTCCTAAGGAATGACCATTAATATAAAATATCATCCAAGTTAGGCAATGTGAAGGGTCTTCCCCGAGGCAATAATTAATGTTGAAAATTGAGGGTAGCTTAGGATACTAGCTTATTTACACCCATCTTCATGTGGGATGGAAAAAAGGGTGGCATCCGATAGAATACATTTCAAAGCATTTTACAAAAGGAAATATAAAAATTTAACTTCTTTTAAACAAATAACATCTAAATTATTAAATTATTGACAATCATGGAATACAAATAATTTTTATGAGGTCTCTATGTATCCTCAAATATTCCAAGAGATAATAATCATGTGGAGGGGTAATCCATTTGAATTTTTCTTGTCCCTCCTCAAAATCCATCCTAGAGTTTAAAATTCAAAGTTATTGCTCAAGACTAGTTATTGGCATGAAGGAAAGAAAGACTCTAGCATGATGGCATGTTGTTTTGCCCCATCAATCTCCCTTGGTAAACCACCAACACCGCAAGGTGGGCCATGTGAATTTCATTGGGAATTTGAGAAGGAGTGCTTGAGGATTTCTCAAGACTAGTAAATCCATTTAAAACATAGGTGTCTTAATAATATTAGCTCTTCACTAAGACGCGATAAAAAAATGGGAGTGGGGGTCACGTGATCGATGGGGATTAGTCTTGTATAGTCAAGGTTGCAGTGGTTTGTTACCTTTTTTAGACTTGATAACTTTTTTTTAATTAAAATATTGATCCATCCCTCATTCTTGTTACCTACACGAGGATTTTGTTGGCACAACTCAATCAAGGCCTTCGCAAGCCATGAGGGGAAATCACTATTTTTGTGGTCAAGTGATTGACATCAAAGCAAGTGTTAGGTGGGTTAATATAGATAATTGTATTAGAAATACAAGTATCTACAACTTCAAGGTCGATAACCTCTTTTAGCTCTTGTGAAAGGTCGATAAGAACATGGAAACATTTGTTGAACATTTGGAAAAGAATTAATGGCATTCATGACAAATGACACACCCAATACGAACGAGAATCTCATTTAGGAAATTTAATGGGGGATGAGGATTAGAAAGTAACTTGACCCATATATGAATTGTATGGCTTCTTAGTCAAATAAACAAAGGTTCCTTGACCAAGATGAGATAATTTTGAGGGTGTTATTTAAGAACCCGTTAGGTAGAAGTAATTTTTCATTGTAATTAGCGATTTACTTTTACCTTAGTTACTTAGTAGTTAGTTGGTTATACGATTAGATAATTTTAATCATATAATTGTTTGTATTTCATGTAGGTATTATTATTTTTGTTGGTAACTAATGTTTTTTATTACTTCATGGATGAATGTGGAAGCTATTGTAATAGAGTTGGTTTGTTTGTTTCATATGTACAATGTAGATAAGCATTGCAGCTATAGTACTCTGTAATCTAATTTTTCACATCAATAAAATAATCAGGCTCTCATCCCTATTCACAATTCTATTTGGTATCAGAACTGGAGAGGCGATGAGTTGTTCTGGAGAGGTTGCAGGAAAATTTGGAGCAACAAGGGAATCTTGAGCAGCGGAAGCGGAGCCATTGCAGCCCTCTGCCTCGTCCCAACCTCATACCTAAGCCCAAATTTGGATGTGGGGATAAAGTTGGATGAGACTAAACCTACCTCAAAATTTAGACCGAGCTCCTGGGCGAGATGACAAGCAAGCTGGTGAGTCGTTGGACGAGTTGAGCTATAATATCCGAGATGAAGAGGTGAGTGCATCCACGAGATGACCGAACCATAGATCTGAAGCAGTCGCATACACCAAAGTTGATCCAACCACTCAAGAAAAGTTTAGCTAAAACATTGAAAAGTTGGGTGATCAACCATTCAAACTTACACGAGCTGATCAGTGAGTTGAACGGGGACCTCCTCTCTTCATATCAATGACCCTGTAAAACTAGCAAAGCCCTCTATCAAGCGGCGACGTGTTGATCTTAACAAATATCAAGCGCTTGTTCCATTCACAAAGCTAAGCAAACAAAATGACGAGATAATTTTCTAACACGACAGCGAGCAAAGTGTCAAGCAAATTGATCTAACCCTAAAAACAAAGGTCAGTCGTATTCTTTTAATTCGCTGTATCTTAGAAGAAGGGTTTAAATATCAAGTGCTTAACAGTATATTATGAATATTCCGAGTTCTTCATTGGCTTTGAGGGATCGTGAAAACACTTGGATTGTGAGAGGTTGGGGGTCAAATCACCCCATAACCTTTCAAATGGAGTTCGTTTTAGTGAAAACCACTAAATATAGTAGTTCCCACTAAATTTAGAACCCACCAAATCAGTTATTCCTAACTAACTAAATTTAGAGGGAAAATCGGGAGTCTTATTACGCCGAAGGCATTACCCCTATGGGAAAAGGCTTTGCGGACATTCATGGGACTGTGTCAAATTTGACGGCTTAAATGACGGTTTTACTATTTTTAACAATTTTGCTTTTGCTATTTTTAACAATTTTGTTTTTCTGATTTTGCATGTTGCTTTGGCTTTACTATTTTTAAATTTTATTCGTGTTACCCCTATGGAAAAAGGTTTTGCGGACATTCATGGGACTGTGTCAAATTTGACGGCTTAAATGATGGTTTTGCTATTTTTAACAATTTTGCTTTTCTAATTTTGTATGTTGCTTTGGCTTTACTATTTTTAAATTCTGTAGGTATGCATTTAAATTTTGTTTATACTTGTATGTAGAAGAGAACTATATTTCTTAGCCTCCTCTTATGACCAGTTCCACAACTTTGGTTCTTGGTCAATGAGGTTTTGTTTTGTGTTGTGCATGTTTAGCTTTTGAGCCGCATGAGGAGGTATTAACCGTAGACTTGTCCAAACTATCATCTATTATCACAAAAACTCGTCTTCCAGAATTGCCAAAGGAAACTTGCTCATCCTTTGAAGGTTCATAGGTTGCCACATTTGCCAACAACTTCATGCCCCTATCATTGTAGACAATACCAGTTACTTTAGGAAGGTGTGGACGGTTCTTCACTGAGACTGTTGTTGTCTGAACTTTTCACATGTTTTAACTATTTCTCCATCAACCAAATCCTTTGTTGGATTACTCTCTTTACATGATGTTGATGATAAAGTTGTCTTAGATGTTTCTCATGTTTTCTCAATTTCAAATGTATTCATGTTTACTATGTGGGCGGTTATAGTTGTAATTATCGTATCGAATTACTACTAAATTTACAACGTTTGGAGTGCTTTTTACTTTCCCCATATGGGAAAGGGCTTTGCACAACGAGACGAGCTTCAGTTATGTAGTTAAATTGTGTTTTTCTTATGAATTATGTATCGGCAATAACAATGGCAATTGTATTATAAAAGCACTGGAAGCAAAGCAAATCTGTATGTGAATTAGGGTATGTGCAATCATGGCTACACCAAGTATTTTGTAACATTGGTAATTGTAATCGGCTTATATGTTTACTACAACGGAGCTCGAACCATTCCAGATGAGGCTAAGAGTTACATAGCCGAATTGATATGTAGAGACTCCCGATGTCGCCACTCATGAAAGGCCTCAACCTTACAATCTCCCAATGCATGCGTCGATCCATGCAAAGAAGAAACTCCATACTACTGCAAATATCTGCTTAAATATACCGATTTCATTTTATAGTGATTATTTTTAAAAAAATGTGATGGTGGAAGGAGTTTCCATTTTTAAAACCAATAATGGTGGATTTCTTTGGCCTGTGTTTTTCTACCCAGACTTTATGAAATATAATTTCCCGAGCTTTACTCTTCTCAATTGTTTGGGATGTTTCAAGTTTTTCTAGAAGTATATTTTGTTGTTATTGCTTTTGTAGAGTTATTTGTTGCCACTATAGCTATCTATTGGACATATAATTGTTGGATTGCCTTATATATTCCTTTATATTTCCAATTGCAGGATTTCTTACAGCTTTGGATCGAGCAACGCTTTGATAGAAAACTCTAAATGATTCCTAGCTCCACAAAGTGACAAAAAACTAAATAAACATTTGGAGAGAGAGAATTTCTTTAGCTTTTTTACCTGAAAACTAGTCTAGGTTTGGTTAAGTCACCCCAAAAGGTATTCTTTTTTGTAGTGAATTGTCCCGGACTGGAAATTGTGCATTTACAAACTATTTATAATCATAATTGAAGTTCATGTAGGGTGGACTTTAAAGATAACATGGTGTCCATATCATGTTCAAACCTCTTAGATTTGGATTCGAGCAATATACCTAACTTTGGGCAAATCATGAGATGAATTCCCCATGTAATGATTGTGCCTGGGATAATATCATAAATTGATGATGATAATGCTGATAGTGTGACCTCATTTGCCCCCTCATCAATTTGTATGCAGCAAATGATTATTATGGCTAACCAAGTTCCTTTGCGAGCTCGCAGAAATCCTGAAGGTAAGAGTTGGTGTTTCAGTTGGGATGATAATGTAGCCAAATTCTAAACAAACTTGATATTCTGCAAATAACATGAACTCCAAAAGAAATAAATCTCCTTCTTTGTTATGTAATAATGAATTACAATGTTTCTAAAAAGGAAAACAACTCCCAACTCAAGTCATGAAGCAAACTCTAACTAACTTGACTAAATCTACTCTAGGTGGTAGAAATTACTATTTTTAAGCAGTTTACTAGAACTGCTATTCTTAGTAAGTTTGCATGCTTATTCGTGCACGGCACAAAAATTGCCACGCATTTTCTACATTCCTAAATTAGAGGAATTTCCAACTTTCTAACTCATAATGCAACTAATAGACTAAAATTAACTAATCCCTAAAAATAGGAAAACCGAACTACAACTTAAATCCTAATTTTCAGCCTCAAGATAGTGGATTTAGGCCCAAAACATGTTGAAATTTTCCCCAATCGATAGGGTTGGTTGCCGCTTTTACATTCCTCTCATCGAAACATGTGGTTTCAAAATAAACAAAAACGGACACCGGAGCTCAAGTTATGACCTTGTCAAGTTCCTACTAATTATGGCCCATCGATGAGGATTCCTGCGCTTGCACTCAAGGATGGGCTATATAAGGATCTTGAGGTTGTCATGTGGGTTGTTTAAAGGTTGAGGTAGAACCATTGGAACAAGATGATGTTGCACAGGATCTTTAGAAAATTTTAAGTGTGTTCCAACTTTTTTGTCTCATTAGCTTCAAAGCAAGTTTTACTGTGGGTTTTTGCAAGCAACAACTATAGCCTTTTTTTTTCATCATATGCTACCACTCATGATATAAAATCTCCACATGTATGAAATTCTCCATGTATTCATGTTTAGTTCAAATAAACTACTCCGACATAACGTGACCACTCATGATATAAGATTTGTAAAAAAATATTCCCACAAAATGCTACCACTCATGATATAAAATCTACACATGTACGGAAGTCTTCATGTATACATGTTAAGTTCAAACAACCTACTCCGCAAAATGCAACCACTCGTGATATAAGATTTGCAAATGTATATGTATGAATTTGTAACAAGTTTTAAATGTAAACATAACCTTTAAATGAAGTGGTTCATCTATATTTCTACACTAACAAAATCAATCACACCTCTTATCAACATCAATTACAAAAAAAATAACTATCCCTCTAAAGCAAATAACATATATGTCATTCGGCGTTTACATATGCATTGTATACATGTGATTGCTAGTTTTACTATTTTTACGCCGAAGGCATTACCCCTATGGGAAAGATCTTTACTGAACATTCATGGCGTTACGCTAAAAATGACCGCCGTTTGGACGTTTTCATTTTTTAATGCTATTTTTAACCGTTTTATTTTTTTGTTTTTGCATGTTGTGGGTTTGTTGTTTTTGGTTTTGTTTTTTGGTTTTTGCCCTTTAAATACCGATCTCTAACCATTATCCAAAGGTACTCGTAAGCAGCGTCAAGAAAATTTTTACAGGGCTCCAAATTGATCATCGTGTTGTCAGGTATGGCCTCTAGTTTCTGTTCAAATCCATAAATCGTGCGGTTATTCCCTTATTGCTAATAAGATCTTACATTTTCTCAATTATACAAGTTTTTAGCCTTGTGGTATTCTTCTCTCGCAATATGTTTTTTTCAAAATTCTTCATCCAACTATTTTTCCTTCTGTGTTTTATTTCATAAATTCTATTGTATGTTAAGTGGGACTAGGGCTCATTGGAGCCATGATAAACCGATGCGAACGATATTGTTGTATGGCTATGGAGGGAAGTGAAATTTGGTTGATACCCCAACTGACATCTTCCAAACCCCTTGGTTTTAAATCCAGGGGAGCTTGGTGGTGATAAAATACTATGCTTTCCCTAGAAGCACCATGAAACTTCCTCTCAGAACCAGGGCTCCCACAATAATCTAGAATGATCTGTCTTATAGGATTTTCCAACCTATCAAACTCACTGGCAGGTCTGCATATCGGATTTTCCAAGTATGAAACAAAAAGAAAAGCTTACCGCATCGTGTTTCCATCGGGGTAAAATTGTAATCCTTTATCTCGCCCCTTGGAAGGGGCTCTGGAGAGGATGAAATTCTATACATCATTCTCCTTGCATTGTGACTTTGAGGGCTTTTCTTTAGGTATCTATAAACATGTTATGTAAGTAACAACTTTTTATGCAAGACAAAGATCATACATAATCAATGCCTTCGCAAACCATTGTCCTATCCACATCAGCACTAATGGCAGGGGAAGATAAATTTAAGGCATACTGCACAGTCCATCTCTCCAAAATCAAACCTCTGGAACCCTGTCTAGCTGGCCTTGACGTGGAAGCCCCATAAAACCCAACTAAAAGGATCTCTAAAAACATATGCTCTATGACAGGGGTTTTACTCCATGACTCGATGATGCAAAGCTTTACATTGTTTAATAAACCAAATTCAAATTGAACCATGTGTCCCTGCATCTCCTCAGGGAAGAAAGTGATGAAGAGGAAGCTGAAGAGGAGGCTGACCTCACCACAGACTGAATTCTTGGCTCCAAAATTAACTGTGCCACCTTTGGAAAGAATTCCAGGATAATATTGAATTCTTGCAGTCTCCCCCATACTGAAAACACTAGCTCACAGACTGCAATTTATTACAAATTGCTAATGGATCAACAATTCAAAGTCTTCTAATAAAAACTCCTTTGAAATTTCAATCTCCAGCCCTATCAAATTCCTCAAAACCTGCTAAATTTTTTGCAATCAGATTGCAAGAATCTACCCTAGCCCTCTCTAAAAAAAAAATCTCTCACGCCAATGGAACTGAAGACATCGGGTACAAAAAAAAATTCCTCTGTGAACTTAAAAGCCTATGCTTTTTATTAAAATTGGAGCTTCAAATCCAACATTAATAGGAAAATGTCTTCAAAACAAAAACTTTGAAATTGTGAAGCTCAACACTACTCGAGATCTTTAAACTGTATTTCGATTTTACAAAGGAATTAAACTCGCAAATTTGGTAAAAAAATTACTAGCAATCGCATGTGTACAATGCAATGTGAACACCGAATAGTATATGTTATTTGTTTTACAGGATAGTTATTACTTTTGTAGAAGCTGGCAGTTTTTAAAGATGGGTAATTTATTGTAAGTGCTAGAATGAAAGAAAATTGTGAAGATTTCATGTTAATCCCTTTGATCAGGACAATATGAAATGCTTCAGTATTCAAGGGCAGGGAGTTGACCGAAGGGTAAGAGAGACATATCCCAGTGTGGCAACAAGTTTGATTCTTATCATGTTAATAAAGCACAATATGTTGCAACAGTGGGAACACTTATGCCCTTGCCAGATCTAGGCAACAAACATGAAAGTATCTCAATGTCATTTAGTCTAAATACCTTGATACATACAAACTTGATTTTGTTCATACAATTTCGTACAGTGATTCATTACTACTTTCAATAACATGTTAAAAATTTTGCTCACTGATTTTTAAAGGTTCTCCCCATGAAATCTTTACGAACCTGCTACAGGAAGAAAAATAATCTTCCCTTGTACAATAGGACCCCCGAAATTTTTTGCCTACTGATTTTCAAAGGTTGCTCAGGAGATGGGGCTGAAAGTCTCCCCCAGCCGATAAGGGGGTTTTCTGCCCATGTGGCACCCTGGCATGTCAACAAACAATTTTATGGATTCCTGCCAATAGTCTGGTGTAATTTTGGAGGGAATTTCGACCCTTATTTACTATTCTGTCATTGCTTTGCAACTCATTAGTGTTTTATAACCCAAAAGAGAAGAAACGTGAACATAAATTTGCAGGTACCTTCTTTTTTTATTTTACCATTTAACTCCCTTTTATCTCTAGCAGTTGTCATTTACCTGTATTTTTGCTGAGTTGTTTTAGATGAAAGAGTATAGAAGCTAAAATTATGCTTACAGCTCAAGTATTTTCTGGTTTTTATTGTAATTTTAATTGTAGTATAAATGCCACCAAATCAGCCTTGTAATTCCAAGTTTAAATAGTATTCCTGCAGTGTGGATTCCTTCTGCCATTATCTCTGGAACGTTCAAATGCTTCCCCTCACTGATTGCCACTACAGCAATGGATTTCATAGGCTGAACTGGCATGGGAAAACCAAAAAATAGACCAATTATGATGTTGTATATCCCTGTGAAGATGAGAGTGGTGCCCAAATCTAGTTCATTCACCAATGTAAGAGAAATCAAAATGGGAATGAAGCTGCCCAAGTCCCCCATTGATCCATTTACTTCTGCCCATCTAGATTTACACTCCAGATTGCTCTTAAATCTTATCCAAAACAAATGGGAACTGAGCTTACATCTTCCTTCTGATGGATACCCACAAGTAGTTATTGCAAAGTCTTGTCAATCTCTAGGCTCTTCTTCCCAATCTCCATGTTGTGCAATTTTTGATCCCATGTCTAATTTACTCACAAAGCTTTAATTGCAAAATGAAGATCAGAGTTCACTTGAAGAAAAACTAATGCCCAAAACCCCAAGGATAGAGTAAGTGGGTAGTTGCAAGTTCTGCTGGTATGCTCTCTGTGATAAAGGTAGGTGAGGTTAAGGCTAATTGAAACTCGAGATTTTCTTAAAGTCTCCAAAGAGATAGGCAATCAATAATGCTTTATGAAACTCTTGTAAAAACAACTGATGGATTCAGTGAGGGTAACAAAGTAGGAGTTGGTTCTTTCGGATCAGTCTATAGAGGGATTTTGGATGATAGCAACACAGTTGCTGTCAAGGTCCTCAACTCGCAGAATGAGGAAGCTCATAAGAGTTTTAGCACAAAATGCAAAGTCTTAGGAAGAGTTCGCCACCAGAATCTTGTTAGAGTCATAAACTATTGCTCTATGCCTCACTTTAAAGCATTGGTTCTCCAATTAATGCCCAATGGAAGCTTGGAAGCTGGTGGAGATGAGGTTGAGAATGGGGATGAGGATGCCTATAGATTGAGCTTAAGCCAAATACTAAGCATTTCCATGGATATAGCTCATGGCATGGCATATCTCCATCATCATTATCCCCTTGAACCCAATGTTTAAACTCATGTTTGACACTGTATTTCAAAATTGAACATATCCTCGTATAAGTAAAAGATTAAAAAAGAGAACAAAGAATTCAATAGACCATGTGTAAATGTTGGAACCATTACCAGAGTCCATAAAAATAACTTATCTACTCTTGTCGGAACTAAAGGATACTTGTTGAGGAAGGATGTTAAAGATTTCTGTGTTTTTCTGCTTTGGCAACAATAAGGTGATTGAGCCTTGTTTTGTGTTGGATCATAATCTTTTCTCTTGTTTAATGAAAGCAATATTTTTGACATAAAAATGCAAAAAGATTGAACCATTTTATTCAATCATGTGCTTTAAAAGAGGTCAAATTTTAATTTTTAATATCGTTGAACCAAGAATGTATATAGCTTTGGGATTGTGTTATTGGAGATGATGACCAGGAAAAGGCCAACCAACAGCAAGTTTGTGAGAGGACTAAACCTGCATAAGTGGGTAAGCATGGTGTTCCCTCATGGAATGATGGGAGTGGTGGACACCAGGCTGCTAGAAGATGCAAATAGAGATGAAATAAAAGACTGTATTTCTCAAGTCTTGCTACTAGTCGGTATGCACAAGAGAAACATCTGAGCAATGACCCACCATGACTGAGGTGGTAACAATCCTGGAAGGAATTAGATAGAAATTTGTAGGAATGCTGGAACACCAAATTTAGCATCAAATATATTATTTCCATCAGATGGTCTCTATCTTTTCTTGAGTTTGTGGGTTGATGTGGAATAAAGTGTTGGGTTTTTCATGAACTGGACTGAGTTAGAAATTAATTCATATATCTCTCAATATTATTTGGGATTTATCTTTTGACTTAGAAATTATAAATTCATCTATCGCTTAATATTATTTGGAAATTTATTTCTCTTTTGACTTGTAGATATATTTGTATAGAGAGGACATGCGAATTGATTTTACTTTTCAATGCATGTGACATTGGCCTTTCCTATCCTTCATTTCATGTCTGACTGCACTACAAGTTTACATTTTCACAATATATTTGCAGAACTCCCACTATCTCGAGCATATTTTACTTCTTTATGGAAATAACTTTTACACATGAAGGCATTTCTCAATTAATCGAGGCGGTTCCAATGTTAGCCCTATATTTCAATTATTGCACTTGTCCTACCTATGCTAAGTTCTCAACATGGGTGCCCAACATCATGTTGACCTTTCAGATGGGCTACATTTTCAGACAACACTTCTACCCTCTAAATTTGCAAGCTGAATCACACCCCTTATCAACATCAACTAAAAAGTAACAAATGTCCCTCTAAATCAAATAACTTATACTATTCGGCGTTCACATTGCATTGTACACATGCGATTGCTAATTGTAAACACAAAGTGCCTAAAAAGGTAAAGGTAAATCGGGAGTCTTATTTTACTATTTTTGTAAACACAAAGTTCCTAAAAAGGTAAAGGTAATTTTTCATATTTTGTGGGGATTTGTATTTACTTGATCTCGTATAGTGCTTCGGAGGCTAGACAATTTATTTCAATAAAGGGGCTAAATATATTTTTTAAATGTATTTTAAATATTTCAACTATACTAATGTGCCATTTAGTCGAGAAACTTGTAATCTCCTCAATAGCCAATAATGCTCCCAAAATTTTCCTTCATATCTCGCAGCCTACTCGTAGTTGACAATTATGTTGAGTGGAAGACGAAAATTCACACAAAACTTGAATTTGAGGATATTTGGTTTGTTATAGATGGCTCCATAACTAGATCTAAGACAAATGTAACCCAATAATGTCATTTTGACTGAACCAACAAAAAGATGAAACTATTCATCTTGTTTGGTGTGTCCGATGAAGTGCAACCACACATTTATAATGCCAAAACAACCAAAGAAGTGTGGGATAAATTTAACATTGTGTACAAGGCCAAGAACAAAAATAACATTTTGAATTTGTATATTTAGGTATACACACTAAAATTTAATCCAAATGAAAAAGTTGAGGCTTTTCTCATAAGAGTTGTAACATTTAGGGGTTCACTCCAAAGTATTGGGAGTAGATATCACAGAGATGATGCTCACGTTCCCATTTTTAGAGCACTTCATCCCTCCTATAGGATCTTTGTGATGAAAATTAATATGTCCAACAAAACCATCAATTTTGAAAAGTTGGTGAATATGTTGTAGTAAGAAGATTCCATGTTCAACAAAGATGAAGAAGAAGAGCAAGCACTTGCTTCTCATTAAAAAGGGAAGAACAAATTCCAATCTTCCAATAAGTCTTAGAAGCGAGAATATTCAAGGAGACGAGCACTAAAAAAATCCTAAATTGTGGCAAAAAGGCTATGATTTGAAATATTTTTGGTACAACACTTTAAAAATGGCTCATCAAGCAATTTGAAAGTGAACAATTAACAATCTCAATAGGAAAATCTAGCATTAAACAATTGTAGAAGAAGGGAACTGGAGGAAGAAACCCCATCGGAAAGGAAATGTTGTTGAATAAGAAGATAACTCGGATGATGGAGACTTCTTGTATGTTACCCAATCTAGTGAAGCAACCATGTCTACAAGTGCAATCTGGTACGTTGATTCGGGTGCTACTCAACACATGACTAGATGCAAGGATGATTCTACACAATGCAAGACACACCCTCTAGGAATCATGTTTTGTTGGGTGATGATTCATCATACAGTGTCCAAGGTATCAATACAATATCTCTTTACCCCTTGGTACACATAATTGTAGACTATCTAATGTGTTATATGTCCCTGGGTTAACTAAAAAATTTCTCTCAATTAGTCAACTTTTAAATCATAATATGAAGATTGATTTTGATTGTAAATCCTAGTAAGAAGATGTGTCTCATTAGAGATAAATCTAGAAGATCAAAAATTATTGCAAGAGCTTCAAATTTGGGATGGATGTTTCAACTTGATTTTTTCAGAGGGATGATCAGGCACTTGTGGTAAAAGACACCTCTTCCACATAGTTATGACATTGAAGGCATGGCCACGTCACTTCTAAATATCTCGACACACTCTATCGGTATGATATGGTGAGAGGATTTCCACCTCTCAAGAAGGACACAAACAAATGCCCAAATTGCCTAGCAGGAAAACAACACAGAGCTTCATTCTAGAAGAGTATGTATCGAGCTCTAGGTAAGCTTGATTTGGTGCACACCGATCTTTATGGACCAATGTGACTTAGTCACTCTAGTTTTAAGTATTCTTTGTGTTGATGATTATTCTAGAAAAATGTGGATTTATTGTCTTCATGCTAAATATGTAGCTTTTAAGAACTTCAAAAGTTCAAGGAGACTGTTGGAATTGAGATTGGCCATAAAATCACATCTCTCATTTAGATTGAGGGGGAAATACACCAGCAATAAGTTCGAATCCTTTTTGGAGGATCATGGGATTCATCCACAAATGCCTCCTCCACATACACCATAGAAAAATGGTGTTGTTGAGAGAAGGAATTTTACTATCATGTAGATGGTGTGTTGTATGATTGATATTTCAAAAGTCACGAAGACATTTTGGGCCAAAGTAGCTAAGAAAACACTATATTTGGTGAACAAAGTTCCCATTGTTGCTCTTGATGAAGTAACACCACATGAAGCATGGTCAGGATGGAAACTATCTATTACACATCTTAGAGTATTTGGATGCAAATCTAGCATGCACATTCCTAAAAATAAGATAACACGACTTGATATGAAAGAAAAAAATACATCTTCATAGGGTATAATGAATAAGCTCTTGGGTATAGAATGATGGATCTAAAGACCTGAAAAATTCTACACTAGTAGGGATGTTGAGTTTTTTAGAAGAAAAAAGTTGACGCTCCATCCACAAACTCACATATTTTCAAAGTAGCCCTGTCATGAAAAAAATATGATGTTCCCATTGATAATGACAATGATGATGGTGAAGATTTTACAAGACCATAACCCATGGGAACAACTCAATGTATACTTAAATTGTATACTAACATGATTTGAGATGTGAAATTGGATGGTCCTTCGAACACATCCACTCCTGGACCACAGGTTCACAACAAATCTCGTGAAGAGGTAAATTTTTCCCGAATGAGTAAAGTTGTTGAATCAGTTGAGGCCTCTTCATTTTAGGGAGCCCTACATTCCAAACCTTGGAAAGATGCCATGGATGTTGAGTATCAATCTGTGATGAAAAACAACACATGATAACTTATCCATCTTCCACCAAGGAAGAATCCCATTAGATGTAGATGGATTTTCAAAACAAAGTACAAATCAGATGGTACCATTGACAAGTATAAGACAAGACTAGTAGTAAATGGGCATGCTTAGAAAGAAGGCATAAACTACAAGATGTAAACATAAAATCATACACTTGGGTACATTTCTAGGTCTTAAAAACATGCTAGCATTTACAAGATTCCTAAGCAAGAAAACTAGTGGTTAACAACTATCTTTGGCCTCTTTTCTTTGTCTCTTGTTTTCTATTTGGTCTTACACACCCTATAACCTAGTTGGAACTTTACTTGTTTACCTTTCATGGCTTCAGATACTAGTTCCCAGCCAAGACAATAGTGCCAGTGCTCATATCTTTCCTAGGCACCCCGACCCTTTTTACCTTACTCGCTCTTTTTGTCGCTTTTATCTTTTGGGAATCTTTTTCACTTATGGGTTGGCCTTCCAGTTGTCAATTACAAAATTCAAATAAGGGAATCATATAAATACATAGTTATGTGTTTAAAATCAAGGACCAAGCACTAAGCATTACTATCATCACCTAATCTTGCATTCAAAAGGAACCTAAAGCACTCCAAGGAATTCATCTAACATCCATTCAAGGGACAAGGGATGTATACCTCTACATACACTACATAGGAAGGGGAAGTTCATTATATTCCATCCACACATTCTATTACATTACTACATTCTAGCTACATCTCGCTATCAAGTGTAATTTGCACAAGGGCATCCTAGGGCACAATTTATACACACACACAAAACTACATAGATTCCAAGATGTAGTGCAACGCTTAGTTGAAAGTTCACTCTCTGGGAGGTAGCCATCGGGGGGCCATTATGCATTTTCCTTTTTAGGTTTGATGTTGTTTTGTGGGCTTGTACATGTGAAATTCTATTTTGTAGGTTATAGGTACCTTCGACGATCTAAGAGCAACTACCGGGTGATCAACAAGGAATAATTGTGATACCCTTATGACATTAAAAACTAGATCTAGAGATTTTATGTAGTCAAAGGCACCCAAATCCAGTCATCAATGCCCCCGACACTTTGTCTATTATGGGCCCCGCCCAACCTTGTTCATGAGCTCCAAAATTTACAAAGGTCAATTACAACGTTTTTTTGCATCCTGTTCATCAATTATCCTTGCCTAGATCAGTTCCAAATTGCACGGATATCAACTAAGTCATCTTTTCTCTATCTCTTGTTTAGGGTTTCATACTTTACATGCTTGATTGCTTGTGTCATTATTGTACTTCATCATTTTTACATTAGTTACTCTATAATTATATTTAATTGAAAATAAATTAAATCATGAGGAGATATTTTCTCCCATAGTTAATATCAAAATGATCAAGATGATCTTTTCTCTAACTGCATAGTTTGGATGGAAATTTCACCAGATGGATGTGAAAAGTGCCTTTCTCAATGGAGACTTGTAGGAAGAGGTCTACATGACTCAACTAGAAGGTTTTTGTCATACTTGGAAAAGAAGAAAAGGTATGTAGACTCATCAAATCATTATATGGTCTCAAATAGTCTCTCCAGGCATGATATATCAAAATTGATGAGCATCTCATTTAACATGGATTCCAGAGGAATCCTTATGATCCCAATATCTACCTCAAAAATCAAGGGGGATATTTTCATAGTTATTGTCTATGTTAATTATCTTGTCATCATGACAACAACACAATGAAGATGATCGATATAACAAAGAAATATCTTAATCAATCGTTTAACATGACAGATCTTAGGTTGATGCACTATTGTCTTGGCTTGGAAGTATGGAAAAAATAGAAACACACATTTGTTTCTCATTTAAAATATGCCAAGATCATGCTCGATAAATTTTAGATGATGGATTGTATACCCATTGCCACACCTATGGAGAAAAGACTTTAGTTGTCTCGTATAGATCCATCTCCATAGGTAAATACAACTCTCTATTCGATAGTTGATCGGGAGTCTCATTTACCTAACTTATACTAGTGGAGATATCACTTTGTGGTCAACTATTTTTCATGGTTCATGTAGGAACCCAATTTTTTTATTAGAAAGCAACAAAGTGGATCTTGAGATACATCAAGGGTACTATGGATTTTTCCTAGAGTACAATAAGAATGATCAATTCTTCTTGATAGCATATTCAAACATAGATCATACAGGTAACATTAATGACAAGAAATCCACTTCTAGATTTATATTATATTTGGGATCTGGTCCAATATAACGGGGAAGAAAGAAACAAAACTTTGTTTCTCGATCTTTCAAAGTAGTTGAATAACATATTATAGATGGAGTTATTTGTGAAGTGATATGGATACATCGCATACTTGAGGGTTTTAGACTACCACATAAGAAATCTAACATCTTATATGCCGACAATGAAGGTGTTCTAAAATTTTTTGTAATCTAATGTTTCACGAGAGGATGAAGTACATCGAGGTACAAGTACATTTCATCTATGAGCATGTTTTACGACACAACATCCAACTTCAGTTTTTCCCAACATTTGAACAACATACATATATCTTCACGAAGTCACTTGCACGTGATAAATTTGATATGTTCAGATAATTCCTCTCATCTTCACTTGAGACAGTGCAAAATTATGGAGGGGTTGTTAAGTAAAACTATAGGTAGAAGTAATTTTTCATTGTAATTAGTGATTTAATTTTACCTTAGTTAATTAGTAGTTATTTTGTTATATGGTTAGATTATTTTAATCATATAATTGTTTGAATTCACGTAAGTATTATTATTATTATTTGTAACTAATGTTTTTATTGCTTCCTGATGAATATGGAAGCTAATGTAAATGAGTTGGTTTGTTTTTTAGTTATACAATGTATATAAGCATTGTAGATATCTTGCTATGTAATATAAGGATTTTTCACATTAATAAAATAATCATGCTTCCGTACATCTATTCACAATTACATAACCATGTTTGATATTTTCTAAGTATAGGTTACAACTATGACTAGTTTTAAAGTAAAACAAGAAAAAAACTTGGTCATATTATAGATACTAGTTTCCTAAACCCCGAGTTCCCTATGTGTCTTTAATCTAAGTATTGAGAAAATATTTAAAAGAAACGTGGTAGAAAAGTAAGAAATCAAATAGTTTTGTCATACTAATGAAATAATTTTTTCAATACATATTGGGTATAGGAAAGTTTTTAGACTCGCAAAGTCATATATCTTCATCACAAACTTGCGACCTCATTTGGGCTCTATTCTCATTGTTGCATGCTAGCAAAAAAAATTTTAATAGGCTAGTTGAAGGCCATTAAATAGATTCAATCCACCCAAAGGGTAGTATTAAATCAGTTTAAATGGGATTTATTTGTAAATCTCAAAGTAGCATTATGACAAGGATAACAAGATGGATTAAAGCAAGAGACAAACATGTAACTACAAAAACCTAGTAGACTACAAGCTTTTCCATGGTGGTTATATCTTTTTTCATTTTGGTAAAGATGATTTTGAAGATGATGAATTTTATGAAAGTGAAGTTGATAAAATTGAAGCTAATGAAGTAGGTGAAGCTACAAATAACGAATTATTTGTAAAATCTCAAAGTAGCCTTGTGACAAGGATAACGAGATGGATTAAAGCAAGAGACAAACATGCAACTACAAAACCCTAGTAGACTACAAGCTTTTACATGGTGGTTATATATTTTTTTCATTTTGGTAAAGATGATTTTGAAGATGATGAATTTTATGAAAGCGAAGTTGATAAAATTGAAGCTAATGAAGTAGGTGAACTGCAAATAATGAATATGGTGATGAAATGATACCCAATAATGAGATACTATGATAATGAATTACATATGTCACTTGTTGGATATATAGAAAAAAATAGGAATGTGAAATTAGTATTGAATGCAAATCCAAGTCATGTAACCAATGAAGAGCTAGAGGAAATACCAAAAGATCAAAATGAATAGTTTAAATATTCATAACAACGTATTTTAAAAAGGATGTTGCACAATCAAATGGTGGAAAATTGCATGTAATTAATATTTAGTTTTTCCTATTTTTAGCTAGAGAAAGGAAGGCCTTCCTTGACATTTATTTAGTTTATCAATAATATAGAGTACGATATTCATCTATGTAGTCTAATGTAATATAGTTTTCAAGTATTTTTATGAATTTTCTTGCTAGAATGAAATATTAATAAAGAAGTAAATGCTTTATAAAATTCATTGTCATACAACATGTGGGGAAACCAACAAAATTTCCCAAAATACCCAAGGTTCCAAATGACTATAAATGCTCTCATACCAAAAATATGTTTACATTTAGTAGAGATTAACTTCAAAGTTTTCAAATCTTATGTAGTTATTTTACTCTAATGATAGATTTTAATTTAATTGTAATTATCTTTGAAATATTGATAATTTTTAAAAAGCTTCAAATTAAAATAGATATAGCTTAAAAAAATTATAATTATAAGAAAAAATAATTAAGTATTCTTTATAAATATATAAAATTATATAATAGAATACCAAAATATTAGAAAATTATGGGGTGGTCTAAAGATGACGGAAGTTGTATCCCTTTTGCACCACATAGATACCTATTTTTATTCTTTTTAAAGTGGGAGGCCCAAAATCCCTCTCACATTATTATTTTGTTTCTCAATTATGAAAGGAGGAGAAACTAGGTAGTAAAGGGAGAGGAGAAAGGGACAACATAAAGTGGAAATGGAGAGAGAGAGAGAGAGAGAGAGAGAGAGAGAGAGAGAGAGAGCTAAATAAGACATAGTGAGATAGTTTTCGAGGAGAAGCGAGACATTGAATGCAAGCAATACCTCATATGTGAGTAGAAAGAAAAGAGATGAAGTATATATTGAGCCTCTATGTATCCCAAATTAGAAGTATGTAGGGTTTATACCTAAATTTGTGAATATTGTATGTAAACTATAAGAAGTAAAATGTTGAAATCACAAGGGTAAAACACTAAGATAAATTATATAATTTCTAGGGTAAAGCGTATAAACTTGAAGATAAATTATATAACCTTGTTTTAATAATATCACATTATTAGCATAATTAAATTAAAACTTGAAATATGAATTAGATTTTAATAATTGGAAATCCTACTACAACCTTATTTATGTAATTTTGAGGGTTTATAATAGTTTTGATCCTTGTATAATTGATACACCATGATTAGGGGACAAGAAAGGAACAAACACATCAATATATGTTTGTTAAAACTAAAATGGAGTGTTTAATACCAAAGATAAGTTGGAAATATATTATTTAAGGTGTTCATGAAAAACTCAAGGTTGGAACTATGTTTTGGATGGATTTGGAATGTGCGGACAAATACAGAACAAAAAGTGTCAACATTGGAATGGTTCTTGAACAAACCTATTTGCGTGTTATGGATCTATCATGTGAAGGTTTGGTGAATCTCATCTATTGTATGTAGGTTCACATGGATTTGTAATTTTTTTCTATATATGTAGAATGTTGCAATGATTCTATAAAAGAGATAAAATGCCTTATTTTTCCAAACCCTAGATTTGTTATAGATGGAGGAAATTTAAAATGGGTTAGCATTTTTTAATTACAACATAACCACGCCATCGTGATGTGATGAGCATAGAGTACATACCAATACTAAAAATATGGACTGAGTTACATGTAATTTTCCCAATCCTATGATGAGATAAAACTATAAATATAAATGTAATGCATTTAGAATGAAACCTTTTATTTGAATTTGGCACTAGAAAACATGTTTTGGAGAACTTGTATACTTTGAAATTCTACCCTTAGTTTATCTATGAATGATTTTGGAGGTTTTAGAAAGAATATGTTCTTTAAATGTGATGATCTCCAAAGGATGAAGTGATTTCCAGATGGTTTGAATGGGTTAGGGTACTTTTTTAAAAAAAAGGATATCATTAGTATTATTGCTCAACTGACACGACAATTGTCTTAAGGATGAATAAGACAAGTTACCACTTTGAAATTATGATCATTAAACAAGTGCATGACATGTTTAAAAATTCCAAACAAGTTATGAAACCATCTATAAATCATGGAACTTAGAACCAAAGGTTACAAGATGTATGTTAGGATTTTTAGAGTGTTTTTTTGCTAACTATAAGTGGTTATGATAATGTTGATTAGAGAATGAGGATAACCTTAGTGCACTATAGGGTATTCAAAGTGGGGAATATTCATGAATAAGGTTAACTATGTATTAATGGACTAAATGTATGTAAAGGTGTTGTTAGTGAAATAATTTGTCACAAGGACAAATTAGTGGTTTTCACCAAAGGTCGAGGTGATAGGCCCCTCCTTCTTGGGTATGGGGAGGCTCTCATTTATTGAATGCAATGACTAAATGAAATTATGGGTGGTTGTTAGGTCGGGATCACACATAAGTACTCCACTAAACTTGTGGAAAAGTTATTTTACGGTTCATAAGGGAGGAATTTATTTGGAAAGAGGTAAAGGGAAGTAGGAAAATAAAGAGAGGGGGTTAAGATTGTGAGTAGGAACTTGCAGATTCTCACCAACATTAACCAGAGTAGGTCCACATTCAATAGGAATAAATCAACCATGTAAGCAATAACAAGACTAATAAATCAGAGACACAAAGTTCCTTCTTGGTTTTACAAGATTACAATGCTTGCAAATTTGGAAAGTAAAGAGAGTAGAAGAAAATAGGTAAGGAGATAGAAGAATATAACTTATTGCTTGAGTAGTAGTGAAACAAAGGCCAATAACTAACAACCAACAACTACTAACCCCTTGGAATGGAGAGGCCATCCCAATTTATAGCTTACAAATATGTCTCTTCCTCTTCCCCCATGTGACTTTTCATCTTACCACCACTTATGACCTTTCATATTCCTTTAGGAATGAAATTAAGTCCTTTTATTATTTTGAAAAGGGAATTTTACAATGAAAAGTGAGGCCACTTAATTGAATAAGATGAAAGAGTGAAAAATTACATTCCCAATGAATAAATAGAATGTTAGAGAGAGAGGGAGGAGAAGAGAGAATGAGAGAAATAAATGATAATATGAAGACGGGAAAGCTCCTGCTTTGATAAATAATTTCTTCGATGGATCTTGAGAGAATTTTTGAGAATGAAATTATTTGTCCTTGACCTCTTGTTGAATTAAAACATTGTGATTGCAACTTCTTCTTCCTTTGAGATGTTAACATGCTCCAAAACATTGAATAAGCTGTTCAAAAGCAATAACACTAGATATGCACTATTCTAAACCAAGGATAACTACGCAAATAATTCAATTACGATGATCTTGTCACTCGGTGTCGGTAGCTTTATGGCTCAAGTGGAAATCTCTTACACACAATGGTTCATTCCAACATGTTCCTTTCCTTAGTGTGATTCACATGATGTCCCTCCTCTTGGAAAGATAATTGAACACAAAGTCAAAGTTGGAATGTGGAGATCATCACCTTCCTCCTCGTGACTCCCTTGAATTTCAAAATTCACCTTAGTGACAAATATATCTCCTTCTTGGATGGAATCAACATCGAGAAACCAAAATATCTTCTTATACACATGTTCCTCATTGAAAAGGTCTTCTTCTATGAATGGGGAAGGGATAAATTCTACATTCACCATCATACTCATCAAACACATCCCCATGCCAAATCTTGGGAAGATGATTGAGAATTGGGCCTACCTTTACAGACCTTATTGATATCACTTTCCTTTCATGGTCTACATCATGTATCATCCCAAGTTTGATTTTTGGCAATCCAAGTGTTGAGTTTTCTTTGCATGTATAAAGGAGGTGAAGTGTTGTCAAAATTAGATCTTGGTGTTTATGTAGAGGAGATTGGTATTTTGGGGTTTGTAGTTTCAAAAGATGGTGTGAAGATGGATGCAGGAAAGCTAAATGCAATTGTTGAATGGTCTATCCCAAGAAGCGTAACATAGGTAATAAGATTCCATGGATTGGATACTTTTTACAAAACAATCAAAAAATTAGTAGCATTGTGGCACTAATAACAAAATGCATGAAGAGAAAAGAGCTTGTATGGAAAAAGGTAGTGGTTGAGAGCTTTGAATTATTAAAGAAGAAAGTGAAAAATGCACATGTTTTGGCCTTATCTAATTTTTTTAAATTGAGGTTGGTTGTGATGATTCATGTGTGGGAATTGGTGTTTTTAAGTTAAGAAGGAAATCCTATATTATATTATAACGATAAGTCGATTGAGGTACGAAAATAGTATTATACATATGATATTGAATTTTATGCCATTGACAAGCACTAAGGCATTACAAACAGTACTTGGTGTCGAAGGATTTTTTTAACAAATCATCGAGGCCTTAAAATTTGTGAATACATAAAATAAGTTGAATAGTAGGCATGCAAAGTGGGTTTTACTCTTACATGGGTATAAATTTGTCTTAAAGCATAAATCAAGAAAATAGAACCGGGTAGTTGATGCTTTTAGTAGATGTGTGGCCTTCTTAATTGTTATGGTAAGTGAATTGGGTGGGTTTGAAGTTATTAAAGAATCATATGATTTTGATCCTAAATTTGGGAGGATTGTTGAACAACAAAGGAGTTGAAAGGCAGGTGAGACAGGTAATATTCCTAAAGATTATTTTATGCAAGATGGTTATCTCTTTAAGGGCAAGAAGTTATGTATTCCAATTAGATCTGTAAGGGATAATATTTTAAGATAATTTTATATTGGTGGTTGGGTGGTCATTTTTGGAAGAATAAGAAAATTTCTCTACATGAGGAAAAGGGTTTCAAGAAAAAGATAAAGATAAATGTTGTAAGGTGTGTTTCAAGATGCAGATATGTCAAGTTTCTAAGGGACATGCACAAAACACTAGATTATACATGTCATTACTAATTTTAACGGGACCATGGATAGACTTGAGCATGGATTTTTATTGGGCCTACCTAACACACAAAGTGTTAATGATTCAATGTTTGTTGTTGATAGATTTTCTAAGATAGTGCACTTTATTGCATGTAATGATGCTACACGGATAAAAAAAAAAATTTCAAGGAAGCTTTTATGTTGCATGGTATCTCAAAGTCTATTACTTCAAAGTAGAGACACCAATTTTTTGAGCCACTTTTGGAGGACCTTATGGAAAAATTTAGGTACTAAGGTACTGATTCATTAGTGCATACCATCCTCAAACGGGTGGAAAATAGAAGTTGTGAATATGAGGTTAGGAAATTTGTTGAGGTGTATCATTGGTGAGTAGACCAAAAGTGGGACTCAACATTACCATAAGTAAATTTTGCCTACAATATTTCAATTAATATATCAAAGTGTAATTCATAATTTTAAATTATTTATATAATAATTCCCAAAGGTTTCTAGGATTTGGGATACAAGTACCTATTTTAGAAAGGGTGAGTGATGATACTTGAAGCTTTTATAGAGTATATTTAACAATTGTAAGAAATGATATGGAAGAAATTGCAAAAATTAATGAAAATATGTAATGACAACATATATCACTAGAAGATAGAAACTATTTAAATAAGGATATTCGATGATGGTTTATTTGAGGAAGGAGATATTTCCAAAAGAAACATACAATAACTAAAGTTTAAGAAGATTGGCCCTTTTTGTAGACAAAAAATCATGCACTTTAGAAATTATTTAGTCTTGGTCTCATACTAATATTCATATAGTTTTTAAGTGAAGAAAGCAATAATTAACCCCCATCTTTTAGCTATTTCAATTTGTTTTATGTCATCATTGCAGACCTTCACCGCATACATGCCTAATCTATTTTTAGCATTTTTCGTCATTCTAGCCTTGACTGGGGCACCCATAGGCGCCTTGGTCCTAGTCGGGGTGCCCTGATCCTTTTACACTTTCCCACCACTTTTTGGGCACTTTCTAGCCGTTTGAACATTCTATATTTTTGGTGGTCGGCCTCTTTGGGGTTAATTACAAAATTAGAACAAGAGAACCATATAAATACAAAGTTATGAGTCCATAATGAGGGACCAAGCACTAGGCACTACTATCATCATCTAAGGTTACATCCATCTAAGGTTACATCCATCTAAATCTCATTTGCATCCATCTAGCTCCATCACAAGGCACAAGGTCTGGTTCATCTACATCACATTGCATAGGAGGGAAGTTTATTCTATTCCATCCACCATTCTATTAAATTTTCTACACATAGTTATTGCTGCTACTTTCACAAAGTGTGACTGCACAAGAGCAACCTAGGGCATGATCACACACACACACACACACACATAACTACGGGTCCGAGATGTAGTGCAATGCCTCGATTAGTAAGTCTGCCATTGTGGCCATTCGGGGATGATCAGGCCCCTTCATTTGTATTTTTATTTTTAGGGTTTGATGCTTGTTTTAGGGTCTTGTAAGTTTGTTCTTCATCTTGATAATTAGATAAATTTGACATAGATAAATGAGTTATATGTGAAAAACATCGAGGGTTTCACATCATCATCCGATCTTGTAATTTTGGTTTTAGGACCTCCTGCACATACTAGGATGCCCATAACTCAAACTAGGGCACCCACAGGTGCCCTAATCATCTCCCAGAGCCCCGATCCAGCAAAACCTCTCGAGATATGTGTATTCTAGAGCTCCTATGTGTTCGCATATACATTCTAATAATCCATTTCATCCTATAACACAATCTAGATCATCATGTGAATCAACTAAGTCACTTCCTTACTCTTCTTACACATTAGGGTTTCTATTTTCATTAGCCTAGTTGCTTGGGTCACTTCTATATTTATTTACTATTATTTATTGTTGTTCCTAGTTTAGATTAACTTAATAAATCCACATTTTAGTTAATAATTTTGGTGAACTGAATGCTTTTACGTTGAGGATCCTCATTTTTCCTCTATCATGGCTCCTAAAATTCCTCAAGTTTCTTTTTCTGACTTACTTAAGATGCATCCTAATTGTCAAGTTGCTCTTTAAAAATCCCTAGACACCATTCATCGTCCTAAAATACACCACCACATGAAATAAGTCTTATATTCAATTGTTTCATAACGACCTTAGTTCAAGTGCTAGTCCATCTAATCAACCCCTATTGGACTCAATTCAAGCTCTACATGTTTTATTTCAAGAAAAATTTAAGGCTATGGAATCAATTATTACATCTCTCAAATCTGAAATCCAACAACTTAAGGATTCTTATAGGCCCATGATTGTTCTCCTTCTCCATCTCCTCTTCAATCTATGTCTAATACATGTCATATAATTGAACCTCAAGTCATGCCATTTCAAAGCCTCTCATATTTGAGCGTAATACTAAGCCACACGACATTCTTACTAAACTCCTTAGTCATCAATTGATCACTTTTCCGCCTAATCATTGTTATCCTCCTTATCGGCTTGCAAAATATCAAGGTCATCCATATTTCCATTATCATCAAATCAATGGACATAATGACAATGACTATTATGTTATACAATATAGAATTAAACATCTTGAGCATCGGGATTTATATCATTCACTACACAACACTCTATTACACGCCCATCTACAAATGCTACATCCACCTGGGATCCTAAATTTGTTCCCTCTGTGCCTTCTTCGATTAGTCAAGAGCCACCTAAGCAACCACCTACTGACATCACCAAGTCAACATAAGCAACAACCTCTCCAAATTAGTTCACCACCTCCTCCTACTCAATCATCTACAACATTACCAAATCAAAACAAGCCATCACTTCTCAAGGTTTTCTCTAAATCACGTCCTCCTACTAAGTCATCTATTGTAGTACCAAGTCAAACTAAGAAACCTCCTCTTAAGGACGAGCTCCCTCCTCCTCCATTAAAGGTATCTGCCACATCACCAAGTCATACGAAGCAATCACCTCCTATGGTTAAACTTGTAATTCCAACATATGTTATAGACCCTACATATGTTGACGATTGGGACCCGGATGACACTTACTATGATGATGAACCATTTAATGGTCACACTCTACTATCACACCCCATAAATTTTGTTAAATAAACTACTCCTTACATTGATCCACTTAGTATCTCTTGACTAGATTTCCATCGTTTACACACTTGGGGATATAACATCTGACACATCCCCCTCACCATATTAACATTAGCACATCTATCATCTTTGCATTATCATACATCAATATCCTCACATATGCATAATCATCACACGTTTTAACATTCGAACATTACCCGATGACACACTCTTGTGTATTGGTTCACACTTGACTGTTGAGGGCATACTACACATGAACCCCACACACTGCACAATACCTACTACACATTTTGTTTCTTCACACATCTCGTGCCATATGTCTTACATCTTACATCATACACTTTGCATTTAGTCTAATTCATTTCATCATTACAACATTTTTGCATCTACATATTCTATATACCATACTATTCTTCATCATACATATGTCACACTTCTATTGTCTACGAGTCTCGCATTACATACTACTTATCATGCATATCACATAGCGTGCATCTTCACATTATTAGGCTATCTATACATTTTTACATTGCATCATATACATTGTATATCACACATCACACATCATGTGGTCATCTATTATCATCACACATACTACATCGTCTTCTACGCATTGCACTCATTACCCTATGACACACTTTAGTTCCTCGGTCCATACTCGATTGTTGAGGGTTTACCAATCAAATGGACCTTATCCTCATTACACATTCATCATTCATTCTTTCTTCATGTGACATTCCTAGGTTAGTGACATATGTTTTAGGATAAATGGTCACATATCCTTCACATTGTAGTGGCATACGCTTTTAGGCTAAATCATGACTCTTCTATTTATCTTGTAGTGATATATGCTTTAGGCTACATCATCACTCGCTCGATCAACTTGTTGTGATATACGCTTCGGATATAAGGGTCACACATACATCATCTCTAGGTTGCATATCTTCACAACACATATACACATTCATCACATCATGTTAGACACAATACACATTATTTGACCATTTCCCGATGACACACTCTCATTTATGGTTCATTCTTGACTGCTAAGGGGGAAAACCAAATGAACCTCATTGCATACAACTCCATTCACTCGGGGGGCACGTGGATCCTATCATCCATCTTGCATTCCATTCCATCCATCCACAACATGTTGCATATCTTGGTTGTTTTTACTCTTTCTTACATTTTCTTGTTCATGTTCACTTTATTACACATGCTAGATAGATCTCTTGTATGTCATTTATCTTTACCATACACACATGCGCGTTCATGTATTTTTTAGTTGTGATCACATATGCATGTATTTTACAGCAGCACGGATGCTCACCTTCTACCCATACTACTTTGGTCGTTGGTGGCATCCATATTCATCTCTTTCAGGTGTTATTGTTTCATTTTGTACTCATCACTTTTCATTACTTTCTTACACATGCTTTTGACATCTTTGGTTTTATTTTTAACATGCTAACGTAGGTGTTTCATGTGCAACAAATTTGCATGCAGGGATATTTTCTTCTATGCGTATTTATTACATTATCTATTATTATTTGTCCTTGTTTGTGGGCTTTTCCCTATGTTTGGTGTGCACATTTATTTGTTGTATGTGGCCATTATGGCCTTACATGTCTTGCAACATCATGAGTGGTGTCCCATGTTTGTAACCCACTTTGGTGGTCTACTTTATCTTCTTGCATGTTTACATTACTATATTGCTTGGTAGCTTACACATTGCTTTCTACATGCATGCTTGTTTCGTACTAACACTTGTTTTTGGCTAGCCTTCTTATTTGTGTGCGCCTTGGTTTCTACCAAGCGCATTCATTTCCACCTACGGGGGTAAAGTTAAAATTTCATGCGGTTGGTCCTCTTTTAGGGCTTCATTCTCCTATCGCTGACATCACGTGCACACCCAAAAAGGGGGGCATCATTTAAGGTTTTACATACTATACAACGCTTCTACACCGATTCAATTTAGTCAGCTTTTCTCACTTTGCATTATGGGTTATACAATGAGTGGGTTCAGACCATATGGGTCTATGAACCCCATACATAGTGGAAAAAATTTTACAAGACATGGTTGTCCTTAGCATTCTAGGGAGTAGAAATTATTTACACACACATTTCAGGCTAGAGGATACAACGAATTCCTCTCTACACTACTTGATCCCCAAGTGGCATCGAGATCGATCTAAAATAACATCCAATACAAAGATCTCTTCACACACATTCAGGGAAGTAATTACAGGTTGGAGGATATACCAAAATTCCTCCCTACACTTCTTGCACTATGGCATCGGATTTCCCAAAAACCTAGGATAAGAGGGGATATCCTCTTTCTACACCCTTTCTCTCATCACGGATCAGTGCACATGTTCCTTTTTACACTTTGCATACTTTCATTTCAATCTTTTCATTACTATATACATGCATTTTTACATATATACATGCATATTTGACTACTTGACCACCATTCTACATTACATCTTCTCCTTGTAGGTCCGACCGTATAAGAAAAAATTAGTCAACAACAACTACAAAAATGGGGAAACATTAATAACATTTTATGGCATCACACATGATACTAACCATGAAATTACATCACACACATCACTAAATACACACACATTTCAGCCCTAGGTTCACTCTCATCACGTTTTTGTACTTTTACATCTTTAGTTTCCACGTTCCATCATCTTTTTGTCACTCCATACTTTTTCTATGTAATGAAATTACTAGTATAATTCAAATTATGAAGATCAATGAATGCAATAGAACACCAAATAACATAATATTTCTAGGATTTAATGAATAATGATCTCAATATGCAATTATAATAGCTTGACGCATACTTCCAAGGAAGAAAAGGGCAACCAATACAAGGCAAACCATATAATAAGACTCAAATGCTCAAATGATAATGAACTACTACCTATAATCCCTATATATACTATTCATATGCTATGGCCATCAGGCCATTTTTAGGCCAAATGACCTATTAAGCATGATAAAGTATAAATGATATAATAAAATGATATGGGTAACTCGTTTATAACACATTTTGACATTTTTGTAGAGGCCAAAATTATCCATCTAGGTCTTGAAAATTGGGTTTGAAAGTGGGCTACTCATATCCTAGAAATCTAAATAAAACAAGTAATAGGTTAAGGGCGTAGTTATTCTAGTCCTTTGGCACGCTTTACGTTTTCATGTTAGAGTTTGGTACACCTTCCATGTGTTACACTTGGATATTTGTAGATGGACATAAGGGGGTTTGGGGGTACACATGGTTTATTCTATCTACTTTAGGCTAACGAGCATTTTTTTTAAAACCGCTCTCACCAACATAAAGTGGGGAAAATGTAGATAATAGGAAAAATCATGCACTTTAGACATTATTTAGTCCCAAACAAGTCTTATACTACTATTCATATGGTTTTTGAGTGAAGAAATTACTAATTAACCCCCATCTTTTGGCCATTTTATTGTGTTTTATGTCATCATTGTTGACCTTTACCCCTTACATGCACGAGATGATAGTCTAGTTTTATCATTTTTTGTCATTCTAGCCTTGGTCTCGAGGGGTGCCCGGGCGATCTTGGGGGGGCACAAGCATCCTAATCCTTTTACACTTTCCCCGCCACTTTTGGGCAATTTCTAGCCATCTGAACATTCTATCTTTACGGTGTTCGGCCTCTTGGGGTTAATTAGAAAATAAAACAAGAGAACCATATAAATACAAAGTTATGAGTCCATAATGAGGGACCAAACACTAGGCACTACTATCATCATCTAAGGTTGCATCCATCTAAAGTTCATTTACATCCATCTATCTCCATCACAAGGCACAAGGAAATTTGGCACATTTGCATCATACTTTGCATAAAGAGGGAAGTTTATTTTATTCCATCCACCATTCTATTACATTTTCTACACATAGTTATTTCTCACTACTTTCACAAAGTGTGATTGGCACAAGAGAAACCTAAGGCATGATCACACACACACATACATAGAACTACATAGGTCTGAGATGTAGTGCAATGCTCGCATTCATAAATAAGAAGTAAGTCCACCATTGTGGTCATTGAAGACAGTACAACCCCTTCATTTGCATTTTTCTTTTTAGGGTTTGATGCTTGTTTTGGGGTCTTGTGGTTTTTCTTCATCATTGATCATTGGTGACATTCAACACAGAGCATCAATTTATACATGACAGACAACAAGGGTTTCACATAATTATCTCGATCCTTCAAGTTTAATTTTTGGACCTCCTGCATAGACTAGGGCACCCAAAACTTAGACTAGGGTGCCTATATGCACCCTGAGCCTCCCACGTGCCCCAATCCAAGAGGAAAATAGCTCATATCTATGTCTTCTAGAGCTCTTGTGTGGTCACCTCTACATTTTGGTAATCCACTTCATCCTACGACACAGTCTAGATCAGCTTGTGAATCAGCTAAGTCACTTCCTTACTCTTCTTACACATTAGCATTTCTATTTTCATTAGCCTAGTTGCTTGGGTCACTTCCTACATTTATTTATTGTTATTTGTTATTTTTCCTAGTTTAGACTAACTTAATAAATCCACATTTTAGTTAATCACTTGTAAAAAATTTTAAGAAGATGAATGATAATGCATATGAGGTAAGTCTACCACATGATTTTTATATTTCTCTAGTATTTAATGTTTCATATCTATATGAATTTCATAGGGAGGAGGATATAAAGGAAGAAAATAAATAAGTTGACTAGAAGGATCATATTCCTAGGAAGAAAATGGAAAAGGCGGCATAGGTTCTTGATAAGAAAATAATCGATAGGTTTAACATGCAAGGAAATTTCAATAAGTGTTTGATCTGATGGAAATTTTTTCCACATGAGGATAACATATGGATTTGTAATGGGAGATAAAGAAACTTGATATACACAAGTTACAACAATTCAATCATAGGAACTTGTAGGAGTTGAGTTCTTTTCAACAAGAGGAGAATGATGTAGATTTAGACTACAAAAGTGCCTGCTGCACAGAAGGCCATAAATTTTTATTTGGGAACCGAAATGACTTTATTTTTTTACGAAATCTCTCAAAAATACCTATCTTTGTATCAATCTACACTAGGAAGATTTATAACACATTTTGACAATTTTTAGAGGCCAAAATTATCCATCTAGGGCTCAAAATTTGGGTTTGAAGTTTTTTTCATTTTTTTAATTTCAAAATATCATATCTTTGTAATTGTGAGTCAACTTGAGTTGAAACTCAAGTAATAAATTAATTTAGGTGCATGGATAATGTATGCAAGTTTCATAGGATCTAGAAAGCTAAATTTAAAACTTACTAAAAATATCTAGTTTTACTAAAAATAGAAATTCTAGTAAAAGTTTGGATTAGAATTCAAGTTTAATTAGGAGTCTATTTCTATTTCGAATAAAAGGACCTCTTATGTAATTCAAACAAGAGAATAAGGAGGATTTACAATTTAGAGTTTTATTTGGAAATTTTATTTTCCTAATAGAATTTTTCGGTGTTATTTGTTCATCCTCATCAATTGGTATTGGAGTGTAGGTTCAAGATACAATGGCAAGAGGTTGAGGGGTTATGCAAATATGCATATAAACTATACAATAATTACATAGGAAAGTAGAAGATTTATTAGAAGTTATTATGCATTAGAGAAGGCATGGAGGAGATGCTATAAAAGAAGATTCATATCAAGAAGAAGAAACACATAATGAATAAGGATAAGAGCAACCAAAAACCATTGAAGAAAGGTTGATTAAATCACTTAAAGGAAGGAATGATGGGATTAAGGTAGATGTTTCTAAATATGATGGGAGTTTAAAGCTAGAGGAGATGATAGATTGGTTAAATAGCATGAAAAAATTCTTTAAATGGAAGCCAATGACAAAAGAGTAGAAGGTCGAATTTGCATGCACAAATTTGAAGGGACATGAAATGATATGGTGGGATCACTTGCAAAATAGTAAGAAGTAAAAATAAAAAGAATATTTGAAGAATTAGAGCAATATGGAGAAGAAGTGAAGGAAACATTTTTACCCATGGACTATGCTCAAACCCTATACAAAAGATTTCAAAATTTGAGGTAAAAATATTACAATGTCCAAGATTATACTAATGAATTTTACAAGTTGTCCATTTAGTAGAGCATGATGAGATAAAGAGAATATGGATGAAAGGTATGTAAATGGTTTCAAATTTTCTATTCAAGATGAACTAAGAATGTATTTGACAAATAACATGGAATGATCTTATCAAACAAAATTTAAAGGCATAAGAAAGGCATACAAGACCAAGTTTTAAAATATTTGAAGGACCAAAGAGAGGAAAATTATCTCCAATAAGAAGACAAGGTGGGTATAATCACACAAGAGGAGAAACATCTCATGAGTGGTAAGAGAATATCATGGAATGTTTCCGAACCAAAAATAGGAAGAGGGATTAAGAGAGGGAGAGACTATGGAAATAATAATTATGGAAGTGTAAGGGGATGGGATGGCCCACATAGACCTTATATTTGTTATAGGTGTTGTAAATAAGGTCAATGGCATTTGAATTTCCACAATATCATGCACAAGATAGGATAGAAGAGCATCATCCTAGAGTAAATTTGATCGAGGATGAGGTTTAAGAATAAGACAACAAAGTTGTGCGAGAAAATATCATGATGAGAAGAACACTAATTTTCCCAAGGAAATAAAACTTTCAAGGTGGTGATTCATGGTTGCAGAAATATATTTTCTTAACAAAATGTACATCTGGAGGAAAGGTATGTAACATTATCGTTGATGTTGGAAGTTTTGAATATATGGTTTCTAAAAAATGGTATAGAATTTAGGGTTGGAATGTGAAAAAAATAGTTTCCCTATCAAGTCTCATGGTTTAAGAAAGGGAATGAAGTTACTAGTAGATAAGAGATGTTTGATTAAATTTTCTATAGGAAAGAATTAAAGGATGAGATTTGGTGTGATGTTATTCCAATGGATGCATGTCATGTATTACTAGGGAGACCATGGAAATTTGATAGAAAGGTAATTCATGATGGAGAGAATAATACCCACAACTTTTGGAAAGATGGAGTAAAGGTGGTTTTGTTGCCACTTAAAGAAGAAGAAAAAAAAGATCATGTTGTTCACATGATTTTATCACAAAGATGAAGATGACATGGTTTTTCTATGCATTAATGGTAAAGAAAGAAGATACAAAGGTGGTACCCATACCAATTGAAGCAAAAAAGGTACTAGAAGATTTTTAGATGTAATACCAGAAGAGTTACCATATGGGTTTTCACCCAAGAGGGATATTAAACATCACATTGATTTTATTCCAAGATCATCCCTACCAAATCAAGCCACATATAGGATGAGTCCAACATTACATGCAAAATTGAATAGACAAGTATCATAATTGGTGAGAATAGGGGCTATATGGGAAATTATGATCCCATGTGCAACTCCAACACTATTTACCCCCAAGAAAGATGGGACATAGAGGTTGTATATAGATAGTAGATATATCAATAAAATTACCATCAAATATAGGTTTCCTATACCCCACCTAGATGACATGATGAATATTCATGCAAGAGCTAAAAAAATTACAAAAGTTGATCTTAGGAGCAGATACTATCAAATATGGATCCGGTAAAGAGATGAATGGAAGATAGCATTCAAAATTGGATATGGTCTATATGAGTGGTTTATAATGTCCTTTAGATTATCCAATGCACCCAATTGATTTATGAGGATGATGAATCAAGTTATATGAGATTACATTGGTAAGTTTGTGGTAGTATATTTTGATTGTATCTTGATATTTAGTAGAAGTAAAGAGGATCATTTATTGCATTTGAGAATGATGTTGGAAGTGTAAAGGAAAGATATGTTCTATAAAAATTTGAAGAAATGTAAGTTTATGAAGAGGACCTTGGTATTTTCGGGGTTTTAGTTTTAAAAGATGGTGTGAAGATGGATGCAGGAAAGGTAAATGTAATTATTGAATGGCCTATCCCAAGAAGCATAACAAAGGTATGAATTTTCCATGGATTTGGATCTTTTTATAGAAAGTTTATTAGTTTTACTAGTATTGTGGCACCAATAACAAAATGCATGAAGGTAAAATATTTTTTATGGATAAATGAAGTGACTAAGAGATTTGAATTATCAAAGAAGGAACTACTAAATGCACATGTTTTGGCCTTACTTAATTTTAACAAAATATTTCAAGAGGATTATTGTAATGCTTCACATGTAGGAATTGGTGTTTTTTAAGTCAAGAAGGAAGGCATGTATCATATTATAGTGAGAAGTTAAATGAGGTGCGAAAAAAGTATTCTCATTATTATATGGAATTTTATATCATTGTATAAAAATAAGGCATTATAGGCATTACTTGGTGCGAAGGATTTAATTTTATTTATAGATCACTAGGTCTTAAAATTGTGAATAAACAAAAGAATTTAAATAAAAGGCATGTAAAACAAGTTTCATTCTTGTAAGGGTACATATGTATTAAAGCATATATCAGGAAAATAGAACCAGGTATTTGATGTTTTATAAATGTATGGCCTTAGTAATTGTTATGGTAAGTGAAGTGGTTGGGTTTGAAGCTATTAAAGAATCATATGATTATGATCTTGAATTTGGGAGGATTGTTGAGAAACAAAGGAGTTTAAAGGAAGTTGAGACAGGTAATATTCTTGTTGTCATGAAAAATGTCTAGCATGAAAAAGTGACACTTTTAATCATGACAACTAAGCCCACAATTGAAAATTTTGCTTCCTAGTCACTATAAACCCTTCCTCGGCCCACATGTCCTTAGTCCCATCCTCACCCAAGCTTAAAGGAAATTAATAACATGATTATTAAGTGTGTTTTAGTGTGCGAGGAAGAGTGACTAATATTATTGATGAGCTCATTGAGATTGATGAAAGACAACTTCTCTGTTGGCCTAAACAATCATTTTGCCATTCTGCAGCTAATTAAACACCCTTGAAAGCATACACATAAAATATAAAGCATAATAGAGTGATTTGAGATAAAATTGAAGGTTTCAAGGTATTTTAGGAATTTTGGTGAGAAAATATGATTTAGGAAAAAATTGTTCAAGATCGAGTTGTTCAAGGTGTAAGGAATGAAAGCTAAAATGGTGAAAATGACTTCTCCAGATGATTCTAGGAGTTCTAATGGGATTTAAGAATAAAAATAATCATCATAAATCTATTGGAATCCTCTACAATATGGAAACATGAACTTTGTTCCAAGACTCAAAGGTTTTGAGGTAATTACTAACACTACAACCTTTCCTCTAAGAAGAAAATGAAATAGGCCATAAATTTTAAATTTCATGAATAATTGGGTCTCAATAATGGTTCTAATGATCTCATAAAATATTTTGGAGTCAAAATAATATAAGGTTTGACCCAAAACACTTTCCTATGCTTCCGAAGTGAAAATATCAATTCAAGTGTCCCAATTTGGACTCGCAAGGCAAAATCTACTTTCCTAAAATATCCAGGTCACACTTTGGGCACCCTTATTTCCCCTCTATCCCCCAAGGGGACAAGGGGACACAAAAGAGTGACTCCCTCTTCTCCATCAATCTCATGGTCATACTTTTTCCTCCCATTTTTCCCCTTTTCCCCTTTGTCCCCCATAGTGCAAGGGGGACACCAAAGTGTGACCCCCTCTCTCATAGGTTACACTTTGGACACCCTATTTTCCCCTCTATTCTCTCTATCCCCAAATGGACAAGGGGTACACAAAATTTCAACCTCATTCAACCTTGTCGGCCTCACGGTCACTGGAAAACTCTTTGTGCCCCTGAAAGACCACATTTAAGCCCCTACTCAAGCTCAGTCGCGCTTTGGATACCCTTATGTCCCTTATCCCCAACGGATAAAGGGGACACAAAAATTTTACCCCCTTCCTTCACTTCGACCTTCTTCACTCTAGACAAGTTTTTATGGCCATGAGTAGGTCAAAAATCACTCAAAAATTGGGATAACTCCTCCTCTCACAAAACTTAGCCATTTTTCAAAAACATTGTTGTCATTTTCTCTCCCAAGCTCCATTAATGTCCAAAAATGCTACAAAAACAAATTGTAACAAGTGGCCTTTTTTATTCTACATAGATCCGGCAAGCGAAAAACCTTGAAAATTGGAGCGAGATAATCTGAGTAAACCAAAATCTTTTGACAATATTTTCGTTATAAACTGAAACCTTTAAGTGACCTTTATAAAAAAATAAAGTGTGTAAGTATTTGGATGTCTAAAAATAGTATCAAAAATAGTAGATTCTCAACATTTGTAACACTCCAAACAAGATAAAAACATCGGGATGGAAATTTGTGAAAGCTTACTAAAAATAGTAATCTTAGATAGGACCTACTAAAAATAGTATGTATTGTAATTAAATTAAAAAATCTTGTAGAACCTCCCATTCTACCTATCTCATTGAGTTTTTCACCATTGCAAGGCTGAGAAGTTGACTCATGGTCCAGACAGGAAGAAAACCCCCTTGAAGCTCTCAAAGAATAAGTTTACATGTGATTTCTACATGGAGCAGTTTGATGCATGAAGCTGGATGGTTCAACTCATCTCAATTATGGTAGAAGGGATTTATCCTTGTGTACATGTAAAACTAACTATGCTAATTGAAATGAAACTAACACCTAGTAGCTTCAAAGAAAATTTAATCAAACAAGAACATCATGATAAGAGCTTAAAGGAAATAACTTCTTCAATGCATAAACATGATAAAACAACTAAATGTTAATCCATTCCTACTCTTTTGTGATTGTTACTTAAATTATGAACCTAATTAGATCACTTAACAATCAAATTGGTGTTGTTTGCCTCAAGAATGAGAATGAGATCTCACTAAGAAATGGATACAAGGCCATTTTTGGATCTTCCCATACTACTCACTTTGAGAGAATGGATGCAAGGGATGAAGAAGCTATTCCAAAACAATGGAGAATAATTAAATCAAAATGCCTATAGTTTTCAGTAATCAAAGTGTGGTGTAAGTTTGAGAGGAAGGAGCTTGGTCCTTTAAATAACTTTCCACTTTGGGAGAAGCTTGCAAATTAGTGAATGTGGGACAAATGATAAAGTGCATTTAGAAGAAATAAGCTTGATTAGAGGAATTAACAAGTGATTAGCAACTCATGGGAGTTGGAGATGATTTAATTAATCAACTAGGATTAATTAATAGGCTAAAATAAGCTCTAAAAAGCTATTTGGAGTTGATTTAGAGGAAAATAGGTAGGATTGAGATGATTTAAAAGGGGGATTTAATTAATAAGAAGGTTTATTAATTAAATACAAGGTTAAAAAGGCTTAATTAACTAATAAGTAGTTAATTAATTGAAAGAGGATTATAACTAACGAAGTGTTGTTAATTGACCAAAATGGAGGGAAATGTTAGTTAATTAGCAAGAAATCTCTAATTATTACAGAAATGAGGGGAAAGTGGGTAATTAGTGCAATTTTAGTATTAAAACTACATAAGCAAATTTTAGGTGTCTACATTTGCCCCTCTTTGGGGTGGCGTAAGTGACACCACTTCAAAGATAGTAGACAATTACAAACAAGTAAATTTTTAAGGGATAGAAGAAAAATTAGTAGAATGAAGGATGCCCCCTCGAGTGTCGATGGGGTGAGGAAAGAGGTCGATCAACACTCAAAAAGATGAAGGAAATGGATAGAAGAAACAAGGATGGGGAGGGGGGATAAATATAATCCCTATTTCCCAGGTGTTGTTGAAGAAAATGATAATGAAGAACATGATAATGAAGAAGAATGAAGACGAAGAGAATGGAAATATCTTTCATCCAACTTAGCTCAAGAGCAACTTTGTTTCATCATTTTGCTTTATGATCTACGTCATCGACCCTTTATTATAATATAAACATACAAAAAAAGTGTAAAATAACATGAAAATCTATAATACTAACATTTTTCATTGCCAAAACACTAACTCAATGCAACATACATAATGTAATGCAATACGAGAAAGTAAACAAGCTAACCTAACAGGGAAACAAGTACAAACACACATACTCAAACAAACAACGTTCAAGATAGTTGCACCAATGTTTTTGTTATTGAGCTTCAGTTCCCAAATGTTTAAGTTAATGACAAGGGTTAAAAATGGCACCCCAAGCAAGGATACATGCAAGGTGAATATATGAAGGACACAAGGGTCCTATGAAAAAGAAATCATGCACTATGAAAACAGTACCAAACAACTCGTTGTGCAAGGAGTACAAACATAGTAAGCAAACTAGATTTGTTAATGGAGGTAGATCCAGATGATCCATGAGTCATGTGCGAGAACAATTGAGGACCAAAGAAAGATGTTTTATAGGACAAATTTCAATGTTTGAGGATGATACATTGATAAATGCTTCAATTGCGTGTATGCTTCTTACCAATTTTTGAATTTTTGATTGTTTTACCAATGTTTTGGATTTTTGAATGTTTTGGATTTTTGAATGTTACCATTTTTTTGGATTTTTTTAAATTTACTAATTTTTTGGATTTTTTGAAATTTTTACCAATTTTTTGGATTTTTGGAATTATACAAAAAAATGGACTTTCTAGGATTTTGTGAATTTTTTTAAGTTTTTTTACCAATTTTTAGGATTTTTTGAATTTTACCAATTTTTTTAGTGTTTGGAATTATATCAATTTTTATAGAATTTTAATGATTTTTGATGATGTTTTTAGGGTTTTTTTAAGTTTTCAAGCTATGTACAATAAAAATGAAGATGTAAAGATGCCCCCAGTGAGAGATGGGAATATACAAGGGAAAATATTTGTGCATATATACAAGAAGAAGATATGTTGGATCAAGGCCACAAAGGATAGGTTCAACATGATGATGAACTCAAACCAATGAAGTGCTAAGAAGGAGCAAGCATGCCCCCAGTGCAAGCTAGCCAAGAAACATATGATAGAAAATAAGTAGAAGATTGTTTTATTAAAAGGGGACAAAGGTTCCCATAAACATGGTAAAAATGCAATCTTATACACATGGATGTTCTAAACAAAGTAGAAGAACAATGTGAATGCTATGGAAGGATATGGAAAATGTAGCTAGAAGCCTTGCAATGAAAAGGTGATTAGCCAAAGGCACAAATCATGAGTCAAAATAAGGACTAAAGTAAGAGTTTGAACAAGGTCCAAACAACACCTGGTAACATACTAATCATGTTTTCTCATAGAGACCCAGTGTGTGCATGTGGAAATTAATTACTTCTTGAAGGGAAGATTTGATAGACAACAAGTGAAGACACGCTAGCCAATGTGTAGGAATGATTTATTTTGATAGGTGATTTTTGAATGGAGGGTGGAAGGAGATCCATACATTGCTCCACTACCAGCCAGGCATCCATAGCCCCGATGGAGATGTATTTGATTCTAGTCACAAGCATTGCTCTACTTCCATCCAGGCATCCATAGCCCCGATAGAGATACTGGAAATACCCCAAGAGAGAGTTATATATTCTTTTCTTTTGATTTTGATGTTTTGATTGATTTTTTTTTTTGCTTTCTGAAAACTTATTTCAGCTCTCTCAATTTGTTTTGATAAGGGGTTAAGAACCACAAATGTATTGATGGAATTATGTGGAAGTGATTGTGATGAAGACATTGGATAGTGTCAACAAATAAATCCAAAAGGTCTTCACAACAATTTTTTTAAATGTATGATAGGGATATGATCTCTAAGAGGTCACTCGTTCTTTAATTTACCAAGGTGATGAAAGACCGAGGTTAAAAAATACCATAGAGATAAATATCACATAATGAGCACCAATAGACTAACCAAAATATCACCGAAGGGATGAAAATGGTGGGTGACTTACAGAGGAATGTAAAGAAAGGGAAGAAATAAAATCCATGTGTATATAATACCTGATTACAATGTTTGATCTTTGTACCTTTGATTTTTTTAATATTTTAATGTTTTTCTCATTTTTTTATTTTTATTTTGGATGGTTTTGTGAAGGGAAAACCATGAAGGGAGAAGATGATGAAGATGAATGATTTAGAAGTTGGGACCAACAATGTCACTCCACATGATAGGATCAACAACAATGTTTTTGATTTCTTTAATGAGGGAGACTAGGATTTTTTTCTTATCAAGAGTGATATTATCTCCAATCTCGATGACCATAGTGAGATCATATTTGATAAGTGACTATGACTTATCTTTCAACATGGATTTTGTATGTGGGATCTTGAGTTCCCTATCCATATGTTTTTGCACTTTTTCCATACCTAACATTTGCATTGGTGTGCATTCTTGAATCATGTTTGATTTTTATATTTGTGAGTGTTGGATTTCTTGGATCTTTAGATATCTTCAGATTTTTTATCTTAGCTTGATGAAGAAACTGTTGGTGTTTCCTACAAGCTAATGTGTGATTTTTTGATCTCGAGAAGTGGGAGAAGAAATTGGATGTTTGGGATTGATGATAGGAATGTTAGGAATGATGGTGGGCTTACCACCGTTGTTGATAGAAGGATGATAATATGGGTGAAGAAGATATGGTCCAAAAATTGAAGAGGATGGGCTACCGGGAGGTGAGCCATAGATAGAAGATGAAGGGATACTAGGATGTGGCCCTAAGATGGAAGAAAATGGGCTACCAGGAGGTGAGCCATAGATAGAAGATGAAGGGCTACTAGGATGTGGCCCAAGTATAGAAGAAAATGGGCTACCAAGAGGTGTCCCATAGATGGAAGATGATGGGATACCTAGAGGTGTCCCATAAATAGAAGATGGAGGGCTACTAGGATGTGGCCCAAGTATAGAAGATGAGTCCATGAAATTCTTCTTCTGTTATTTCCTCTTCCTTACTATTATCAAGTGGTATCAAAGCATCGATTTCAGCAAAAAATTGGGTCTAAACCCTAATTTTATTGATTCAGATATATTTTGGAAACGGATATGAATATTTTCTCAAATTTTTTACCACAGTTTTGAAATGGTTTCATAAAGATACAGTCCAAATTTCAGAATTTTTTGAGGTGTTTTGTGGAAGTTATTGCATTTTTAGGGTTTCACCTAAATTTTCTTTATAGCAATTTTGAAATAATTTTTGGAAATAATTTTTACCAGAATTTTAAATCCCCTTCAGAAATCTATGGTAAAAATTTCAGAATTTTTGGATCTATTTTGTCAAAGTTATTACAGTTTTATGTTTTTTCAATATTTTGCTCCTCAGGCCGCAATTTGAGGAATTTTCCTAAATTTCTTACATTTTCAGAAACCTCTCAAAAATTAAATTGGGGTTTGTGTTCTGTGATTTCTGATTTTTGGCGAAATTTAGCCGAAAGGGTTAGAACAAGTTTTGATCAAAAGGGTCTATTCCTAAAACCCTAGTTTTGTGGATCATGGGGATGGTAACTTTTTTTGGAGATGGTAGGATTGATGCTAGAGAATGGTGGAAAAAATTTAGGCATAAATTCTCTCAACCATCAAATATTTGGTTCTTAAAATTGTGGATTAGTGGCCCTGCATAGATTTGGTTTTTGAGTTAGAATAGGGTGTATTCAAAGGAAAAAGGTAATTGTTTCCTTAAACCCTAGTAGTAAATATAACTTCATAAATATGGATGTAGCTCAAAATCTACATGTACAAGAAAAACATATTAAAGAAGCTCAAGTGGATGGTAAGAATATTCAAGTTTTTGAAGATTTAAAGCTCTCTATGGATAAATATGTTTTACATTCATATTTTTATGCTTTAGATATGGATGGTATGGATATTGTTCTTGGATATCCTTGGTTAGAGAGATTGGGAACAATTAATCTTAATGTACAAAATAAATTCATGAAATTATGGTACAAGAGAAAGAAAATTACATTGCAAGATATCACACTTAGCAAAGAAAAAAAAATGTAAAATTGGATCATGAAGATGAATTTGAAGATGGTGAAGAAGGGAATAAGGATGAATCAGAAGGAGAGGATGAAGAACATAAAGTCACAAATAATTTCTCTACTCAAGAGAAAAAAGAAGTAACAAACAAGGTGGAAGAGGACAAGAAAGTTGAGGAAAAGGTTGATAAGGTTGAGTATACGAAGGTGGCACCATATCGACACCCACACCATCATGAGAGGAAAAAATCATGGAGACATGTTAGGACACATGAGGATAGAAATCCATATGGATATACAGGGAATCACAGGAATACTTTTGGCTATACATGGAATCAATGGAACAATAATTATATGACATGGAATCACAGGAATAATAATTATGGATATGCATGGATGCCGAGAAGGAACACATATGGACCAGTATGGAACCAAATGAGCACAATGGAATATGGAATCAGGTTTGGAGCAACATCACCCACTAGGATTTCATATGGGTGGTTAGATGATCGAGCATGGTGACAAGTGTGTAATAATTTAAAGCACACTCATTATATGGATTCTTCTTATGTTTTGGGGATGAAACATGTCAAAGAGGGAGGCAATGTTATGTACCTTGGGATATGATAATATAATATATATGGGTTGATGGAGATGTCGACATGTGGCACACATCCCCTTAGTTATATGTATGGGTTCACATGGGATATAATATTATAATGTATATGGGTTGATGGAGATGCCAACATGTGGCACACATCCCCTTAGTTAGTTATATGGGCTCACATAGGAATTAATTATATTGGGTAATGGGTCGACCTACATTGGGATTAGGTGTTACCCATCCTATTTAAAGGATGTGAGTATCATTATGAGGATGTGATGGATGTATGAGTTGAGTCTTCTACTTGGTAGAGGTATATTGGAGGTGTCCCCCTCGAAGTGGATTCCCATCTTGGGAGATTGTGGAGTTACTCCTTCCTTAAGGAGCATTGTATGGTGTTGCCCTACCTTAAGGGTATTATTATGAATATATTGAATATTAGGGCATCTTGGCCCCCATATATCTTGTGTTGTGTTATCTTCTACAATTTATTGATTTATTATATGCAAGGTATATTGGAGGTGTCCCCCTCGAAGTGGATTCCCATCTTGGGAGATTGTGGAGTTACTCCTTCCTTAAGGAGCATTGTATGGTGTTGCCCTACCTTAAGGGTATTATTCTAAATATATTGCATATTAGGGCATCTTGGCCCCCATATATCTTGTGTTGTGTTATCTTCTGCAATTTATTGATTTATTATATGCAAAGTTCTTATCTAGTTCTAAGTAACTCTATCTGGGGCTTCAAATTTCTATCCAATAATCTTCTTTAGGCATGAAACATGGAATACTTTGGGTGTATGTGTGAAGATGGAGGCAACTCTAGTGTATAAGCAACACTGCCAATTTTCGTAGAAACTGATAAGGGACATAATATTTAGGAGCAAGTTTGTTGTCTTTTTATATTGCTTTAGGGACACTGTTTGTAAGGATGGAGACATACAAAAACCTAGTCACCAATTTCAAAATGTCTTTCACTACGGTGTTGATCTACTTATTGTTTCATCTGTTTTGTGCTAATTCTAAATTCTCCTTCAAACTAGCCAAAACTTTTTTTGATGTTGAATGTGTTCCTCAACATCTCGACCTTATTTGTACCCTCAAGGAAAAAGTGATAGAAGGTGGATGATAACCATATAATGCTAAAAATGGGGTCATTTGAGAAGAGGTATGAAAAGATGTGTTATACCACCATTCTGCAAGTGGTAGCCATTTAATCCACCTTTCCTACTTATCTGATACAAAACAACGTAGATACCCCTCTAAGAATTTGTTGACCACTTCCATTTTCCCATCAATTTGAGGATGATAAGATGAACTGTGAGCTAGCTGAGTACCCAAACATGAAAATAATTCCGTCCAAAAATTACTTGTGAAAATAGGATCACGATCACTTACAATTATCTTTGGGGTTCCATGTAGCCTTTGAACTGTCTCCAAAAAAAATAGTTGCGATTATACTGGCTGTAAATGGATGTGATAGGGCACAAAAATGGGCATATTTTGTGAGCCTATCCACAATCATGAAAATAACATTCTTACCTTCTGAATAAGGCAATCCGGTGATGAAATCCATGGAGACCTCCTCCCATCTCTAGCTAGGAATTGGTAAGGGTTACAACAGACCTAGTGTCTTAATTGTTTCCCCTTTATTTTGTTGGCACACTAAACACTCTGATACAAAATTTTGTACATCCCCCTTGAGTCCTTCCTAAAATAATTCTATTTTTATTCTATGATATGTCTTCAAAAACCTAGAGTGTCCTCCAACAAGTGAGGCATGTAGCTATGCAAGAATCTTATGCTTCAACTCAGAATCTTTACTCAAGTATAACTTGTCCTTGTACCATAGGGCATTACCTTTCCACTCAAATTTGTTAGATGTCATATATCCTTGCTTGATATTTTGTATTAGAGATTGTGTATCCTTGTCTTGATCCCATTCCAATCTTGCTTCATCCACCCAATCAGCCATCAACATGGACATTCCACATAGTAAGGCATACGTGGATGTATCCCTTCTAGACAACACATCAACTACTACATTTTCTTTACCATTTTTGTATATGATTTCAAAATCATAACCCAACATTTTGTTACCCACTTTTTTTTGTTCCAAGATGATAACCTTTTCTCCAAAAAGTATTTGAGACTATCATGATCACTTTTTACCTTAAAGTGTCTACCCATGAGATAGGGCCGTCATTACTTGACCGCATGAAGAATAGCCATCATTTCTTTCTCATAGACAGGTTTGAGTAGATATTTTCCTTTGAATTGGTGACTCTCAAATTCAATTGGTCTTCCTTCCTACATTAGAACTACTCCCAATCCTGATCCTAAAGCGTCACATTCAACAATGAAGGTTTTTGAGAAGTTGGGAGTAGCCAAAACTGGGGTGTTACACATGGCTTCCTTCAACTATTGCTCAAAGGATTTAGTGGCTACATCTGACCAATGGAAGGCATCCTTCTTTAGCAATGTAGTGAGTGGGGTTGATATTCTACCATATCCCCACACAAATCATCTGTAGTACCATGTTATTCCTAGGAACCCATGAAAAAATTTTAGTTTTTGGGCCTTGGCCATTCCACCATAGCTTTGATCTTCGAGGATCAACTTTGAACGACTTCATGGGATACAATGTGACCCAAGTACTCTACCTCTTGTACACCAAAAGAACATTTGAATGGATTTGCATAGAGAGTATGTTTCTCCAAAACTTCCAACACTTTATTTACATGTTGTAAGTGTTCTTCCCATGTCTTACTGTAAATCAATATGTCATCAAAGAAAACTAATACAAATTTCCTTTAAAATGGCCTAAAAACAATGTTCATCAAGATTTGAAAGGTTGAGGGTGCATTTGTAAGACCAAAAGGCATTACAAAAACTCATAATGGCCCTCATGAGTCCTGAAAGCCGTTTTATGAACATCTTCCTCTTTTAATCTAATTTGATGGTACCCTAAAACAAAGATCTAATTTTGTGAAATAAATAGCACCATGCAATTCATCAAGTAAATCATCAATTACTGGAATAGGAAACTTATCTTTGATGGTGTACTTGTTGAGTTCTCGTAATCTGGACACATCCTCCATGTTTCATCCTTCTTACATACCATGACCACTGGTGAAGAATATGCACTCTAGCTATGCCTGATGATACCTGCCTTCAACATTTCCTAAACCATTTTCTCGATCTCACTTTTCTGGGAATATGGGTATCTGTATGGTCTGATGTTAGGTGTTTGGCTCCCTAGAATCAACTAAATGACATGATCATGATCCCTAACTAGTGGTAGTCCCTTTGGAATTACATCAAAAATAGATGAGTGAGCATCAACAATATTTTGAAGATCGGGTGGCATTGAAGACTCTGTATTTTGTACTTTTATGGAAAATAACTTTGCTATAAATCCATCTACTCCTTTTTTGAGAACCTTCTACATCTGATGAGAGCTAATAATCTATGGAGACTTAGCTACCATCCCATTTAATTGTATTTTCCTTCCATCTGAATGAAATCGCATGAACAATTCTTGGAAATTCATCTCTATAGTACCTAAGGTTGTGAGCCATTGGACACCCAAAAAATATTTGCCCCTCCCATAGAAATAAAAACATATGTGAGTCTAACATGTAGTCTCCCATGGAAAGCTTGATACTATGGCACTTTCCTATGCACTTGATTGTCCCACCATCCGCAATCATAACTTGCATTTCTGGAGCTAAGTAAATAAAACAATTAAGGCAGGCAACTAACTTACTATTTATGAAGTTATGAGTACTCCCTGAGTCAATCAAAACCGTCACCTTCTATTTTTTGAGATAGCCAATAACCTTGAGTGTTTGAGGAGTACTAATACCTGACAATGCATGGCAAGAAATTGTAGGTTGGTGATCCTCTACTTCATCTTCTATTGGTTCCTCAGCCTCTCCTATAATTTTAGCATCCTCATCATCCTCATTACCTCTATCAATATAGAACAACTTCTTCTCAGCACATTTGTGTCCCGGTCCATATTTTCTATCACAGTTAAAACATAATCCTTTTGCTCTCTTTTCTTCCATTTGTTGAGGAGTCAATCTAATTGGCCTAGAAAATGAAGGGGAAGAGATACTACGGTCTCTGGTGTTAATGAAAGGTGGCCTCCTACTATAAAGAAATTTTTCCTCTACTCGACGTGCCATGATAATAGAATCAGAAATCTTGAGTGGATTAAACATATGTACCTCATGCTCGATGTGGTCCTTAAGACCCCAAGAAATAGGTCATTCAGATTCTCTTATGGAATATTCTCCACCCTTAAGGATAGGTTTTGGAATTGATGCACATAATATTTGACTGATCTTGTTTGTTGTAAATTTTCTAATTGACTAAAGTAGTTCTCTAAAACACTGGAACTATAGTGCAATTGCAACTCCTCGGTAAAAATTGTCCAAGTGACACCGAGACCATTCTTCTACCTCTGAGCACATAACCATCGATACCAAACAAATTGGTCTAGTTCAAGATACAGGGATGTCAATGTCACCTTTTGTCTTGATGGTGTTTGATGTAACTCAAATAAGTTCTCCATTTGATTTATCCAATTCAGGGGATCCTTACCATCAAATTTATGCATATCCACTTTTGACATCATGTTCCGTGGTTGCGAATAAGTTGGATTCTGATTGGGCTGGAAAAGTGATCCAACATGGTTATTTTGTCCATGATTTTGAACTGAAGATCCTCCTTGGTTGATATGGGGTGGATTTGGGCCATATTTTTACCCTTTACATGTTGCATGATATCATCCAACCGCTGATTGATTTGTTCTATGTCTCCTTTAGAGGCCATCTCAGATTATACATTTCACAGCTCATACTCAAGTTGGCTCACCTTATGATCAAATGAGGTAAACCCTAGTGCTGAGGAATCTGTATTTACCCCTTTTGACTCCATCTCTTCAATCACTACCCCATCTTTATCTGGGGTTTTACCAGAGTAACTTGGATTCTTTTTTGCTCTTGTGGAAGGCCCCGCCATGATGTCAAACCTTAGGGTTTAGGTTTTTGATACAAATTGGCGAACAGGAAAATACACAGAGAAAATACTAATACTATTTTTTTGAGAGCTTTCCGAAAATGTAAAGAACTTGAAAACATTCCACAATTTGCACCCTAGGGAGTGATTTTATGAAAAAACCTAAATTTGTAATAACTTTGTAAAATAAATCACAAAAGTCTAAAATTTTCAAGGGACCTTACTTATAATGTTTCAACTCTGGTAAAAATATCTCCCACCAATTCTCTTTGGTTTGCAATATATGGTGGAAACAAAAAAATTAGGGTTTTTACCCTAATTTTGGCCCAAATCGCAGCTCTGATACCACTTATAATGAAATTACTTGTATAATTCAGATTATGAGCAAAAATAGAACACCAAATAACATGATATTTTAGAATAATGATCTCAATATGCAATTATAATAACTTCACCACTTGAGGGGGCAACCTCCAAACCATATAATAAGACTCAAATGCTCAAATGATAATGAACTACTACCTACAATCCCCTATATATACTATTCATATGTTATGGCCATCACCAAGGCTAACCTATTAAGCATGAGAAAGTATAAATGATATAATAAAATGATATGGTAAGCCACAAGTTGGCTACTCATATCCTAATACAAGCAATAGGTTAAGGACGTAGCATGGGATACTGGAGGTGTCCCATAAATAGAAGATGGAGAGCTACTAGGATGTTACCCAAGTATAGAAGATGAGGGGCTACTAAGACATGGCCCAAGAATAGATGATAATGGGCTACTAGGACGTGGCCCAAATATATAAGATAATGGGCTACCGGGAGGTGAGTCACATATAGAAGAAGAAGATGAAGGGCTACCCGGAGGTGGCCCAATGATAGATTGTGATTGAGGAATTATGATATGTAAATAATGATGGGGTGATGATAGAATAAAATATGGATCAAGGATAAACCTGTCTGTTTTGTCATGCAATGAGGATTGAGAAGATGGAAGAAGAGGAGGATCAAGTTTTATGATCTTAGGATCTTCCTCCATTTTTTGACAAAAGGAATCAACTTCTTCCCCACAATATGTGAATGCATTGAGGTCAAAAGATAATCCTTTCTCATGGTCCTCTAGAGGAATGTCATCATGCAACCCCATGAATTATCTTATTTTTCTTCATTCTAAAATAAATCGATCGGTATGGGGTTGTTTTGGTTGATGATAGTAGGTTGATTAGAAGAAAGAGGTCTAATAAGTGTGGAAGATTTAGAAGATGTTTGATGATGTAGATGAGGGGAAGGTTTGACCTTATTTCTCCCATAAAGGTATTGGATAATGCTTTGAAAAGATATCTTAGCACATTGTTTCTTGTTAATTGTTTGACGTGGATGCAAACATCGGTCTTTAGAAGATTGATAAGGATATGGTAAGATATAGTTGAAAGGGCTCAAGGGCCAAAGAGGGATTGGATTTTGATTGATAGAAGAAGATGACTCAAGAGACAAAGTTGATTTGGATTTGGACATCTCACGAGTTGAAGAAGATGTGGATTTGAAATAGCTTGGTATTGGTTTTCCTATAAGATGACATAGTGTAGGTAGACAAAGAGGATCGTGTAGCCAATCAGTGGATTGCGACATAGGGGTTGACTTAGATGATTGATTAGAGGAATTTTGAGTTGTAAAGATCTTCAATGGAGGAAGATGTCATTAAGGTGACTGATAAAGGGGGTCCTATGAAGAAAGGGAGGACCGCGACTCAAGATTTGAATTAGATGTTTGATGGAGGAACTTGGATTCATATGGATATTTAAAGGAGGAAAATATCATTGAGGTGACTTATAAAGGGGGTCTTGTAAAGAAAGGGAGGACCGCGAATCAGGAGTCGAATTAGAAGAATGATGGGGAGAATTTATGGCGACACAAAACCTTAGAGGATGAAAACATTGTTTAGGTGACTGGTTATTCCTTAGAATAAATTTGATTAGATGAGGCTCAAGGAGATTGAGGGGAATCTAAATAATAACATGGATCAAAATAATTAGGAGACTAAGGGGAATTAGAAGAATAACATGGATTAGAATCATCAGAATCATACCACTAATATGAGATGAAGGTGGGGAAAGGGGTAGTAACCGAATGGGTTCTCTAGTGAGATGAAAAAATTGAGGTTTAGTCATGAAGGGCATATTTCAATGTGAATGCCTAAACTTAGGTTCCCTATTGTCATAGGTGTGATGGAATCATGTGATAATTAGTCACAGCTAGCATTGTTGGGTCAAAATGGCTAGACCTAGATTGTATGATTGAACTCCTTAAAATGCAAGGAAGTTCCATGTCGATTTGGGCAGTGTAATGAAAACCTACTAGAAATTTTACAAAAAAACAGGGGATGCTTGTGTGATTTTCCAAAGTGGGTCTAAGGAAAATAAACATATTAATGACATAATTTTAACAATCCAACAAGGTTTGGAAAACAAGTTGCAAGTGTAAATTTCAAAATGGTTGATCAAAATTTAGCAACATAATGGCTACAAATGAAAATTTTCCAATGTTCAGATTATCGAAAATTTGCTTGATAGGAAACATTTTCTTAAGGTTTGAAAAATGTGTACAAGGACTACAATGAACCTAGGAAAAAATCAAGCAGTGTGATAGCTGCAAATGTCACAATGAATGTCAAAGAAGGAATGATAAAGAATGACAAGGACAACACTAGTAGGTTTCAAACCAAAGACCAATCAAATATGAAACTAACTCCCTAATGTTCGTACATTTGTCTCAAATTTTGATTTTTAGATGACAACACAATTCCAACACTTAAATAAAGTTTTAGGAAAACAAGATTTAAGTATTAGAAAAGGGTTGAGGTGACTTCTAACTCAAGGTATACTAAAACAAGTTTAGATACAAACAAGGCCTAAATCCCCAAAAAGTGGAAGTTACAAATGTGAGAAGCGCAACAATACCACTTGGATACATTAATCAAGCTTTGCGGAAAAGCAATATATTAGTATCAAAATAATATTGATACGATGCGAATAATGTAACAACAACACTTTTCAAACTCAAGGAAATTTTTGTAAGAAAACAAGGTCAAAGTATAATAAGGAGTTACTAATGTGAGTAGTAGTAACAATACAATCTAGAAACTTATATCAATTTTATGAAAAACAAGATGTAAGTATCAAAATTGTATCGAGATGATGCAAGCAATGTAACAACTCAAGAGAAGATCGATGATGAATCAATCCTAACAACAATGAAATGTCTTGATTTGGGTGTCAAGACAAGGTTACCCAAAATATGAAGACGTACCAACACACTTTCAATGCTTACTATCATCAAATGCAAATTAAGAAGGATGTAAGTGGGTGTAAAAGTGGTGGAAATGATTTTGAGTAAAACTTTGTATGTTGCTCCTCTTTTGATAAAAAATATAAAGAAGAGAAAAGGAGATATATCAAGTGGGGATGAAACAAACTTAGCCCAACTTTTGATAGAGTTTCACCTTATTAAAAACAAGGTAGAAACTAAGAAAAAGTAATGCGTAGCAAGTTTTGTAATGAGTAACACACGTGGCTCCAACTTTGATGAAGTCTTCCCTTGTTTGAAAAACAAGGTTTTGACTCTAAAAAAATTTGTCAGTTTGTGAGCATTCTTTGAACCATGATTGGTTAAGGTAAAGTTGGCCCCAATGTTAAATGGTTCCCTATGGATTTTGTTCACTTAACACTCACCAAGTCTTATCTAAGAGAGTTTGCACTTCTAGGATTTCTCTAGAGAGGTGGACCATTACCCCACAATAAAATTAATGAATAGGGCCTCATACGAGTAACATGAAGCTTTTCTCACAAGGTTTTACTAGACAAGTGGGTAGTGGGGCACTTCTCGTTTCGTCCACCAATTCCCTCAAGGTGTGGACTACTTTTGGGTTCTGTGGTAATCCTCATAATGATTTTTATGGCTTATGCCAAGATACTTCCCACAGTTTAAAGCAAATGATCCATAGCTCTTATCCGAACCTGCAAATACAATGTTTTGAATAAAGTGGTGTGTTTTTTATCTTTTGATCTTAATGTGGTTTTGCACACTATTGGCAACCTGTAACAAACTGATTTTAGTATTGGTTTAGATCCTTTTTCTTTGACAAGCGAGTATTGGTCCTACATGTAAAAGGTTAATAGTTTTCCATAAGATCTAAAACATCATGAAAGAGGATTAAATTTTGTTTTTGATTCTCAATATCATCCTAAGACACAGAGAGAGCATAAAATACACAAATAACCCAACTAAATTAAGAATGAAAAGATTCTAAATCAAATGACTACCAAACTTGTTTAACAAATTGTTCATTCCCTTAACAATGAAATGATGGAATGTTATAAATGAAAGAAGACTTAGAGTTATTTCTGGTTCTCAATATCACCTAAAAGGTGCGAGAGAAGAGTCATACGCAACCCTAGCCTAACCTAAGCAAGACATGAAGACATAACATTCATCATAAACCTTTAAACAAGTTAGCAAAAAAATGATTCAAAACAAACCCTACAAATAAAAGTTAGTACCAAAACCTTGAAAAATGACATAAACATCAAATACAAAGTCCTGAAAACCTAAAAAACAGAGCCCAAAATTTGATGCAACACACTAACACGATCCTTTTGATAGTAGCACGAGCTACAAAATGGTAACGTGAGCCTGGTGACACTATCGCGGGAAGAATGAAATAGCATGGGCCTGGTTCACACTAGCGCGAGTCCGAGACAAAACACGAGAATGAAAGGATACAATGTTACAATAGCATGACTAGAGAGACAATAGTGTGGGTCTTGTTCACACTAGCGTGTGTACGAGACAAAACATGATTGACAATAAACATCGTTACAATAGAGCAGCCAAAGACACAATAGTGTAAGCCAAACAACAATAGTGTGGGCCTAGCAATGGTAGCACAAGCCTAATAATGAGAGCGCACATGGTTTGACAATAATGTGGGGTAGTTTCACACTAATGTGAGGCTCTGTATGACACCATAAACATGTGAATATGACAATAAAAACATCAAAAAGGTCAAAACTTTATCAACTTTATCCAAATTTTACAAACAACCATCTCCTTTTCTCCTACAATGAAGACTCAACACATGCAAGGTTAACAAAATATGTCAAGAAATACAAGTTAATTAACATGTGTAAAATAGAGGTTAGCCAAAATTGAAACTTAATCTACAAAGCTTGAAATCAAATGCATGGGACAATGGAGTAACTCCCATAGGCGCATGCCAAATGTGTACATGTAAAACTAATTATGCTAAATGAAATGAAACTAATCTGTAAACACCTATTTTGGTATAGTGCCCTTCGTCATCTCACATTCACGCTATTTCCATTCTCATATCTTTTTCTCTTAAATAAAATAAAATATTATTTAATTGCTCACATTATTTGATTGATTATCAATGGGCTCCATATGGACCCATTTGATAATTCAATTTTTGGAATCATCCCCCATCTCTCACAAATTATTTAATTCATAATGCATATCTCGACACCTTCTTTTTAAAATGAAATCTTTATCTCACCCCCCATTCAAATCATGTCCCCCACTTTGCCTAATAAGTTAAAATATGGGACCCACATGATCACATCATATCCCTAACTCAGGTTACTTTACTTCACCTTGGGTATCATTTAACCTACAGTTTAACCTCACATCCAATCTATAAATATGGGTTTTTCCCCATATTTCAAGGACCCTGGAAGGAAGACTTAAAAAGAAGGATATATATTTTTAAATGGAGCATATATTTTAAAGGAGGAAAATATATTTTTAAAGAGAAGGAGGATATTTTTAAGAGAAGGAAGAGCTTAACCGAGTTCTACCCGTTTGAAGGAGAAATCTTTGCCTTAATTCATCATCATACCATCTTGATGCCTGGTTCATTTCCATAGTAGGACATAAGCTAAGTACTCTTGTTATTTCAGTTGCTTGTCATTTTTACTACTGTTCACGATCTATTATTATCTTGTCTAACACGGGGGTTGACATCCTCCAAGGGAGTTGAAATCCTCTTGGAACCGGTACCATCCGGTAACCCCGCATATTGTGTTCTAATCTTATCTAGTTTAGTTTTACAGATCTAGCTTCTTGATATCATGCATCTGCTTTCTTTACGCCCGTATCATCCATCTCCATCTCCAAGGTACTAAGCCCTTGTATACTCAACGTGGTCTCGTGTTTCTTGATTACTCGTACACTCATCTGGATAGGAAGTTGGAAACGCAGATCAACATTTGGCACACCGGTGGGACCAGATCCAAGATCTGGTCATTTCATTTGTTTTGTTCATTTATTCATCTCATGTAGGTATTATAAACATACTGGTTCTCTTGTGTCATAGTTTTCAAATATCTATGATAAATATTTCATCTTTTGGACTCACTTTTTGCAAGATTTGGTGTTATCTTCATCCGTATCAGAGGTTTGTGTCGCCTTGAGGCATGTACTATTCTTGTGTTTAACCGGCTTGGTATTTAGTTTCAAGTTTAGTTTTATTATTAAATACATAATCATACTCAAATAAAAATTAAAAAAAATCATATGTTAGGTTCTACTCGCATGGGGAACAAATCCAGGAAACTAATCTTATTGTCTTGCTTTTATTTGTGATCTCAGTTGTATAATAGATATAATTTTTTTCTTTTCCTTTTAATGGCCTTTGCTTTGACCTAACAAAATATGTCTATATATTCATCTAGATCTTAATTTCTAATTATGTATAAATCTCGCATTTCAAAGCATACTAATCTATGGTTACTTGTTTAAAATATAATAATCTATAGTTATTTATTTTAAAACATAATAGACAATATTGATTTATTTAAAAATAACAATTAAAAAAACATTATGAAATAACATTGAATTAAGTTATCATAAAAAAAAATTATGAAAGAAATTAGAATTAAATTATAAACAAAAAAATGCCATTCAATATTGAAATGTAATCCACATCCATGGAATGTCAACACCATAGTTAATTGTATATGTCCCGTTTAGTTCTCTTTTCCATGTGATTCACTTTATGTCATCACACATGTAAAAAGTTGTGTCCATGTGTGGTATGACCCACCAATTTTAATTCACTCATCCTTTAGATAGGTTTGTGAATCTATCATTTTATTAATTGGACTTTTATAGTCATTTTATTAGTTGGGCTTTTATTAGTTATGTTTTTTATTAGTTGGGCTTTTATAGTCATGTCATTTTATTAGTTGGGTTTTTATAGTCATGTCATTTTATTAGTTGAGATTTTATTAGTCATGTCATTTTATTAGTTGGGCTTTTATAGTCATATCATTTTATTAGTTGAATTTTTATAAGTCATATCACTTCATTAGTTTAGCTTTTATATAAGTTATTATTTCATTAATCTAATTTATCTTTTTAACTTAATCACTTCATTTATATTATTTTATAATCTATCATTTAATTTTCGCTGCTTATTTACTCGAATGAAATAGGAACATTAAACTACAATTTTATTAATTAGATTAATTAATTATTTTATTTTTATTTATTTACAACGACACCATTTGTAAAATTTATAAAGTCATTTTTTAACTACCTTAACTAATAGCATTTATTATCTTCTTGCAGGATAATGCCTATAACCTCACGACAACAACATTACGTTGTCAAAGACCAATGTTTAAATCAAAAACACAAAGACAAAACACTTTTACCAACCTTATCTCCAAACATAGATGATGTCATTTTAGGTTACTCTGTCATTCCTGGCCACTGATCATCGCCTCCAAGTACGCCATCATCACATACGATCAAATAAACAGAAAAAAATATTATCTAGATCCCCTTTCCAGTCATGAACGATGCACTTTTAAGGTCACTAGACGTTTCGGGTCCGTGATTAATACCTCTAAACACATGTAATCAAATAACACCGATAAGCGATTCTCCAGGTATTCCTCATTTTTCTCTATTTTCTCTTTTCTGCATGAAATTTCTCTTTCGGAGTGTAGTATACATGGAATATCACATTTCATTTTGGTCTAAATGAACCTTATCAAATATGCCCGATCACATAGTTTAAGTAAAAGAATTTAACTGGCATTTCACTTATCACACATTGTTTCGAGACTCGCACAAACATAATTAACACATCAAAACATTCCTCTCACCTAGTTAACTGATTGGGACCTAAACACCCAATAGGAAACCATCTCAAACATCTCCTAATCCATAACTACAGAAACTAACCTTAGACTCATTTTGCACCTTCATTACCTGCTTTTTTGTTTAGTCGACATTAAAATTTTCCTCCGTAATATTATGTATGTATTAGGAATAGGATGTTGTTAAGTATGATTAGTAGTGGCGTCCGATAGAAGATAATGGCGCGCACAAGTGAAGGTGCCCAATAAAGTAGAGTACGGTAACAATCAAAGTACAATATGAATGTTGTGGTAAAAATTAAATATTTGTCGTAAGTGGGAATGTTAAAATGTCAAAGTTGGGGTAAGTAGAGAAGTAGAGTCTACATGATTAAGAATTAGAAATATTATATTTGTAATAAGGACAAAGAGTGATGTCATAAATATTTTTTGTATTTTATTTGTGGAAAAGACTAAAAAGGTGGAACCCATGTGAGATGATAAGGTTTATCTTATCTTAGAAGATAAGCCTACATGTAAAGGCAAGAGTTTAGGCATGGAATATGATTGGCCGGAAGAGATTTCCTATCCTATCTTAGAGATAGGGTAGATAAGCTCCAATTCCTATAAATAAAGAGGTCACCTTCCTCATTTAGCATAGAAGGAAGTAGTGAGAAATATTGTAGAGTAAGTGTGTTAAAGATGTCATTAAGAGGTGTAATTGTGAAGTTTCTCCCATAGTTATTGTTGGAAGGCAAGTAAAGTTAATAACACTTGAAGTACCTCATGGGTGAGACCAACAATTCATGTTGATATTATAATTTACACATATATTTCATATTTTTCATCATTCCTTCGTATCATAGTCTATGTATTCTTGTGTTATGTTTTTTTGTGTTTCCATATTACATCCACCAAACTAAAAGTTGTGCATTAGTAAATAATCATAGCACGAGGAGTTCGGTGAGAATTATCATAGTGCCGATCATTGGTGTTGACATTTTGGTTCCGTTGATGAGACTATTTCTCGTTGGTGGATTTTACGGAGAGATATTCCCACTTAGTCGAAATCATTTGGAGGGTAACCTTTTTTTTACTATGCATAGTAGTTCCCATGGTAAAGTCACTTTTTACCATGAATAGTATTTACCACAAGAACTTCACTTTTACCGTGAATAGTATTTACCATAAGTAAAGTCATTTTTACCACAATAAGTGTTTACCATAGTTTACCGTGGTCATTCTTATTTTTTCGTAGAAAGGTGTAAAGTCAATTTCTATTGTAGTGAGTCCAATTATTTGTGCACATAAGTGTTCACGATTATACTTGTGAATTGGTATTTCACTTGTGGTTACTTTTAAAAATGGAGAAGATTCATGTTTTTTCAGCCCAATCTAATGAAGAAGTTTTCTCTTTCATTCAAGAGTTTAAACGATCTTGCATTTGTAATGGCCTCATAAGAAGGGATCAATGGACTAAATTTTTTTCCTACCTTTTTGGATGGTTCAGCCCCTTAGTGGTGGTTTGAAACACTAGGCGATAATGTGAAAAACTCATGGAATTTATTAACTTAAAGTTTTCTTGAAGAATTTGGTGAACAACAAAAATATGCAGATCTCATGATCAATATCACAAAGCTATCTCAAGGAGAGAAGGAGAAGATAAGGTATTATCATGCTCGTGTTCTAGAGCTAAGGAGGAAGCTTGATGCCCAAATCCGGAAGGAAGGATTAGCGGATGGATTGATGAACATGGATAATCTTATTTGTAAGCACTTCATTCTTGAGATGAAGCTAGAGATCGACAACGAGTGAAGTATGACCACTCCACCTACCATTGAACAAGTAAAGGAGATTACAAGAAGACAAGAAGAAAGCATGGAAGAGGAGCCCAAAGAAATTGTTGCTAAGGTAGAGCCTACACCAACACCTTTGGTCAGAATCCACAACCACTCTCGATGAGCACAAATCTTTTCCCTAGTACATCTACTGAGTATGAAGATCTGCTCAAGAAGATGGGTCAGTTAACTATTAATCTTCTTCAAGGAAAGGAATTTAGTTCTCAAGGAGGAGATAGAGGTCCAAAAAGAAATATAACTGAAGTTGTATGTTATGGTTGTCATAAAAAGGGTCATTATAAGTATAATTGTCCAGATAGAGCTTCTACATCTGGTACAAGAGATAATGATAAAGGAAAATCACATGTGAATTCTTTTGATGTAATAGATAGGAGCATAAATAATGAAGCAGATGTGTTTGTAACAAAAAGAAAGAAAGAAAAAGATAACCAAGATGGAAATGATCCTAAGAAGATGAAAGGAGAAACTAGTAAGAAACATAGGAGAAGAAAGTTAGGTGTGCAGGATTTTCTAATTTCACAAGGACAAGGACCATAATCCATCTTAGAAGATCTGTCCAAAAGGCCTGCAAATATTACATATGGTCAACTTATAGCTATGTCTTCTGAGAAGAGGCGGAGGCATCGTGAAGTGGACTCAATACTCTTCGGCGAAGTAAGGAGGTTGAGGTACTGTTTTGGGAGGTAGAGGTGGATCCCTACGCCCATAAGCGAGGTATTATGTAATGGTATTTCAATTCATGATGTCTTAGTTGATGGAGGTGTTGCAGTTAATATAATTTGAGTACTGTAATGAATATGTTGGGTTTAAAAATTGATCACCCCTCAACACTTATGTTAAGGTCATTAAATAAGGGAAAAACTAAACCAGAAGGTGTTGTTTCAAATGTGGCAATATCTGTTATGGGTGTTGTATGTGTGGTAGACTTTCAAGTGATGAAAATTGTATCATCATGCATACCCAATGTTGTTGGGAAGGCCATGGCTAAGGACATTTCATGCAAGAAACTACTTGGAATGAAGGATTCATGACACTTGGACATGACAGAGAGAGGGTGAAGATAAACGTGATCCCTCGGCATCATAAGGAAGAACCTATGGATTCAAGTGATGAAACTAATGATTGGACATCCTCTGATTACTCTAGTACCAGTGAAGTGGACACAGAAGATGAAGAAAGTGAGGTTGATGTTTCGGCATGGATATCCTTCCAGTCACACCGACTCATGAACCCATAAGATTATCTTAAGAAGAAATTGTTGATCATCTCCAAAAATAAAGATTGGTGATGTTGTGATGGAGAATGAGAAGGAATCCTACCTCCAGCTCTTTTGAAGGTACATACACCTATTCACTTTTGATTACAAGGAACTCCGTCAAGTAAGTTGGGTAGAACATTCTATTGAGCTGGTAGATGGTGCTAAGCCCATAAAGTAAATGTCATATAGAATGAATCTAATTTTTCTAAAGACCTGTAAAAGAAGAAATAGATAAGTTGTTTGATGCGGGGATTCATATTTGTTGTGGAGAATTCAAAATGGGTTTCTCCCATTATGATCTCAATAAAAAAATGAGAAACTACGCATTTGTGTTGATTATAGGAAGCTCAACAAGGCAACAAAGAAGGATCATTACCCTCTTCCATTCTTAGATCATATCTTGGACGAAGTAGTTGGCCATGAGTGTTATAGTTTTTTTGATATATATAGCGGATACAACCAAGTTCGTATAGCGAGAGAAAGATCATTTGAAGACCACGTTCACCACTCCTTGGGGAAGCGTTTACTTATAAAGTTATGCCTTTTGGTTGTGTAATCCTCCAGCAACGTTCCAGAGCTTGATGAATAGGGTGTTTGAACCCTACATTGGGAACTTCATCAGAGTATTTCTAGATGATTTTTACATCTATGGGAGCAAGATGGACCACCTGCACTAGATGGAGATAGCATTTCAAAGGTTAGATGAAGCACAAGCCTCACTAAACCCTACAAAGTGTGTCTTTGGATGTTCTAAAGGTATTTTGTTAAGGGCATGTTGTATCCAGAGATGGTATTGGTACTGATCCTGATAAAGTTTTAAAATCAAAGAGTTACCATTTCCTATGAATAGAATTAAGTTGAGATCATTTTTAGGCCATATGGGTTACTATAGAAGGTTCATCAAGAATTTCTCAAAGATGCACATGACCACTAACCTTCGATTCTTAAAGAAAGATGTTACTTATGAACCAGAAATAAGGTGCATGAAGCTTTTGAACAACTGAAGGAAGCTTTGGTGTCTTCACATGTTTTAAAGAATCCAGATTGGAGCAAGCCATTCATTGTGTATATTGATGCCTCAGATGCAGCACTAGGAAGTACTCTAAGCCAAAAGGATGAAAATGAGAATGATCATCCATTTTACTTTGGGAGTGCACAAATGAGCAAAGTCTTTGAGATAAATTATATCAGAATAGCTTGAAAAAGAGGCTCTAGCTATCATTTTTGTTGTAAAGAAGTTTAGAAACTACTTTTTAGGTAGAAATTTATAGTTGTAACAAATCATCGGGCTCTAAATTATATTGTAAATAAGCATAACCCATCAAGGAGGATAGCAAGATGGATAATTTTGCTACAAGAATTTGAATTTGATATTATAGATAGGCCAGAAAGAAGCATGTCAATGCAGATGCACTCTCTCGATCCTATGATGGTTTAGGTTCATCTTGATGATGATGATGATTTCTCGAGATGCGGCATTGTTATCCTGACATAATCCCTAGTGAATACATAGATATTTGGAATTATCTAAATGAATTCAATTTTTCTGATGGTGTTAATGCAAAGAATAAGAGGAAGATTACTCAATCATCGTCCATATTCTATTCTCGCATGGAGTATTATTTCGAATAGGACTCGATGGATAGTACAAGAGGGCGTTGGACATGGTCGAGGAAGGATCTAATAGAAGAATTCCACAATGGTACATGTGGAGGACACTTCTCTGGACAACTTACAACAAGAAGGATCTTGGATGCAGGTTATCACTAGCCCACTCTTTTTAGAGATTGTTATAATTATTGTAAGACATGTGATATTTGTCAAACACATGGTAACCATAAGACTTCATCAGCTCCATTATGCCCTATTCTTCCACTTGATCCCTTTGAAAAGTGGGGAATAGATATTGTAGGTCCACTTCCAACTACCCCACGCCAAAATAAGTATATTGTAGTTGTCACAGATTATTTAACCAAGTGGGTTGAAGCTAGGCCATTGAAAACAACTTCCATGGATGAAGTGGCAAGGTTCATATATGAACGCATTGTCACCAAATTTGGTCACATTAGAAATGTGAGATCAAGGAAGCCACTTCATTAATGAGGTGGTAGAAGCCCTAGTCAACAATTTTTCTATTAAGCACAGGAAGGCAACAACATACAAGCCAAGCACAAATGGACATGTGGAACAAACAAATTTTGTGTTGTGTCAAATTCTAGCAAAAGATGCAGCCTTAGGTACATAAGTGGGATAAAAGGATTCATACACCATTATGGGCATATAGGGCAACATCAAAGTCAGCAACAGGATACTCCCCATTTCGGTTGGCTTATGGCATTGATCAGTTCTTCTATTGAGTTTGATATTCCCACTATGTGAGAGTTATGAAAAAGGAAAGGATGGATGAAAGTGATTCAATAAAAGAAAGATTGGTGCATCTTCATTTGCTAGAGGAAATGAGGGAAATAAAAAGGATACAAGCTATAAGAAGAAAATGAAGCGAAGAATACTTTGATCAAAAGATCCGTTGGTCTCCATTTCATGTGAATGACTTGGTTCTAGTATATGATTCTAGATACAAAAAAAGAAGATAGAGAAAATTTCTTCCCAAATGGATGGGGCCCTACAAAATAGTAGTTGTGCATGAAAATGGTACATATCGACTGGAGGAATGGATGGCACTCCCATTACGAAATGGGTCAACCATGACAAGTTAAAGATTTTCCAAGCACCAGAATAGTCTACTCGAGGACGAAGTAGAAGCTAGGAAGGGGGAAAATGTCGACATTAAAATTTTCCTCCATAATTTCTATTTTATTATGTATGTATTAGGAATAGGATGTTGTTAAGTATGATTGGTAGTGGTTTTCGATAGAAGATAATAATAGTCGATGCACGGTGCTACTAATAAAGTAAGCACTGTATGATACCAAAGTACAATAGGAATGTTGTGGTAAAAGTAAATATTTGTTGTAAGTGGTCCAGTAATATTAAAATGTCAAAGTTGGGGTAAGTAGAAAATTAGGGTCTACATGATTAGGAATTAGAAATATTATATTTGTAATAAGGACAAAGAGTGATGTCATAAATATTTTATGTATTTTATTTGTGGAAAAGACTAAAAAGGTGGAACCCATGTGAGATGATAAGGTTTATCTTATCTTAGAAGATAAGCCTACATGTAAAGGCAAGAGTTTAGGCATGGAATATGATTGGCCGGAAGAGATTTCCTATCCTATCTTAGAGATAGGGTGGATAAGCCTGAATTCCTATAAATAAAGAGGTCACCTTCCCTCATTTAGCATAGAAGGAAGTAGTGAGAAATATTGTATGAGTAAGTGTGTTAAAGAAGCCATTAAGAGGTGTAATTGTGAAGTTTCTCCCATAGTTATTGTTGGAAGGCAAGTGAAGTTAATAACACTTAAAGAACCTCATGGGTGAGATTGCAACAATTTTATGTTGATATTATAATTTACACGTATATTTCATATTTTTCATCATTCCTTCGTATCATAGTCTATGGTATTCTTGTGTTATGTTTGTTGTTGTGTTTCTAGATTACATCCACCAAACTAAAAGTTGTGCATTAGTAAATAATCATAGCATGAGGAGTTCCCGGTGGAGAATTATCATAGTAGCCGGATTGGTTTTTTGACAGCCTTCACATCCTCTAAATTAAACATGATGATAAAAAATATTTTACTTGATTTGTTTGTCAATCATCATAAATATATGTTTCTCTGTTTCACACCTATTTTCACTTTCCCAAATCAAGATAAACAAACAATCTGCTTTATCCCATCATATTACTTCCTCCGACGATCTTACTCAACAGATTCTAAAATCAAAACCACGTCATCGGTCACCCAACCTCCAGTTTCCATGGTCTCACCTCATGAGAACCATGTCATACAAAATTCTCTCCACCTTGACACCAACCCTCCTATCCCCCCAGAAGCGGGCCTTCCTAGATCAATCCACATCACCATCTCATGCTCCTCTAGATACACTCAAATCTCCTCCTAACCCCATATATGACTTCTTACTTAGAAATCTCCTACAATCTATCAATCCTCCCAATCTCCAAAATTGGTGGATCGCATTCCACCCACATCCCATTTTGACAATTCCATTAATAGGCATGTCCAGCCGTCTCCAATTCTTAACACACATATCCCCACTTATCGGCATGCCCCTATTGCTCAACACCAACCTATGTAGCAATCCCAACTTGTGACACATGTTAGTCTTTGCCAAGTAGCTCCCCAAACACCCACATATCCGCAAATTAATCAATTGTCTTATCAAACCATTCCGCAAACATCCTATCCACAAACTTATCAACCACTTTATCAGATGCTTCACCAAACACCCACACACCCACAAACACATTATTCACCTTATCAAACTACCTTTCAAACCACACAGCCGATCCAATCTCAACCTTACAATACCTTGACTAATTCAATTCATGCCTTAATGAATCGTTTTGGTAGAAACCCTTACCGTACCACCCAAGAACACCTTATCCTATGAACAAATCTGTAACAAACCAATTCATCCATCGGTTCCAATCAAACCTTATCCCCCTCATTGGAAACTTCCTACATTTAATAAGTTCAATAATAAAGAAGATCCCCAACAACATCTCCTCGCATTTAAACATGCATGTTGTCTTATCGCATGATCATTAACTACTTCTTCACACTTTCCCATGTCTTTGTCTAGTCCTTTGGTATAACAATATCCCGTGACATTCCTTATTCTCTTTCACCTAAATTACACGATTGTTCTTAGAACACTTTTCTATCAATATCACACATAAAACCACTATCATTGATTTATATACCATTCGACAGTATGAAAACGAGCCCATCACCGACTTTCGCACGGTGGCATGTTGTTATAAACCAACTATCCTTCACTATCCCATAAACCAAACTCATCGATTTATTCTCGTGTTTGTGTGCCAAACATATATCATCCACTTTGTAGATCCAATCATTCTGAACCTTTGATGAAGCTTTCACAATGGCTCACAAGCTTGAAACCTCGTGCCATTGAGCAGGTCATCTTAAATTAAGTTCAACTAAATCAAAAATTGAATCCACTAAACCATTCACACATAATGGAAAGTTTAAGACTACGGCCAACACTGTGGTCACTGAACCCTCATCCCCATCTACACCAAGCACATGGTCTCAACAATGATCTCCTCAATCAACATCCCACTACACTCCTTTAGGAGAATCATACAGTTCCATATTTGATAAGTTGATGAGTGTAAACTCTATCCAACTGCCTCCCATACGACCCGTAGATAACTCGCAAGCCAAGCCTATTTGGTATCACGAGGCCCACTTTTATAAATATCATCAAGTTAAAGGTCATAACATTGAGAGATGTCGTTCCTTCAAAGATCATGTTCCACAAATTATAAATCAAGGGGATATCCAAATTGATACCTCCACTACATAGACTAATCAACCACCAACAAATCATGTCACCCCCTTTACATCTCAACTATCAAACGCTTGTATGGTTGACATTGTCAATCAAGATCCCATCTTGTCACCAACTCCACATGTTCCCATAGTGGACATTATTCCCATCCCTTATTTAGAACCAGATACACCTACATCAACTTTCACTACCTGTCCTGAACTTTACCTTCTCCTATCCTTGCCACGTCTACATCAAATTCAACTATATCATCCATTTCCATCATTTCAAATACACCCCAATCTACCACATTAGATTCATCTTCAGCACTTATTTCGGCCCCACTCGTATCCCCACATATCCCTACATCTCTCCCATCTATTTCTTCACCCATATCTATCTCAATGAAACAACCAGTCCCTTCTACTTCTACCCGAAAATGCTCATGCATTTGTTGCATTACCCATACCTATAAGGTCTACTCCATCGGTTATCACATCACTCACGTCTCCACAGATTCCAAAATGCCTACATCTTTATCTCTCCGGCATTTGCCCCTATATCTATTACACCAACAAGTCCACCTATCCCGACCTTGACATATGTACCTATATCTTCGCCCATGGCCACATCACCCAGTCTACCCCAATATTCTTTACCCAATCCTCCCATCACATCAATCAAATCCTCTCGATCTGCAACCCTACCAAATATACCCCTTGAATCACCTATTGAACCAACACATCCACCTTGATCAAATAAATATGTTTTACCTTCTCCCTCTAAAAAATCATCTCTTTCCATGCCCAAATCGAAACAATCCATGTCTCACATAGATATCATTAATCGCATCATACAAACACCTATATCTTCATTAACATCTTCATCTTGTTTTAGAATAGTTTCTCCATTGATAACCACACCACCACTATCGATCCTCTAGTTGAAATTATTGTCATCCGCTAGAGGTAAATCTTCTCATCAATTCTAGGGCTTGGGAAAACATCCTCGACAATCCCCTCGCACATCCACGGTAAAATTCAAGTTTGCCTCTCTTCTCAACAATCCAATGCCACAACATCCATGTCAGGATCAGTTTTTCCATCTACGACATCTTGCAATAATCAATCCACATCCAAACAATACCATCCTTTAACCAAATTTGATTTGTCCTCAAAAACATGAAATTCACACATCCAATCTACATCTACATCTTCTCCTAACGTCAAGCTGAGACATCCTATCAAAACCCATAAGAGTTACCTTCCCCATGACACTTCAATGGGGTCTTACATAAACATCTTTTGACATTTAACTTGAACATCTACCATCAAACTTCCTCCTATTAAATCCTTTAATCCCTATGGTCCCAAGCCATCATGGTTCAATCCTAATTGTAGTTTTGCTTATCATCGTACCCCAAGTCATGACATCAAACATTGTAAGGCCTTTCGGTCAATCGTCTACAACCTTATTGAGAAAGATGATTTTGTCATTCAAGGAAGGTTCCTTCTCCATCTACCTTGAATCCAATCTATATCCAAATCAGGATCTCCATGATCCCTCCATCCACATCATCCCTTAATATTCATCACCCATGTCATTCCTCCTAAGGAATGCCCACCATTGTTCATCAATGCCACTTATCTTATCTTACTCAACACACTTGTGGTTTCGATCATTTATCCCATTCAAAACTTAAACAATCTCATCTAAGCTCTTTCGACATCTTTTACCTCCTTCACAAATAACTTGTTGGGAGAATAATATTCCTCACCTTGAACACATCATCATCCGTGTACAAATCCCTTATCACTAGGGGACTTCGCTCTTTGACATTTTTTTATCTACCTTACTCACATCCATCCAATCTAAATTAATTATATCCAGATCCTCATCTCATTCTAAGCCCTCCTTTGAGGCCATATTTGTTCTTTTATGTTTGTGCTCCTTTTGGGAGTATCATCTTTTTCATTGAAGCCCTCCTTTGAGGCCATATTTGTCTCTCCATTAAGGGACCTTTTTCTCTAAGTCCACCTTTGTGGCTATATTTGTGTCTCTTCGGAGCACCATCTATTTCGAAGTCCACCATTGTGGCTATATTTTTGTCTCCTTCGGGACATCATTTATTTCATAAGCCCTCCTTTGAGGCCATATTTGTTCTTTTATGTTTATGCTCCTTTTGGGAGTATATATTTTCATCAAGCCCTCCTTTGAGGCCATGTTTGTCTCACCATGAGGGACCTTTTTCTACATTTGTGTCACCTTCTGAGGGTACCATCTATTTCAAAGTCCATCATTCCTGAATATATTGGTGACCTGACATCATTTATTTCATCAAGTCCTCCTTTGAGGCATATTTATTCTTTTATGTTTGTGCTCCTTTTGGGAGTATCATCTTTTTCATGAATCCTCCTTTGAGGCCATGTTTATCTCTCCATTGAGGGACCTTTTCTCAAGTCATCTTTGTGGCTATATTGTGTGTCTCTTTGGGGCACCATATTTTCAAATTCCATTGTGGCTATATGTGTGTGTCTTTGGGACACTGTCTATATAAAACCCTCATTTGAGGCCATGATTGTCCTTTTATGTTTGTGTCTTTCTTGGGGCACCATTTATTTTCATCTAAATCCACCATTGTGGTCATATGTTAGTTTTTGTTTCTTGCTTGGCTATCATTTCATCTTATTGCAACTACACTATCTTCCCTCTCGTGGTGGTAAACCAGAGACGTGACCTCTTAATGCATTGCACTTGTGATCAATCTCCTGTTAACATATCTACCAATGAGCACTTAGTTATATCCTTAGATCATTCCTCCATCCTTAGCCCCTTCCATTTGTCATTATAATGATCTGAATTATGTGGTCCACCTTCACTACTTTGATGTGATCCCGTAACCATTACATCCGTTATCTTCTCATTCTCCTACCTGCAGCCATGCAAAGGGTCAGGATGTCTCTTTACATTACTTATCCCCTCTTAAGTGGTTTACTTAGCTATTCCTTGCTCTCCCTATATGAAGCTGAAACTCAAGTATATAAAGGAAAATCAAAGTTATAAAAAATAGACTAATCTCTCAAAGGATAGTTGTTCATACAAAAGAAAAAAAAAGAAAAGTATACAAATCAAAATCAAAACAAAATCAAAAGAGATAGACCAATCCCTTGAAGGATGGCTATCATATTATTCTTGGCATCTATTTTATGTAGACCATACCCTCGAAGGATGGCTACTCTATTATTATAGCATCTAGAAAGCTTCCGCATTGATCAACCTTCTTTTATCAACATTTTTCAAAGCTTCCCGCATTGATCAGCTTTTCGCTATTGTTCTTTCCTTCCTAAGTGGGGCATAGATTTAAGGAACACCACCTTTGGAGATCCTTCTTCCCATGTACAAGTCACATATTCAATCCCTTTTCATGTCAATATTAAGATTATGAGCATCTCTCATCCACATTTCCTCATCTTTTGGTATAACTAACTATCGTTGGTTATATGTTAACACTGTTATTCTATAAGTGCAATGCCTTGAGTAGTAACATTTTCTTGTTTATATCAATCTATTCAAAACATAGTTTCCTGTATGCCCTTGCTACAACTATGTTCCATTCATTCATCCAAATCATCTTTTATAAAAATCATCAAACTTCACACTATGAATTTTATATCTATCCATCATCTCATGAATGTGTTTCAAACACACTTTTCGGTTTGTGGAATTGTACTTGATCACTCACATCCAGTTGGAATCCTACTTGAGGGTCCTTCTCAAGGCAAGTTCATTATCTTGCAGCTCCTTATCTCTCAACATGTTTAACAACATCTTTGATCCATTTCTCCTTGCTCTCCATGTCCACTCATCACCATTTGTCTCCACATTATCCTTCTCACCTTTTGTCCCCTCGCACAACGAAGGATATCTTACTTGTCTTTCCTCTTGAGTTTCTTTTTCTCTTCATCTTTTTATTCTTCATCTTTTAGTTTGACAATCTTCTTCCTTGGATCCTCCGTTGTAGAAGCTTCTCCACCATTTCCTCTTTCAACAAACAAGAATCACCACCATATACATCTTTCCACTCCTTCTTTTCCACTTAACACTCTTGCATCATCACTATCACCACGTGGGCATCCCAATTAAGGATTGCCCTTACAGCTCCATCTACTGCATATGTTCCTCCATCCATTCATGGCACACTCCTTTGTTTCCTTTTTATCACTTTGATATCACCTCCTTTCATCTCTTGTTCCATTTTGGTATACACTGCTCAATCTTTTCATCATTCTTCTTCTTCTTCGGTTTGGTGATCCTACTTAACCATCTCCGTCGTAGGGAAATATTACTTAAGAGTTTCTCTTAAGAATGGTTGGTTGTCTGATCCTTCCATCTCCCATCATCTCTTCCTCATCTTCTATCTCCTACCTCTCATCATACTCATCCATTCCAACCAACCCTTCCACACCTGCATCCAATACAATGTTGTCTTTCTCCTTCCATATTGTCACTACCGGTTTGGTGATCTTACTTAAATCCTCTGCGGCATGGCGATCTTACTTAAGAGTCTCTCTTAAGCATGATTTGTCATCCTGCACTCCCCCACTACCCCACATTCTCTCCATCTACATTTTCTTGGCATTCCCCATCATCACATCCTCTCACCTCCTCTTTCATTCTCACAAACACCACTTCCTACTAGTCCCTTGTTCATCTCCATCATCCTCGCTAGGTAATCTTACTTAACCATTGCTTCTCTATTCATTTCATGTCTTGTTTCTTCATTTCTCTCTCATTCATTCTCATCCACTGCATCCTCTCCTCACCTTCATCTTCCTACACATCGTTATCCCTCCTTTCTTTACTCTTTCCACTGTCTTCTAGAGTTCTCCCACATATCTACCCCCATGTTTACCCATCATTGTCATTGATCTTCCAATTCTTTCATCATCATCTTCTGTTTCCGTGCTAAGAATTATCAGTGGATTCTCCTAAAAATCACTCATCCCCATTCCACATAGCCTGAATCCTTTTCTTTGACCTCTTCCATTCTATCTTCATTCCTTCCTTCCTCTGTGTCCTCTGATCATTAAGAGGACTTCTCCTAACATCCCTTCATGGAGCATTCCCTCCCATTCTTCGTTTACTTTTCCCTTGTCTTATCTTTTGTCTCATCTTTTCCTACTGATCATTATCGGTGGATTTATCCTAACATCCATTCACTGACATTGCCTTTCCTATCCCTTCCTTTCTTTTTCCTCGCCACCTCTCTATCTCTTCCATTCTTCCTTGCCAATTTCTTCACTGTCTTCATCATACATCTTCTCTCTATTTTTCGTCAAGCATATCCTCATCTCATTCATCTCCATTTCTTTTTCAATCGATGTCATTCCTTCCCTCAAGTTTCTCTTTATGTTCCTTATGCTTCTCACTCTTTCCCAAATATCTTCATTCTTGGTTCACTTCCTTGAGATAATTTTCTTCATTGTCTTCTCATCCTTTCGATCTTCATCTTATTTCACTTCCTCTACATCGTCCTTCTTCCCATTTTACCTCACCCTTCTTCCTTACTTCCCCATCGAAAACCTGACTCTTCAGTGTTATCCCATTTCCTTTATCATCTCATCATCCACATGCATTTCCATTTAAAATGGGGATTCCATATGCTTTGCCTTGGATTTCCTCACTATGATTTGTTTCCTTCAATCTTATTTTCTCTATCATCTCTTTGTTTTCCATTACCTCTTTGTTTTCCTCTACTCCAATATTCATCACATCTTTCATTTTAAATAACTCTCTCCCTTTTTCATGATTTCATCCTCTACTCTGTTCTTTTCTTATCCTCTTTTTGTTTGTCCTTCTTCATTTCCCCCTTTCTCTATAATCCTTCTTTGTTATCTTCTTCCTCCCCTTTCACTCTTTATTTTCTCCTCCTCCGTCTCTATTCCTCTATTCCATATCCTTGTCACCTTCATATTCAATCTTTCTTTCTCTTCTCATAATCAACCAATCCTCCTGTCTATTCCCTTTTCTCTTTCTCAACATCCCTTACATTTGGCATTCACAGTCAATGTCGATGTTTCTCCATTTATGTATCGCTATCTATCCCTTTCATTATTGTTCTTGTTCTTCTCTTTGCCACATTGACCTCTTCTCTTTTTAAGAACCCTGTCATATCTTTTATCTTCGTCATTCCTCTCGCAGGGACATCATCATATCCATTTCTAAGAATCTATTCCCATCTTCTTTGACATTTTTGTCTTGGAAGATACCATAATGACAGCCATCACCTATCTAATCTAGTTCTCTTCCATGAATATTTTCTCTACTTTTGTTTTGTCGCAAAAGTATCTTTATCATACTTACCAAAGAAATAAGACTTCTTTGTCTTCTTCACCTTCTAATTTGTTAACACTTATGCATCGTTCCTATAAAACATGATTGCCATCATATTTATTATCCTTTTAGGGCATTTTATCTCATCCTTCTATCTTGTTTGCTCATCATATCCACATTTGTGAGTATTCCCCCTAGGATATCTTATTTAAACATCTATCTATGTCTTATGTTGGGGAACCTTTTCATCCTTGTATTTGTCAATGCATATAACTCACTTTGTGTCCTTCTCGTGCCATGTGTTGGGGCATCATTATCTTCATCAATGTCCCTTTTGAAGCGGACAGCATGATTTTTTTACATGATTCCTCGCAAACAAAGGATTGCACACATCTTTCGCATTTTGCACATATTTTGATGTTTTCTATGACCCATCAATCATCTTGGATACATCCATACTGCAGAGTCTTCACCACTGCTGGTCCGTAGAACGTTGTCATCCTCTCTCCGTTGAGACTGAAATTGTCCTCTATCGATGTGATATTGGAGTCACCACCATAATTTTTATTTATTGCGATCCTTTTTGCCTAAAATCTTGTCTTTAGTCATGTGTCATCCGATCCTCGACACATCTTTCATCTAACCCTTTTTGTTTTTGTCTCATGGCTTGCTATCGCAAACCACTCAACAAAAAGGGGCAAATGTAGACACCTATTTTCGGTATAACGCCCCTTCGTCATCTCACATTCACGCTATTTCCATTCTCGCATATTTTTCTCTTAAATTAAATAAAATCTTATTTATTTGCTCACATTATTTGATTGATTATCAATGGGCTCCATATGGACCCATTTGATAATTCAATTTTTGGAATCATCCCCCATCTCTCACAAATTATTTAATTCATAATGCATATCTCCGACACCTTCTTTTTAAAATGAAATCTTTATCTCACCCCCATTCAAATCATGTCCCCCACTTTGCCTAATAAGTCAAAATATGGGACCCACATGATCACATCATATCCCTATCTCATGCTACTTTACTTCACCTGGGTATCATTTAACCTCGCATTTAACCTCACATCTAATCTATAAATATGGGTTTTTCCCATATTTCAAGGACCAACGGAAGACTTAAAAAGAAGGATATATATTTTTAAATGGAGCATATATATTTTTAAAGAGAAGGAGGATATTTTTAAGAGAAGGAAGAGCTTAACCGAGTTCTACCCGTTTAAAGAAGAAATCTTTGCCTTAATTTGTCATAATACCATCTTGATGTGGTTCATTTCCATAGCAGGACATAAGCTAAGTACTCTTGTTATTTAAGTTGCTTATCATTTTTACTACTATTCACAATCTATTATTATCTTGTCGACATCGGGGGTTTGACATCCTCAAGGAGTTGAAATCCTCTTGGGCAGTACCATCGTGCAACCCCTCATATTGTGTTCTAATCTTATCTAGTTTAGTTTTGCAGATCTAGCTTCTTGATATCATGCATCTGCTTTCTTTGTGCCCGTATCATCCATCTCCATCTCCAAGGTACTAAGCCCTTGTATACTTGACGTGGTCTCATGTTTCTTTATTACTCGTACACTCATCTGGACAGGAAGCTGGAAACGCAGATCAACACTAACACCTAGTAGCTTCAAAGCAAAGTTAATCAAACAAGAACATCATGATAAGAGCTTAAGAAAATAACTTCTTCAATGTATAAACATGATAAAACCACTAAATGATAAGTCATTTCTAGTCTTTTCGATTTTTGCTTAAAGTATGAACCTAATTAGATCACTTAATAATAAATTGGTAATTTTTTCCTCAAGAATGAGAATGAGATCTCACCAAGAAATGGCTACAAGGCCATTTTTGGATCTTCACATACTACTCAATTTGAGAGAATGGGTGCAAGGGATGAAGAAGCTATTCCAAAACAATGGAGAATGCTCAAATCAAAATTCCTATAGTTTTCACTAATCAAAGTGTGGTGTGAGTTTGAGAGGAAGGAGTTTGGTCCTTTAAATAGCTTTCCACTTTGGGAGAAGCTTGCAAATTAGTGAATGTGGGATAAATGATAAAGTGCATTTTGAAGAAATAATCTTGATTAGAGGAATTAACAAGTGATTAGAAACTCATCATGGAAGTTGAGATGATTTAATTAATCAACTAGGATTAATTAATAGGCTAGAATAAGCTCAAAAAGTTATTTAGAGTTGATTTAGAGGAAAATAGATAGGATTGAGATGATTTAAAAGGGGATTTAATAAATAAGAAGGCTTATTAATAAAATACAAGGTTAAAAATGCTTAATTAATTAATAAGTAGTGGAGGGGGTGATTGAAAAATTGTGAAAAAATGGAAAGAAAATATATGAAACTGCGAATGAGGGAGGAATCATGGGAGTGAACTATCAGAAGGGCATACGCAGCTATGAGGGGGGATTTAGTGGGGTTTGGCAGGGTTTGGAGGGATTACGGGCCGGTGGAGGAGAGCAGGGTCATGACGATCGGGAGAAACTTCTTCGAGAATCATGTCCTAAACCTATGGTTCATAAAAATAAAAATGTGACTTCGGACGGGACAGAGATGGGCTTGGCATGTGCGATCGGTTTGATTGTAGGAAGATTGGGTGTGGGGTTTTAGGTATTGGAGGTTCAGCTCAGCCCCATATATCTGCTTCATTCAAAGAGGCGTTGGCTAACAAAGGTGGTCGGTTCCCCTGGGAAAACAAGCATCATGTACCTAGAACTACTGGTCGATTTGGCCGAGGTTGTTCCTTCGTTAACCATCGCTAACCCAGAAGTTGAGGAATACTTCCAAAATTTATCTCGGGATGTTGTGATTGGTAGGTTTAATGGATTTTGGCCTTCCTCCTCTACTTTGTATCAGTGGGTCTTCGAAAACTGGACCAATAAATGTGAAATCTCTCTTTGTTCCAAGGGATTTTTTGTTGTTCATTTTAGGGAATCGAGGATTATCAACGTTGTTTGACAGGTGGTCCTTGGTTCTGGGGACATGCGGGTTTATTTTTAACTCCATGGTTTCCATATTTCAATCCGAATACTTATTCGATGGCCAAACACCGGTTTGGGTCAGGTTGCCTAACCTCCCCTTGCATCTGTGGTATGCCCTAGAAGATATTGGAAATGCTCTGGGAAAGTTTATTAAAGAGGACTTAGATAGAACACATTTGGGTCTGTGTTCTTATGCCCGAATGTGTGTGGAAATTGATTTGAGAAAAGGTATACCTGACCGCATTAATCTTAATTTCGGTAAATTTCAGCATTCACTGATTTTAGACTATGAGAATATTGCATTTCGGTGTAGAGTATGCAGAAATATGGGCCATTTACAAGATTCTTGCCCTTTTAATAAAAATCAGAAATCTGTAAAAAATAATGGATCGACTTCATCTAGTGGTTGGGGTTCTGTAAATCCAGATTTGGTATCTACTTCGAAGTTTAAAGATAATATGAGTAATCTTAACACATAGGCGGTAAAGTGGTTTCAAAGAAGGATGACTCAGAGGAAGGAATGCAGGAAAACCACTTGGTTGTAGGGGGAATAAAAAGGGGACATACATCCAAAAGTTTAGAATTAGACAGGATTCGATGTCAGAGAATGTGATGGTTGTGGTGAATTCCAGCGACCTGGCGATGGTGATTTCATCTGACCTTGGAAAGTGGCAAGAAGTAAAGAGGAGGAAAAACAAAAAGGGATGAATGGGAAGCATCGAAGATTATTTTCCATCACAGGATGGGAAGTAATTCTGGATTAATCTTACAGTATGGTTAGCTTATAGTTTCTAGATGCATTTGTAAGCTAGAGAGCACTATTGTTGTTGTTTGTTTCTGGCTATTATAGCCTATTGTTTTCCTGAGATTTTGGCCTCATTTTTGAATAGGGAACGGGTCCCTTCAACCCACCTTATCAATCAAATAATAATAATAATTAATAAGTAGTTAATTAATTAAAAGAGGATTATAACCAATGAAGTGTCGTTAATTGGCATCCGGAGTGGGGTAAAGGCTATTTAATTAACAAAGTGTTGGTAATTGACAAAAATGGAGGGAAGCGTTAGTTCATTAGTGGGAAGTTGCTAATTATTACGAAAATGAGGGGAAAGTGTGTAATAAGTGCGCTTCTAGTATTAAAACTATGTAAGCAGATTTTAGGTGTCTACATCCTAGTTGAATTCATCCAAAAAGGAAATTTCTTCATCATTGAGGTAATCGGGAAGTTTTAGATCAAGTTTACACAGAAGCTCAACCAAAGTCCTGATGGATTCTTTCAACTTCTGCAAACATGAATTGAGCCTCCAAGGAGCAGGTAGTTATCACAGGTCCATGAAGTGCAATATATCACAACATTTTTCCTAAACACTCATTCAAATTCCATGTAGTGTGTTCAGTAGATCATATAAGAAAGAGAATGCAACCACATTGTGTCTACCTAACAATAGGTTAGAGGCATAGAGTTTCATTCAGAGAGAAATACTTCTATCTAGTGGGAGAAGACCTATGAGGATTAGATGAGAAAAAGGATGTCCAAGAATTCTAAGTATGTTTCCATCATGAAGGAGACATATTTGTCACTATCTCTCTTTCCAAGGATAAGGGACATCATATAAATTAAATTGTGACAAGTAAAATATCGAGTGAATGAATCAATGTGTGAAAGAAACTTTGGAGATGGGTAAAATCAAGAATATCATGAGGTCTGTGAAGGATTTGAAACATCAAGAACTTCATTGAAATTCAATTCATCAAGGAAATGGTCATCAAGAGCATGATAAGATAAGATCACCATGAGTGATGTTGGCAGTCATCTCAAGCTCACAAACAATGCATATCTCATGAAAGTGTTTTTAAACACTTAACCAATGCTTTGTAATGTGCTCACATCTTGTAAGTCAAGGAGGTGGCATTTGTAGTGTTTTAATGCAGTTTAGAGGTCAAGAACATGGAACTCATTCTCATACATTCCTTCAAGTTTCATTCAGGGATTAATCCTTTTATCCTAAAAATGAATTCTATTTTAATGAGTGATGAGACAAGCATAAAATAATTTGAACATCATGGAGTTGATTTTTTGTCACAAAGGTGAATTGTGAAGGCCTAGAGGAGTAAGGAAGTGATCCTCGTTATCCTAACTCCTACATTGTGATAAGAGAATATCATCATGTTCACATCACAATTCATATCTCATAACATTTGATGGTGCAAATTAATTTACAGCAATCAATATTTTGTTTATTAATTCATAATCATTTAGTCATCTAACCAAGGGACTTAAACTTTCAATAATGCTAGTGTTGTATGCACAATTACAAAGCATTTAGGAAGAATGGAAAGAAATGCTCACTAAAAAAAAAAAAAAAAGTACAATGCTTAAAACAAAACTCAAAACTAAATGTAAATGGACTCTAACATTGGATAAAAATAAAGCTTATAAATTCATAATGCAGATAAGAAGATACATTACTTGCTAACCTACTCATGCGGTAAAACAAAGCAACAAACTATGGAGAGGAGTTTAGCATACCACAAGTGGTCATTCCTTGGGTGTTAATCCCTCCTAAGGCTTGTAACTATAAGCTAGTTGAACATAACTCAAATTCTTTATTGAAATGGCATGAAGATTACAATTAGGAGCAAAACAAATTATGTATATGCATATCGTCTATTATCTAATTCTTCATCTAGATCTCTACATCTACATCTATATTTTCAGCATTAATATCTTTCTCTTATACTCCTCAATTACATAAACAAGTGAGAAGAAGAGTTCAACTAGGAGTTCAAATAGACTAAGTAAAATATCTTCAATGAAACAAGTGGAAGATCTTAAACAGAATAACAAGAGTTTAAACACATGTAATGAAACTAACTAATAGTTTTCCAAATATCAAATACATAACTCAAGTAACCATCAAGTTCTTGAAATCACATATTTAACTGATCAATCAATTCTTCAGGAGTTATAATGAGTAGTCAAATCTATTGTTGAGTTATCTTGATTTCGGTGTTCCATTTTGTAACCTCCTCTTCCACAACACGTATAGGCTTGGATTATCATCCTTCATGTCCCCAAATATCTTCGTAATATCATATCCTTTGTTGTAGGTGATCCTATTTGGTTTTATATGGGTTCTTGCAGACATGTCCTTTAGGTGTAGCTGAATCCCTTTAGCTACGGATGAGTTGTTGTGGATGGGTTCTTTACTACACACATGTTTCTACATATGAAAATTTGCTCACAAACAAGAGTGACATCACACAAATCATCATTCAAACAACTTATTGCAACCATAAGAATAAATGCATACTCAAAATACCACAAAATAAAGATAATTAGTCATAAATATATTAATCAATATTCATGCCATGAGTTCAGGTTATGATGATAATGGTAAACAGTATAACCGGAAATAAAAGGATGTAGTATCAATGGCTTAACAAAGTACATAGGATGAGTTATTTATAAAAGGGATTTAATCAACTCATCAGCATTTTTTATGAACACTTATTCGATGCCCTAGAATGTTCCCATATCTCATAAAAGAAGGAGATTGTGATCATAGTGCTTCAAGTCAGCAAGGTCTTCATTTGTAGAGGCTTCAACTTAATTAGATTGATCAACCCTCTCTCATTCATGAATAATTTTCTCAAAGGTCCATCAAAAGAATATTCTTCATCAACAAGAGATTTCTCATCTCTTATTTCCACCTCTCTCTTTTCTTCTCTTTCTCCCTCTCTCTCTCTCTCTAACCTTCTATCTCTTCATTGGGAATGTACTTTTTCCACTCTTTCGTCTCATTCACTTAAGTGACTTAGTGTTGCATTTTAAAAGTCCCTTTTCAAAAATAATAAATAGACTTAAGTTCATTCCTAATATAATGTGATAAGTCACAAATGGTGTTGAGATGAAAATTCAGCATGGGGGTAAAAGGAAGTGACATTTTGTATGTTATAAATTGGAATGGCTTCTCCATTCCAAAGGCTTGGCAATTGTTGATTGTTATATGTTGTTGAGATTTGTACCACTACTACATCAAGCAATAAAAGCTAAATTTCCTCTACTTCTTTTTCTATGTTCCTCTACTCTCTCTCTCTTTACTTTCCAACTTTGTAAGCATGGTGATCTTATATAACCAAGAAGGAAATTTGTGTCCTTGATTAATGAATTTGTAGAACTTTGTGTCTCTAGTTTGTTAGTCTTACTGATTGCTTACATTTTTATTCTTCTAATTGAATGTGGACCTAATCTAGTTAATGTATGTGAATTTTGTAAGTCTACTCACAACATTAACCCTCTTTCCTTATTTCTCCAACTCCCTTTACCTCCCTTTCATAGAAAATTACTCCCTTGTACATTGTATAAGTAATTTACCATAGGTTTAGTGGAGTATTCTTTGTGATCCCCAGCCTAAAAACCACCCCAAAACTTTAGTTAGTTTACATTCAATAATGGGATCCTCCCTATACAAAAGAAGGAGGGGCTTAGCCCCATGACCATTAGTGATAACCAATAATTTACACTGCATCAAATTATTTCATCACAATTTTGGGAAACTCTACTGGGAAGATCTTCCCTTTGTGCACCCTTAAAAGATCTCTAAAAATAAAAAAATAAGATATTTAAAATCCATAAAACTAAAAATACCAAAAAATACTATTTGAATGTTCAAAATCCATGTTGAATCCCATTGAAAAATCTTTTTTAAGTTACATTTCTATCTAACACTTTGAGAAAACTGCGAAAAAATATACACTCGAGTTGATCATGCAAGTGGCATTATTGATTCTATAGTCAAAGAACTAAAACAAACTGATTTTAGACTCCCTATTATCCATGTATCAAGACAAGTTTCTGAAAATTCAATTGAAGATCCCATTACATAAGTAGTTGAAGAACCACTAAACCTCATTCCTATTGAAGAAGAAAGATAAGAAGAACCAGAGGAAGAAGAAGAAATAATGGTTACACTTGTTTCATGGGGAAAACATCGGTCTATTGGCCTTGACTCCTCCACTACTGTATGAATTTCCAAAAGGATCAAGAAAGAACTTTCATAAATTCTATGGAGATGGAAAACAACATATGGATGATCACATTACATCTTTCATCACATCTGTGGCATTCTTGGAGTGGGACATGAAGATTTTTTTTTTTGACTATTCATGGAATCATTACAAGATGGAGACTGGTTTTACAATTTTTCATAAAGTTGTATTACTGATTGGGATGATATGAAAACTAAGTTTGAAGCAATATTTAAGACTGCAAAAGATGTTCATGCCCTCCTTGTTCAAATTAATCAGATGAAGAAAGAACCGCAAGAGCCCATGAGAGAATTTGTAATGAAGTTCAATAAGTTGATCAACAAAATTCCTCCTAGTGCTCATCCTACTATGAGACAATCAGAAGAGGTTCTTCATGAATGATCAGTTACATGAATTTGGTTTCATACTATGGAGTGCTCAATCAAACACTCTATTTAATTCTTAATAACTCACCATCAGAGTGGAAGATGATTTTATCATGTCAGGAAAGATCAAGAACTATTCAACAAAGAATAAGGACCAAATTTATAAATATGAAAGAGTTGATCCATTGCTGCAAATATTGGCAATGAATTGACTTCATTGAAGAAGGAAATTGCTCAACATGCTTCATACCAAAATCAAAACAGTAAATCAGATGGTAGGAGCACCCCGATGGCTCACCTTGGAAGCTCCATCGGCTAATGCAATATGTGGTACATATGAAGATGAAGGAGAAGAAATTTTTGAATCAAAAATTGGAGAAGAAGAATAAGATGGATGTGCTAGGATTGGGTATTTTGAATACTCACCAGATGAATATTTTGAAGAATCCATGGATAACTACTCTTGTGTAGTGTTGTGCAAAAAGAGAAATAATCTTCTTCTTCCACTCCCTTAAGGTAAGCATTTGAATCCTTAAATGGAGACTACTATGAAAAAACAAAAAAAAGGAGTATCATCGTTGTTCACTTCCATGGGGTCAGCCAAGAATAATCCCGAGAATGCCTCATATAAGACTCCATCTACCTATTCGAGTAAGTGTCTTTCATCTCCTTGTTAAATCAACTTATGTTTTAACCTATTGATCCTAAGAATACAAATCTTATTCATGTGAAGGTTTTCATAGTTCTTGATGTGCTTACCACTTCTTCACCTTTTGACATCATTGACCATTGTAAGAAATCCAAAATTCATATTTCTGAGTCTGAGTACTTGAGAACTCATCCCAAAAAAATTGATAAGATTGTCAAGTTTATGAAAGGAGGTAGTTCAATTTTATGCTCCAAAAATTCCACTGCAAAAGAACCCCCCCTCACTCCTTCTCGAACCTTCTTTCTTCCACACCCTCCACCTCTGGGAAAGTAGAACCTTTCTATCTAGCCTTATTGGTCAATGGATATAAACTAAATAATTACATTATTGAGAGTTTGTGCCTCTAACAATGTTATGCCTGCAAAATTTTTAAAGCTCTTGGTCTCTCTCTCTCTCCTACTACTGGCCATTGCTAATCCATGGAAACCAAAGAAGTACCTCTTGTTGTCTAGGTAAAATATGCTCAAGTAACATTTGTAGATTTTCTTGACAAGAAGATCATGATGAAAATACTTGTAACAAACATGCCATCTCTATATTATACGTTGTTAAGTTGAAGCTTCTATAGGGATGTTGGGGAGATATATACATATGGGTTAGTCGTGTTCCACCATTCCGGTCAATGGTAAGATGAAGAAGCTCCTTCCCATAAAGAAAATGAAATACATCATTCAAAGACCAAATGACCCAAGGGAAGATATCTTATTTCAATATTTAAGGCATTACAAATTTTTCATAGCTTCAAAGGAATATTTTGAGATGTGCATGTTGATGGAGGATTATCCAGGTATGACGGAGTCGATAGAAAAACATCATGATGGCCTAGTGGAATAGGAACTTGATAGAGGATTCTTCCCACTGAGTATGGATGTAAATTCTCTTTTTGATAGTAATGGAGGTCATGAAAGTATTGACTTAAAACAAATCAATCCCGAGGTGATGAGAAATGTGGATCAAGAAGAAGAAAGAGTGACATCAAACAACTTCTTGGTAGGTGAGTCCCATGTTTCCAATCATGTTCTCAAGATTCAACATGAAGACCCATTCAATGAGTATGATTGTGAATACAAAGCTTTCTCTTTCCCATTGAGAGAGAAGATGAATCCTTTAAGGAGTGCATGAATGAAAATATTTTGGGCCTCTTGAAGTTGAATCTACTCAAGAAGAGGATGAATTCATTATGGAGATGAATTTCCAAGTTCATAATGGTCAAGATTGGGAAAATGATGATCTTGATGTTTCAGCCCCAATCTTGTGCTCGTTCTCCTTTTATGAAGATGGAGACCTTCTCAATGAAGAATATATAGATGGAATGGTGCTTGATTATCCCAAGGATGATTTTTTTAAAATGAAAACCTTCTCAACAAGGAATGTATGAATAAGAATATGTTTGCATCTTGCAATGTTGACTCCACTCAAGGAAAGGATGATTTCATCATGAAGATGGATTTTGAGGCTCAAAATGGCCAAGTTGGACAAGATGATGGTTTTCATTCTTCATATCCAACCTTGTTCTCATTTTATTTTCAAGATGATGAAACACTATGCACATCACATCATAATAAGCAACAAGTCAAGATTGAGCTGGTGTGTGTGAAAGAAGACCGTTTGGAGAAACTGGTAAACATAAAACACCAAGAGGCTTGTGATAGTGTCAAAACTCTTAAAACACTTGCCGAGAACCAACTCATGGAAACAATGGTCATGAAGCAGATGACAAGTGAAGTTCAAATTTCCATCAAGAGATCATAAGCCTCAAAGTATGAAAATAACAAGCCTAGTATGATCAAGACTCATTCTCATAGCAAGTGAAGGAAAATCAACAATTGGAATGAACTTGGGAATAAATGAGAAGATAGAAATAAGATGTCAAAGCAAAAAAGGCAATGAACTGACTGAGTGGAACCTCAATTGTAAGAACAATCATGCAAACTTTCTCAAGAAATTGAGAAAGGGATCATATTTCAATGAGCCCGTCAATGGATTTGTGGAAGAAATGCATTCGGTGATACCAGTGTATGGTAAACATTCAATAATAGTTGATGTTACAATTAAATCATGTTGTCCTCTGCATGTACCATAAGTGATTTAGGTATGATGTGGTTTTTCCTTCTATTCTTGTGTTTCTTTTTCTTGTTGTGTGTTGGTTGTGTTTATAGCTTTTCTTATTTTTAGTGTAATGAATCATTGGGTCCAATGTATAAAGCATTTGTCTACTACCCCATGAGATACATGAGGTTCTCCATTTCCCCTTACATTCCAATATCCCCAAGCTAGAGCTAGTTGTTTCCATGCAAAATTTCTAGCATGAAAAATTGAACTTTTAACCATGAAAACTAAGCCATAATTGAAAATTCCACTTCCAACTCACCGTGAACCCTTCCTATGGGCATCATGTCTTCAATCCCACCTCACCAAAGATCAGAGGAAATTAATAACATGATTATTAAGTTTATTTCATTGTGTGGGGAAGAGTTTCTAATATGTGATTGATGAACTCATATATATTTGATGAAAGACAACTTCCTCTCAAAGGCCTTAAAAGGTCATTTTGGCGATTCAAGCTAAGTAAACACCCTCCATAATCATACATGGGAAATATAAATAATATAAGAGTGATGTTGGATAACATTGAAGGTTTTGGAGGAATTTTGGTAAATTTTGGGAATAAAATCTGATTTAGGAACAATTTGTTCAACATCGAGTAATTCAATATAAGGAATGAAAGCTAAAATGGTGAAAGTTGACTTCTCTGGATGATTCCAAGAGTTCCGGAGGGAGTTAGGAAGCAATAAAATAATCATCAAAAATATATTTGAATCCTCCACAATGTGGAAACATTAACTTTGTTCCAAGACTCAAAGGTTTCCTGAGGTAATTAAAAACACTACAACCGCTCCTCTCAGGAAAACATGAAATAGGACCTAAATTTGAAATTTCAGGAAGAATTAGGTCTTAATAATGGTTCCAATGATCTCATTAGGTATTTTTGAGTCAAAATTATATAAGGTTTTACCCCAAAACACTTTACATATGCTTCCGAGGTGAAAACATCAATTCAAATATCCCGAGTTGGGCTGCAAGGCAAAATCTACTTTCCTAAAATAGAAAATTCACACTTTGGACCCCCTTTTTTCCCCTCTATCCCCCAAGGGGATAAGGGTGACAAAAAATTGTGATCCCCCCTCCTCTATAAAGCTCCTCATGGTCGCACTTTTACCTCCTAGTTGTCCCATATGTTCCCTATGTCCCCATAGTGCAAGGGGACAATGGGGGCACCAAAGTGTGACCCCATCTCCCAAGTCACACTTTGGACACCTTTTTGTCCCCTTTTCCCCAAGAGACAAGTGGGACACAAAAGTGTGACCTCATTCAACCCTATCAGCCCCTTCTCACCTAAAAACACTCTTTTAGCCCCCGAAAAACCACATTTAAGCCCCTGCTCAAGAACATGTCACACTCTAGACACCCTTTTTTCCCCTCTATCCCCTAAGGGACAAAGGGGACATAAAATTGTGACCTTATTCCTTCACTTCAACCCCCTTCACTCCATACAAGCTTCCATGGCCACGAGCAAGTCAAAAATCTCTCAAAAATTGGACTAACTTCTCCTCTCACAAAACTTAGCCATTTTTCAAAAAAATGTTTTCATTTTCTCTCCCAAACTCCATTAATGTCTATACATGCTACAAAAAAAATAATCAGCAAGTTATCTTTTTATTCCATGGATATCCGGCAAACGAAAAGCCTTAAAATTGGAGCAAAGAATCCTAGAGCAAACTAGAATCTTTTGATAGTGTTTTCGTTGCAAACCGACATTCTAAGTGAAATTTCTAAAAATAGCAAGTGTGTGAGGATTTAGATATCTAAAAATAGTAAATTTATAAAAAAAATAGCAAATCCTCAAAGCATTTGTAACACTCTAAACAAGTAAGAAACATAAGGAGGTGAAAATTGTGAAAACTTACTAAAAATAGTTTCTAGATAAACCTACTAAAAATAGTAATTATTGTAATTGAATTCAAAAAATATTATAAAAATCCCATTCTACATATCTTGTTACTTTTTTCACAATTATAAGGCTAGGAAATTGTCTCATGGTCTAGACAAGAAAGAAAACCCCTCGGGCTCTCAAAGCATCATCGGGTCTGGGGTGATTTTTGCATGACACATTTTGATGCATGAAAATGGATGGTAAAGCTCATCTCGATTGTGGAAAAATGGATTCATGTTTGAATTCATCCAAAGAATGAAATTTATTTTCATCGAGGTGAATCAGGAAGCTTCGGGACAAGTTTACACGCAAATCTCTCGAACCAAAGTCCTAATGGAGTCTTTCAACTTATGTAAACATGAATTAAGCCTTTAAGGAGAAAGAAGTTATCATAGGTCCATGAAGTGAAATATCTCACAACAGTGTTCCTAAACACTCATTCAAATTCCCTATAGTGTGCATGTAGCTCACAAAAGAAAGAGAATGCAACCACAATGTTTCTACCTAATAAGAGGTTAGAGGCACAAAGTTTCGTTTAGAGAGAAATCCTTATATATAATGGCAAAAGACCTATGAGGATTAGATGAGAAAAAAGGATATCCAAGAATTCTAAGTATGTTTCCATCATGAAGGAGACATATTTTCACTATCTCTCTCTATGAGGATAAGGGACATTTTATAAATCACATTGTGACAAGGAATAAATCAAAGTGAATCAATGTGTGTGAAAGATAGTCACTTTGGAGATGGGTAAAATCAAGAATATCATGAGGTCTATGAAGGATTTGAAACATCGAGAGCTTCATTGAAATTCAATTCATCAAGGAAATGGTCATTAGGAGCATGATAAGATAATATCACCATGAGTGATGTTGGTAGTCATCTCAAACTCACAAATAATGCATATCTCATGAAAGTGTTTTTAAACACTTAACCAATGCTTTGTAATGTGCTCACATCTTGTGAGTTAAAGAGGTACCATTCGCATTGTTTCAATGTTTTTAGAGGTCAATAACATGGAAATCATTCTCATACATTCCTTCAAGTTTCATTTAGGGAGTAATCCTTCTATCCTAAAAATGAAGACCTATTTTAATGAGTGGAAGACAAGCATAAAAGGATTTGAACATCATGGAGTTGATTTTTGGTCACGAAGGTGAATTGTGAAGGCCTAAAGGAGTAAGGAAGTGATCCCCATATCCTAAATCCTACCTTGTAATAAGATAATATCATCATGTTCCCATCACAATTTAGATCTCATAACAATGTTTCTGAACACTTATTCGATGCCCTAGAATGTTCCCATATCTTACAAAAGAAGGATATTGTGATCACAAGTGCTTCAAGTTAGTAGGATATTCATTTGTAGAGGCTTCACCTTCATCATATTGATCAACCCTCTCTCATTCATGAAGAATTTCCTTAAAGGTCCATCAAAATAATATTCTTCATCAACAATAGATTTTCCATCTCTAGATTTCCACCTCTCTATATTCTTCACTTTCTCCCTCCCTCACTCTAACATTCTATTTCTTCATTGGGAATGTACTTTTCCACTCTTTCATCTCATTCACTTAAGTGACTTAGTGTTTCATTTTAAAAGTCCCTTTTCAAAAATAATAAGAAAGGAATTGTTATCACCAAATCACAACACCCCCGAATTTCTAGCTTTTGTGACTAAGGCATTCGGTGTGATTGGGTAACATGGGTACCACCTCTCAAGCTATGGGACTTGTGAACTTGAGATGGACCTCCAAGAAGGATAAATTTCTCTTCCTAATCCTATTTCAACAACTAATCCTAATGCAAAAAAAAACTAACTAATCCTACTCTAACACTTCTAAGGAGACGGTGAGAAGGAGAAATTGCATGAAAATGAAATCCTATAGTAGGGATAGTGATAGCACCAAGAAAAGGGGTGTTGAACATCTCACACTGCATGAAAATGAAGGAAAATGGATGTGAGGAGGATTATCTAGCACCACAGATCACAATGGCATTCACCAAACATTCCTAAGAAAACACAACACCACCTAAACCCTACAATGAAAATAAAATAATACACTAAATACCTTTAAATGTAATGAAATGACCAGAATTTGTAATAACATATAAACAAGGGTTGTAAAGCATCCACACATCTAATTTTATTGCTTCAAGATGTTGATATAATTCATTACAATAGGGCAAGAGGCATGCCTTTCATTACAATTCTTAAGGGAGAAGGTTCAAAGCTCCACAAATTACTCACAATTGAGAAAGGAGGGAGGGGCAGATACAAGAATGTCCAACCTTTGTAAAAATGCCCCTCCTTATAATTTATAAAAGAATAGATTAAGAGAGAGAGAGAAGAAGTCCAAAATTTTCCTCCAACACCCACAAAAATAATTATTTTTCTTGCAAAGGGTATAGGAGGACCTATAGAGCCCATGCTTCATTGTCCCTTGGCCTGGAAGAAGGAATGGCATCTATGATTGCATTTGCTTCATTTTGGGTACCTGGGTATGGCCTCAATGTCTTAATAATTCACCTCCATTTTTCTCCCACCTAACTCCTTGATCTCTAAAATTTAATCCCTCCATTAGATAGGTCTCTGAATTCTCTTTCCAACAAGTATAATTTTGTGAAATTCGATTGTGTTTAGAGAACGTTATGTAAGTTTTAATCTAGGTCATCCCTTCTCCTACCCACCAACCATCCCATGCTTATTGAATGTAGCTCACCACCTACTTCACCTCATAGCTCGCTCCCAAGGTTGGAACACCTCTTGAGCTAGCTCAGACTTTGGAACATTGCACTGGCAGAATTTGGGGCTTACACTGACCTTAGCACCGAGCTCATCGCCGACCTACCTCATCCCCGAAATCCAAAACCCTGCTCCGACCTACACCTCTGAAATTCAGATTTCAATCCCTGAGCTCTTCATACATTTCAACCCCTCACCACTTACCGAGGTCTCCAATGCACCAATCCCATTGACCTCCAAAGTGATCGTTGACCCCACCCAAGCTCGTCAGACTTCGGGCTTCGGGGATCTCCTCGCACGCCGCACCCAATCACCCCTATCGAGTCCTAATTTTCCACCATCACGGCTCCGAATTGGCCCCTCCGATTCATCTCTCTGGATTGTCCCAAACCTTCGAACTCTAAGCTTGGGAAAATCTAAAATTACCCAAACACATTCATCCCCGCTATTGATAGGAGTCTTTATTGAATTTTGGATAAGTTGGGAAGTTAAGGAGATAGCCATGAAAAGATATAGGTAAATAAAAGGAAAAGGAAATTCGTGATAAATTAGGCTCCGCGTAAAGAAGGTTAAAGCCATCGAGAAAGAACAAAAATGCGATATACGAAGGAAGCCGCCAAGATTGGAAAACCCGAATAACATTGGAAAGAGCCATGGAAAGCCGACATCAAGCGCAGATTGAAGATAAAACATACCAATATGAAACAGGTTTGACAGAGGCTCTAGTCAAAAGAAGTGTCTTTTGAAACATATTCTATTTTGTATATTTATTGTAACTAATGTATTGTATAAGGGGTGCCTCACGAAAGACTTATGTGAGTGTTCCATTTTGAGACTTTGTAAGAGAGATAAGAGAGTTAGAATGAAAGGAACGTATGTGTACTTGGACTTATGTAATGCATTTTTATAAATGAATAAATATTGAATTTTTGGGAATGAATTATCTTTCATATTGTTCTTTACTTTTTTGTTCTTAGTGTAGTGATGGTGTATTTCAGCGTACATCCTTAATCGAGATCGATTATAACTAAGCCTCACATTGTTGTTGGGGTTTTAGGTCAACATTTGGTGTTTAGGCCAGGTTTCTTGTGTTAAGTGGATGTCAGGAAATATTTCACCACTAAGATATTGGAAACATGCATTATTAGAGATTGAAAAGTGGTGGGAAACGTAGAACAACATATTTGTTTAAGGAGAATATAAAAGGCAGAAAATAACTTATAAAGTAGTAGAAGAAGAAGTGTTTAGGGAGTACGGAGAATAATTTTGGGCCCAGTTTCCACATCATTTGTGGCCCTATTTATTAGCACATGCAAAAAGGAAAGAATGGACGTGGATGTACTTAAGACAACCCTTTGAGTGGACTGCAAAAATTAACAATAGTAAAATATCTTGACAAACCGTGAACCAAAGCGATCAATTATTAGTACGAGACTACCTTAGATTCTTTCATAATCACGTGGGAAATTCTAGGGTTGGAATAGCTTCGATAACAAGAAACAAGAAGTTTTAAGTGGAGCCCACGGTCAATTTCTTCAATCAATTCCATTCCTAATTAAAGTGTTAATGATAGAGAAGGGATTAATTAGAGAAGCAAAAAAGTTCCTTTAGGGGGATAGGCACCATGGGATGGCTTACGCGAAGGGGGTGATCTAGGAGTCATGACTTATAGAATTAATGGGGCATTGGTTGGGGTGGCAGAAATAGGCCGACATGAGAAAAAGAAAAAGGCAGAAAAATTAGAGAGTTAGGATAAGGAAATTAAGAGGATTAAGGAGGATTAGTAATTTGTGAAGAGTTAATTAAAATGAGGAGGATGGAAGAGAGAGAAAGGTTATCCATGGAAAATAAGGGATAAGAGAAGAAGGGAGAAAAGAGATTGTAGAGAGAGGAGAGAGCAAAGAAGATGAAAGAGAGGAAGGAGAAATTGAATAAAGTCAAAAAAGTAGAAAATAAAATAGAGAAGGTAGAAGATTCACCCACTTCAAGTGGAGGCAAAAATTATCTCACCCGGAAATGGAGGTGGACACATCAAGTCTTCTTGAATAATACGTACATCCTGTAGAGACCAACAAGGATTTGTTACTCCAAGAAATCCCATATATACTATAGATAGTCCAGTTCAACAAGCATTAACAAGGCAAGCAACTCTAATGAGAGAGTTACAACATTTAGTAAGAGGATTGGAACCAGTATTTAAAAGAGTATTAGAAGTTGAAGGATGGAGTGAAGAGGAGTTAAGAACACCATTAATGATTAAAGAAAGAGGTGAAGAAGAAGAAGAAGTCATTAGAATGAAGGAGTTAGTTGAATAATTCGGGGAGAAAATAAAAATAGTGGATGAGGAGAAGAAAGAAGAAGAGAATATAGAAAAAGAAAAGATAGAGATAGTAGAAGAAAAAAATGAAGAAAGAGATAGAGAGGAAGATCAAGGAAGAGAGAAAGAGAAACAAAGTAAAAAGAGAGGAAGTGATGAGGGATTAGAAGAAGGATATAGATTAAGGAACAATAAATATAGAAAGGTAGTTATGGAGAATATTAGTTATGAAAAGTCATTGAATAAAGACGCGCCCCAACCAATGGGAAATCCCAAAGGAGATGACCCCCCGGAGTGGATGCCATTCCATGTGTCACTTGATACACCGTTTGAGAATCTACAAAAAGAAAAGAGTTTAGAAGAAAGATATCAACTATTGCAAGAAGAGAGTCAGAGAAGACAAGAAACAATGTGAGAGTTCCAAGAATTATTAGGTGAACTTTACTTTGATATCGAGTTAGGTAGAGATAAGGGAAGAAAGAGCAATTCAAAACTAGTTCATAACCAGACAAAGAAAGTGAATCAAAAGTTAAGCAAAGAAGTCTGGTATTCATCCTAGAACAAATACATGAGAAAAAATGGTGTAGAAGATTAAGATGCCAATTTTTTACAAGGACTCTAACGATGCATTGGAACACTTGTTCCTATTGGAAGCCTACTGGAAGAGCAATAACACCATAGATGAGGCTGTGAAAATACAAGATTTTGCATGTTCATTAAGGGATGATGCACTGTGTTGGTACATGAGGCTAAATTCTCAAGGAGCAAAACCCTGGGCTAATATTGAAAGAGAATTTAAAACAAACTTTCACTTCCCTGAAGCACCATCAAAAGGAATAAGCAAGAAGATGAATCTTATACAAAGATAAGGACAATCAGTGAAGGAATTTAGTCAGAGGTTTAACATTTTTACTAGAAAATTGGAAGAGCCTTTGATAGATAAACAGAGAGTTGAGTGGTTCACCTCGGGGCTACTTCCTTACCTCAGAGTGGCATTAGATTCTCAACAATTTAAAGCATTATCAAAAGCAATTGAAATGGAAATAAAACTGGAAGCCCACCATGGAGAAGAGAAGGGGAAACTTCAATTAAGATTGAATTAGAGAGGGTGTAGTTAGAGCTAGAAAAATTGAAATTACAACAGGAAATTCAAAGAACTAAAGGATTAAGAAGTAATTCTCCACCAAAGAGTAATATGAGGCCAAAGATATGGTGTACAGTCTGTTGTGTCGAGGGCCATAGTAGAATTGAATGCCCATATCGTTGAGAATGCAAAGAGAATAGTCACGGAAAGAGTTCATTCATCACAGAAAGAATCCTCTAGTAAACATGTTGCCTTCAGAAAGAACATGGTGTGGGATTTGTAGACTTTGGGACAGCATACTCAGGACACTTTTCCTTTATTAGAATTTGTTCCTCCTACAAACCAACTGATGTATTGTATTATATGTGGTTCATACAATCATTATCATCATACTTGCCCCTCGGTGGATGCATTAGAAGACTTGAAGGATTATGCTTCTAGGAGATTTATGGCCGTGAGACAGAATAAAATGCCTAACCCTCCTCCTATGCAACCACATATGATTACATCACCTCCGCCACCTAAACAACATTCACAACAAATGATAACCACACCACTAGTACCTGAATCAACAAGGTGGCCAACCGTAGTTTGGAGGAGGATATCAGGGAAACAATTATAACCCTAACTATCAAGGTTATAATGATGGAGGTTACCACAGAGGGTATCACATGGTGGATTTAGAGGAGGTTTTAGAGGAGGATATAGAGGAGGGTATAGAGGAGGCTATGAAAATTATCAAGGAGGTAGAGGTTACCAAGGATATCAAGGATACAATGATGGTGGTTACCGAGGGGGTATAATCAAGGAGGTGGTTACCAAGACAGAAGACCAATGAATTGTTATAATGTGGGCAAGATGGGCACCTTGCTAGAAATTACATAGAACCTGATCCATGTGGATTTTTTCATAAGAAGGGACACAATGCATTCCATTGTCTCGAAATACGCGTAATTCTATAGAAGTAGATCAACAAGATTAGAGGCATTAGCTAGAAGATGCCCAGAGAAAAGTACAACATATTACTAGAATCCCTTGGGATGAAGAAACTATAGCCAAAGACAAATCCATGAGGGATTCATCGTCAAGAACCACAGAAGAAGAGAAGAAGGAAGAAGAAAAAGAAAGTTATAGGAGGAGGAAAGTAGAAAGAAATGGAAAGAACAATGAAGAACCTTGATATAGAGTTGTTTTCACAACTAGAAGTGCCACCAAGAATGAGGCGGTCCCTAAAAAGAAGAAAATAATAAGATTTCCCCAAGAACAACATTCTTCTAATGATGAGGAGTGGAAGCCTAAGGAGATTAGACCTGAATTACATTTCAAAGAAGTTGAAAAGAGTAGATCACTTATCCATGAAGCACAAGCCAGTGAAGAAAGGGAGAAAAATTATTTCGTGGAAGAAGAGGCTAAAGCCTTAAAGGAGCTAGCAAAATTAACCATCAATAATGGGTTGATAGATAAACTGAAACAATTCAACAAATACTGGAATAAAGAAGAGAGAACATGTCATGTCCATAGAATTGAGGGGGGATATAATAAGAAGAAAAGGAACATATTCCAGACTCAGCGAACATGGAGGAAGTCTGCCATCTACCTAGATGTAGACATTTTTATACTACCATCACTAAAGTACTATTGGATCTTGGCGCGGATGTCAATATGATGTCCAAAACCACATGGGAAATGCTTGGAAGACCTACTTTGGAACCCGTAAGATACTTCATTGGATTAATGATGGGTCATCAAGACAACCATTAGGGGTACTAAAGAATGTAGTAGTGAACTTTATGGGGATCAAGAAGATGGTGAATTTTTAAGTAGTAGAAAATGTATATGAGAATCCCTCATATAATGCCATTTTAGCCTTGGAGTGGTTTGTAGACTGTAATGGGACGTTGAGCTCTGAAGAAGAAGAGGTGACCTTAAGTGCGGATGGCATATGTGTTCATATACCTCTACATGCAGGAATGAGTTTTGCATGGGCCAAAGAAGTATGACATGACACGAAGGAGAAGACTTTGATGACATCCAAGGAGTCTATGCATTAAATAAATTTTCTAATATTGACAAAGAGTTTGAGCCAAATTCAGATGGGGAGATATCAATTAAATCAAAAGATACTACTGAGAGCTCAGATAATGTGGTGGACACATGGATACATGGGTTCCCTGAATCAAGGACTCAAAATTTACATTACGCAAGAAGGATACCACCAAGAATCATCACTTTAGAAGATAGTTACTATGTCGTGGGTGACATTTTTGTACCCACCAAAGATACATTTGAAGAAGAAGAAGAATACTACTCCCCCTAAAAGGTACAATCTTTACACAAAGAGATAAATGATCTTCTATTCACCGTATTAGACCAAATACAATGTTTATTATATAGCCATAGAGATATAAAACCACCCTCCTACAAAATATGAAATCATACAACTAAATATCTCGTTAATAGTATTACAAGTACAACACACCTATACTAATATATTGTTGTTGCAACAATATATGATAGCAATATAACCGAAATATTTACCTACACCTCAAATATAATGTAAACATTAATTTTCCTAACATTCCCCCTTAATGTTTACATGGTAGCAAAAGAACTTTCACACTTCCTCTGCAGCCTGCCACCCGTGCTTGCTCATGATCTTGGTACAACACTTGAACTAAAGGTAGAAGAAGGAACACATCAACTTCTTATCAACCATGCATTTTGGGAACACATATAACCGATGAGGATGGGAACGTGCTCTGGAATCATTTGTTTATCAACCAGTCGCTCTAGGAACACATATGATCTACCAAAGTGTGGGAACTCAAGCAAGAACACATCTGAATAACCTTCAATGGTTTTCTAGAGGCTAACCACAAACCTAGGTATGAATAGGAACACATATGACTATTCAACCTCTTCAAGACTCATGATGTTGCATTTCACTATGCTATATGTTCTTCACTATGTTATTGCATTGGGGAATTATGTAGGAATAACCACACACACGTGAACAAGAATGAACATCTGCTCTTATTTTTCACACCACACTGAAAATGTGAAATCCACACCACATAGTTGAAAAACGAAAAACAATTACTCACACCACAAAAATGTGCCACCACAACTGTGCAGCCCCGTCGTTGGTCACTGACAAGAGGTCATTGTCTAACCTCTAGCCTTTGTTACCTTCGTCCTCCAATGAATGACGTTGCTAACTCAGCTGGATAAATCTACGATGCTCTCTCTGTTTCCACATTGTTTACTATATATTATCCCTCCCACAATGTAAAACAACTTATTTTTTGGATGTCGAGTAACATCAAAAATGTGTCCGCAAGACAAATTTTTATTTTTCAAAAAAATTACTACAATGACAAATGACAATTTTATGACATTTGACACTATTTGACAATATGAGGACTGGACTAGAAATTTAAAAAGTAATAAAATGAGATTACTTTTAAAATGAAAAATGACTTTGACAATGACAATACCAATAAAATATATATATATATATATTTATATATATATTTTACATGACCTCAATTCTTTAAACAACACTAGACCAATTTATGACTATGACAAAGACTTGAAGTTTAACTAAACTCTAAACTCAAATAAATGAACCACGAATTAAAATCTCTAAAATATCTACGACGACTATGAAGAGACAATAAATTTAGTGACATTTTTGGACTTTGGCCGACATACTTTTCCTCAATTAAAAGGAGGACACAAATGACATATTATATACCCCGTATTATAGCCTACGACTATTTAGACCTAGGACACATTAATCTATAGACCCGATTAAATCATAAACTATAAACTAACATACTCTCCAATAAAATAACACTTTTACAAACTTTTAAAATGGACTAAAATTTAATCGTACCCAGATTTATGGCCTTAATCGGTCAATGGTAGTTGTCGGCAATGTATGTTGAAGATAGAAGGAGATACGTGTCCAGTCGAATGGAGGTAGTTGCATGCATAGGAAGACATCTGCAACTATTTGTATGGATTTTTAATATAATTGTCTCAGCCTATGCAACGTGGCATGAATGGCATCGAATCTGAGGTGAGGAACTCAAGATCTGTTATTCAAATCCAATGACCGCTTAACAAAGAATGTTTTCTCCAATTCTTTGTGGACACACCTTTGAGCAATACAAGGAAGCTCACAGACCAGACAACGAGTGGTGATTTGGAAGCCGAATGCTAAGCCAGAAAGAGTGCTTTCAGATGAGTTAGACCAAACCGTATCCACAAATTCAATATTGGAGCAGACTAACGCCATGACTATCCAATATTGGTGCAGACTGAACTAATGAAGCCGAGGTGCTACGTTGGAGGATGCAACGTTTGTCGGTTTCTCTTCAAATTCAAACGCAAATCTTCTATGTGGATGCCTTGTCAATCTGTGTTCAAAAATGCTTTTATCGAACTTGAAGAGAAGGTGATGTCATGCAATGCAAAGTAGAAGACTCAGACCAATGTTTAACAGTGAGGATGTCAATCAGATCATGGCACAGTGGTAGTTTGAGAAAATTATGCAAAATAAGATGCACAAGCTATGATCTAACTAGTTGATACACAACAGAATTTTGATGATTTGAGATCCAAGCTCGTGCACTACTGATGTCAATGAAAAATCCTTTCAAGCGGCCAAGCCAAAACCATTGATCAAAATCTAATACAATGCAAAATCATATTTCACTACAGTTAGGTTGGGAAACTAAGGATTCATTGAATGTAAACCAAAAATGGCGATGATTAGTTGTAAAAATATCTAATATCTCTGCACAAATCGTTGCACTCATACAATTATTATTGTCAACAACTATCAAAAAACTAAACGACTTCTCGCAAATACAATAACATCATTCAGGGGAAATAAATAGTGGTTACGTTTCCCTTGGTAAATGATTATAAGCTCAATTCTTCCATCTTATAACTGGATCTGACCACTCATATACCAAATGAAAGGTACAATCTTTGCACAAAGAGATAGATGATCTTCTATTCACCCTCCTACAAAATAGGATATCATACAACCAAATATCACGTTAATAATATTACGGGTATAACACACCTATACTAATATATTGTTGTTGCAACAATTTATGATAACAATATAATTGAAATATTTACTCGCACCTCAAATATAATACAAACATTAAGTTTTATAACATGCCCAAGAGGAAGAAGAAAGGGAGATATTTATGCCAGCCAAAGAGGATTTTTTCATGGAAGAAGAAGTGGAAAAATCTCCAATCAAGAGAGTATATAGATTGAGCCGTGGGGCATCTCATCAGACATTACCAAAATATTCGGAGCTTTGGAGATCTAGAAGGATATATCAAGATCATGGAGAGAATATTTCCTAATGAAAAGGCAAGGATGGAAGCATTGGATGATACTTTGACCATAAATGCCGTGAGTTGGTGGGTGGTGCACAAAACAACTATCTCTCATTGGAAATCAGTAACTATACTATTAAAAGCTAGATTCTTGGAGAGTGAAGGCTATTATGTTGCGATCCCTGAATACACTGGAGAAACAGATCCACGGAAACATATTCAAGCCTATGAGTAGCATTGGAGGTTATGCAGGGAGACCTCCCCTTATTATGGACTCAATTGTTCGTATGGACCCTAGGGCCCATACCATGATCATGGTACACACACCAGGAGATTAGGTAGGAAACAAAAGAGTGGGATCAAATAGTTAAATATTTATGCCATACTTTCACTTTTTGGGACATGGATTTAAACATTTTGAGGGCATTACAGAAAATTAGAACATTTTTATTGACTCCAGAAGAAGCCACAAAACAGTATTCTAAAGAAAAAGAGAAGTCAAAATGGGAGATCCTGAAGCCGCAAGATAGCCCAATAAAGATACGAGAGATGGCAAGATGCTATAATGTGGAGAAACAAGAAAAGGAAGAAAAACCTAAGAACTTAAGATACAAAGTTATAGAAGATGAGAGACAAGTAGTAGAAAATAAATATGAAGGAGAAAATACTACTATCAGCCATTGAAAATCAGGAATGAGAATATTGGGACGAGAGGAACTGAAAAATTGGCTAAAATTGGAGATTACTAGACAAAGGAAGAAGTAGCTAAAGTAGTGGAATTACTACAAGAATTCCAAGACATTTTCCCAAAAGATTTCAAAGAACTGAAGGGGATAAAAGAAGAAGCGGGAACAATGAAGATCCATATCAAAGAAGGATTCAAACCAATGAAGAAAAGGCCATACAGATTGAACCCAAATTTAAAGGTGAAGGTGAAATCTGAAATTGATAAAATGTTGAGTGTTGGGATCATTAAACTAGTTGATGATGCAGAATGGATCAGTCCCATGGTGATCCAAAATAAAAATATTGGAGAGATCCATGTATGTGTAGATTATCGGGAGTTGAACAAAGCTTGTATACATGATCCCTTTCCAACCCCCTTTACAGAAGAAGTACTAGAGAATGTGGTGGCGAAAAGTGTATTCCTTCACAGATGGTTTCTCCGGGTACCACCAAGTCAAAATTGCTCTGGAGGATCAACCAAAGACCACTTCTAATACTAAATGAGGATCCTTCATGTATATAGTCATGCCATTTGGACTAAAGAACACACCAACAATGTTTAGTAGGATCATGATAAATGCCTTCAAAGATTTCATTCATGATTTTCTAGAGGTTTATCTTGATGATTGGACAATTTATGGCATGTTGAAAAATCATATACAAGTATTGAGATTAATGTTTCAGAGGTGCGAGCTTTACAAATCTCTTTAAATTTGAAAAATGTATCTTTTTACTCCCTTTGGTACTCTATTGGGGCACATAATATGTAAGGAAGGTTTGTTGATTGATCCTTTAAAGACTTCATTGATTGTAAATTTACCACCTCCAAAAACTCAAAAGGACGTGAGGACAATTCTGGGCTACACTAGTTACCATAGGAAGTTCATCAGGAACTATGCAGAAATAAGTGCTCCTCTAGAGGAATTGTTGAAGAAGAGAACAAATAAATAAATCCCTTGGTCTAAAGAGTGTGCAGATGCATTTGAGATTTTAAAAGATAAAATTCTACATGCACCTATTTTGTTTTTCTTGATTGGAAGATACCATTCCATGTCCATGTGGATGCATCTGGAATAGCAATTGGAGTTGTCTCGACATAGCCTAGAGAGAAGATGGGCCATCTAGTAGCATTTGCAAGTAGGAAGCTAGCCAAGGGAGAGAGTGTAGTGCCCACTCCTCTTGACACTTATTATATTTTTATTTTGATTATTGTTGACTATAGACATGGATGTTATTGTATCATTTTGGTTTAGCATGATGTTAGATGATAGAGATATTCTGACTATTGATGGATTGTGATTCATAGTATGATTTGTGTGGATTCTTAGAGACATAGAGAGACATTTTATATTGATGATGATGATGTGTTGTTGGCATATATATATTACTGACATTTGGAATTCTCGTCATGTTGACTAGGATTTAGCATTTGAACTAATCTCGTGATCTTGTTGATATTGATAAAAGATAGAATTGAGATGTTGAAATTTTAGACAAATGATAACATTGTTTAGTTGAGATGATGACTTAGTTATATGAGGATGTTTATTGATTGATATGTATATATTTTATCTTTGATGTTTTGATGCGGCCACGAGGCCAAAGGAGGTATTGTGTGATTTTGCAAGTAATTATATCACAACAATCAAAAGGGGGTTGGAGACCAACCACAACGGAATACTAGATGGATACAACGAAGGTCACCATGGCAACTTGTGTAATGTTGTTGTTTTGTTTATTTTTTGTTTATATTGTTAGGGGTCCCCATGGGGGGATGACCTCAATTGTGACCATGGGCATGTGTGTAATTCTTTCCCTTTTATTTTATTTATTGTGGAGTATGTGATTTAATTTGTGATGTAATTTATTTAATCATTATTGATTAATGTGCTTTTATTAAGTAAATAAATCATGTTATTAAGCTATTTAGGGATGTGACAAATGGAGTCATTTATTAGAGTTGTTGGTCTTTTGGACTATGTGATTTTGATTGAGTGTAAGTGACTTTGAGTGTTGTACACTCTACCTTACCTTGGAATTTCGGATTTGGGCTTAAGGGCCATTTTTTGAGGCTTGTGGGACAAGCTAAGCTTGTCCCACACCTCTTAATTTATTATACCAACCCTACCTATGGATTGGGGGTCAAAAATAGACCCCATTATGTGTTTTGTAAGACAAAAAGTGACATTAATTGCACTTTTCTTACATGGTTTTTAAAGTTTTTCCTTAGGGGTGTGGGTTTGGATTGTGTGTGTAAGAGGCTTGTCATTCCTCTCAACCACCAATTTATTGTGCATTGGGGTTGAGGTTTGATTTTGATGTGGATTTGAGGATAAGTGATGTGACATCCTACATGGAGCCACCTCACCCTCCTCTTCTCTTTTTCTATATATGCAAGTTTATTTGTTTATTTGGGGGTTACTTCATTTCATTTGTGCTCTTATATTTTTGGAGTTGGAGAGTTTTGGAGTGCTTGTTGAATTTTTGGAGATTGTTGGAGTTGGATTGAGCTTGAAGGAGCTTTGAGTGTGACTCTTTGATCAAGCTCTACCATGGAAAGGTAGGAGCTACACCCTTGTTTTATTTTTTTTCCCTTATATGTGTATATTTGTATGTTATTGAATGTTTTGGTATGCTTGTTGGGTTCTTGGGTAGAATGCCTAAGTATGGTGTAGGAGAAGGCTATGGGGATCTTATATGTAGGGAGGCATAAGATTTTATTTCATGTTTTGGGAGGATTTGGGTTGGGTGCCCCACCTTGATAATAATATGCTTGCATTTCTTACTTGGTTCTTTTGAGGGAGACATAAGAGATTGTAGGGAGGCATAAGAGAATGTGGGAGGCATAAGAGGATCTTGAGGGAGGCATAAGAGTTGTGTAGGGGTTTGAGATGTATATTGGAGGGTTTAAGGTGGGAACCTAATCCCATTGGGAGGCATAAGTGATCTCCCCATAGATCCTTGCTCCATTGGCTTTGCATTTTCAAGCCTTGTGTATTTTGTTAGTTCCTTCTTGTGATTGCATCTTGTGTTGAATGTGTTTTGAAATGGTTGTGAAATTTTGTATTGTGATGTGGAAGCTTGTGATAGTTTCCATGAGTTAGATCCATCCTTTATTGCATTTTGGTTAGGGCTCGGGGCCAATGAGGAGGATAACTTCTTCTCCTCATTGGATTATTGGTTGGGTGGAGAGTGTTGTCTCTCCCCATTTTTTGTTGTTGTGATCAAGTGAAGAAATGGTGGAGCTCTTGTTGAAGAATTGCACTTGGATCTTTTGTGAAGTCAAAAGAAATCCTTCTTTGTGAGAAAACCTTTCATGTAATCCCTCCTTAGGTGGAAGACTAGTAGTATTGTATTTAAAAGAAAAGTTACATTGTGTATTTTGTTTATTAAGTTGTAATGTATTGTAGAAAGAAAGCTCTTTACATTGTAAGAAATGAGCTATGCTCAAAGAAGAAGGAAGTTCATTATTATTTGTGGAAGTTGTATTTTTGTAAGAATGAAGGAGGAACATAGAAGTTGTAAATATTAATGATGTATTCTTAGTAAATCTTAAATGTATAATAGTAGTTGTGTTTTCCTTGAGTAAATGGTTGTAGTGGAAATGAAAAGATGCACTAAGTTATAATAAGTTACCTTGTTGATAGATTGCATTTTGTTGTAAAAAGGGAAAACAATGATACTTAGAAATAGGTTAAGTTTCATTTCTTCTTCCTTTGAAAACAATGTTGTTAGAAAGATAATTTTGTAGTTGCCTTCTTGTTACTATTGAAATAAAAAATCTTTAAATTTAGTAATTTAAGCATGGAATGAATAAATGGTTAAACCCTTCAACTGGAGACTTTAGGAATATAAATTCAAGCTAAGGATAATCTTTAAAACACTCTAGTAAAATTTGTTTTTGGAAAAATTACGGAAATGATGGTTCTGTTTTTGAAGAATAGGACCGCCGCCCTATGCAGAGCGGCGGTCTCTAAACCACCCGGTCAAATCGGAGTGGTGGTTTGTGAATCATCACCTAGGTAGGGTGGCAATCCCAGGACTGCCGCCGCTCGCTTAAAGGCGGCGGTTTCATAACTAGTGATGAAAAAAAAAAAAAATCCGTGACTGGGAAATTTAAAACTTGTTCTATTAAAAATTTAAGCCTGCAAATTTGTAGAGGAAACCACCAGCAAGCCATAAGGGCATAAATTCATTGTTCTAAACTTGTAAATCTTTAAATGGGTATTCAAAGGCATTCAATCTCATGGATTAAAAATGAAGTAGGGTTTTTTCCCAAATAGAAGACAAAAAAATAGAATTTTCTTTATAACAACTCCAGATTTGGAGTGGAAACCTCTACAATCTTCAAATGAAAGACATTACAATAATAAATCCACAACCTAAACTAAACTAAGCTTCATTTTGTGAATTCCTTCATGGTTCCTTCCCTCCTAGCTTTCATGGCTTCCACTCCTCCAACCTGCAAAACTAAAGAAAGAAAAGAGACCAAATGAGGAGGCTAGGGCAAAGAAAAAGGTTTAATAAGATTTCATAAGGATAGTTAGGGTTAGTATGGAACCCTAAGATCTAGTGGCCACAATTGATTTGATCCAAGGGTTGAGAATCAACCCTACAATTGTTAGGTAAGAATAAATATTATGGGTTTTAAATAATTAAAGGTATGTGTAAATGGGTGAATGGGGCCATTTAATACCCTTGTATGTTAAGTTATTTATTTAGTTCCTAGTATGTTTTAGTAATTATTTAAATGGACTTTAAGGAAAATGATTTATGAGAACTAAGATAACTATGGATAAGAGTTGATTTAATGTGAGCTGAATGTTAATTCCTAAGAGGGAAACTATTTAACCTAGTGAAAGAAATTAATGGACACTTATCTAGTGATGATAATTAAATTGACATTAGATATGGATTAAGAATAATTAATTAATAATCTAGACTGGATCTATCCTATGAAATGCAACTCTGCTAAGTAGAAATTAATTAAACGTATATTAGGGTTTGACACCCTTGTAACGTAAAACAAAAAGAAATGCCACAAATTTTCAAATAATTGTTTAAGGATTAATGTGGTTTTAGAGCGTCAAATTTGTGGGCGTTACAGAGAGAAAATTTACTACAACAGAAAGGGAGGCCTTAATTATGGTTTATGCTCTTATGAAATATAGATAATATTTATTACCTACTTCCTTCACATTCTACACTGATCATGAACCATTGATGTATCTTATCAATAGACCATTGTTACAAGAAAGAAATTGTAGGTGGCTTATGCTCTTTCAAGAATTTGATTTTACGGTAGCAGTCAAACCTGGGAAGTTAAATAATGGTCCAGATTACTTGTCAAGGATTGAGAATGGAGAAGATGAAGGGCCTATAGATGATGATTTTCCTAGAGCCCACTTATTTAGAATTGAAGCCATACCCAAGGAATTTGATGAAATTGCTCAACTACTACATACAGGAGAATTCCCAAGTAATTACACCCAAAGAACAAAAGAAAAATTTGTTGAGTAGAGAATTCCCATTTACTTTGATTCAAGGGCAATTATATAAGAAGGGACAAGATGATGTCCTTAGAAGAGTAGCCTTGGAACATGAGAGGAAAATTGTTTTGATGGAAGCACATGAAGGCATAGCTGGCGGACATAATGGAGGGGAGAAAACAACAAGAAAAGTAATGATGGTCGGGCTATGGTGGCCTACATTGTTCAAAGATGCCCATAAACATGCTAGATCATGTGATATCTATCAAAGAGTGGGAAAAAAAACACAAGGGATGACATGCCATTGAGAGACTGTTTTGGATTTAGCGACACTCAAAAAATGGGATATTGATTTCATAGGACCAATTAAACCAACCGCCAAATGCTCTCAAGCAAGATTCATTATCACTGGAGCAGAATATCCGACAAGGTGGCAGAGGCGGTTCCCATAAAAGATGTACTACAAAGACAATGGCTAAATTATTGTATGAAAACATAATTACAAGGTTTGGGTGCCCTCTGAGTATTACCAGTGATCAAGGCAAGCATTTTGTGAACAAAACCATCTAAGAACTATTGAGAGGGTTCATGATTAATCACAATAGAAGCACTCCATACCATCCTCAGGAAAATGGCACAATAGATGCATTCAATAAAGTATTGGATAAGGTTTTAATGAAGATTTGTTCATTATAAACTACTAACTGGGATTTGAAGATACCCACCACTTTATGGGCATACCGTACAACATACAAGAGGCTTACAAAGTATTCCCCATTCATATTGGTGTATAGATTGGAAGCCACAATTCCCATAGAGTTTGTTCTTCCTAGATTGAGAATTACAGTAACATTCAGGATGACAGAAGATGATTCCCTTCATGAGAGGTTGATAGAACTTGAGAAATTAGATGAAAAGAGATTCATAGCCGCACAATCAAACACAAGAGAAAAGAAGACAAAAGGCATGGCACGACCGCCATATTAAGAAGAAACAATTTGATATTGGAGACCAAGTACTCTATATGATAGAAAATATAAATACCCAAGAAAGTTGAAAGTTAGATGGTTGGGACCATACATTATCAAATAAATACTACCTTTTAGAGCAGTGAAACTACAAACCTTGCAATTAAAATAACTCCTAGTCATGTAAATGGAGCAAGGCTCAAGATTTATGTAACTTAGTAAGAAATGAAAAAAATATAATCAAAAATACCGACCTACTTGAAAACCAAAATTTAGTGGGTAGGTCGAGGGGTAGGATGAAAACTCGTAAGGGCATCTCTACCCTTATAAAAAAGAAAAAAAAAGAGGAAAATAAGAATCCGTAGAGAAGGAATGCCCGCGCGGTAAAGAAAATACCGGCCTATTTGAAAACCAGAAATTTGGTGGATAGGTCGAGGGGTAGGATGAAAACCCGCAAGGGCATCTCTACCCTTAAGAAGGAAAGTGAGAACAAAAATAATAATCCATGGAGGCTAGAATACCCACGCAATAAAGGAAGAAAAAAACCACGGAGGAAGCATACCCGTAAAATAAAGGAAGACAAATAAAATCATCAAATCCCAAACAAAGAAATAAAAGCATGCCGAAAAAAAAAAAAAATGATACATCGCACAAAGAAGGAAATAGATAAAGTTGTGTATAAAGGAGAAACATGAAACCACGGTATGATGAAAAAAAGAAAAAACCAAAATATAAAGAAATACAAGAACCGCCAAACAAAGGAGAAAGAAAAGCCGCAAAACAAAGCAAATATATAGAAAAAATATTAAAAAAAAATGTAAAATCGTGTAAAAATCATGTTCAGATCACGTAATGAAGAAATCACGTGAAACAAAGTAGAAAATTGAAACAAAGAAAGAAGCCGACCCTCTACGGAAACAATAAATGTGGTAGGTGGAAATCAAAACTATATAAGGGAGTAAATTACGAAGAGCTAAGGCATTATAAGCATATGAAGAGATCGAGCAAATAGAGCCACAAAGTGAGCTAGGGAAAAATTAAGGAAAATCAAGAAGAAGCTATGGATACTCAATTGAAATCACACAAGAGGAATTCACTTGACCTAAATTTGAAAAGCATTCTACAAAATCATACAAACACGATCCAGAGGGTGCATTTTCACACATTCCATTCAAAGTCACGCATACACAGGATTTGCAAAAGTACATTCATTCACCCAGTGTCGAATATGATCATACCAGACTTGAGGTAGAGAGGGCATTATTGCTGGTGATAAATCCGACTACTCAACAAGAAGAGTACAAGAAAAATGCCAAAGTCATTGCGGAATTGAAATTGGATGCGTGGAGTAGAATTTTCTATTTCAACAGAGCAAATAGGGAAATTAAGGTTCTCATCAATCGACTACACAATCAAATGCTCTTTCTCGATCAACCATACCAGATCACAACAGAAGTAATGGCTAAGGTTACTAGGTTATTGGACAAAGGACGGTCCACGTTGACAAAGAAGAAAACCCGATGAAAGATATGGCGAAGGCGATGGGCATCACAACATGCAAAAGGGGCATCAAAATTACAAATATTAAAAACCTACTTTGAGGTATGTCACCAAAGCCATTTTTTTGAAAATTTATCATATAAATAGAGAAGATGGCACCCATGGGGTGAGTGCACAATTGGCATTAGATATGGTTATGGCCTAGTCTGAATATAACTTAAGCGAATTACTAGCCTCATAATTTCATGAGAATGTGAAGATAATTAAAGAAGGGAAACATAATTTCTGTTATGGGTGATATTAATATGTTTGGCAATGTATTTCACAAAAACACTTCCACAAAAAGATGAATTGGTAGATTGGAAATTAGATACCCCTATGGCAGAACAAATCTGGGAACACATGAGAACCATGGATGCAATCACTCAAATAACATCACTCATTAAATGGACAAATAATATCGGGGGATAGTTGTAAATAAATCTAGGGTAACAGAACAAATAGTGGCCAAATATGAACACGAAGTTATGTTTATTGCAGACATTGACTATATTTTTTATCAAATCATTAGTTCCACAGACAAGTCAAATGTCATCATTATTACCATATGAAGTTTCAGATGAGGTAGTAGAAACATCAATCCAAGCACTAAAAGCATACCATGTAGATCCTAGGAAACTTGTTCTTCCTAGCTTTGATGATGTTATCACTGAAACCTTCGAGGAATACCAGCATAAGTTTGTATCATCAAGGAAATCATAGACAAGTGGAAGTGCACCCAAAACATACAAAAGGAAGAAATCCCCTGCCATTCAAAAACCAATTACCAAAAGATAGAAATCCCTAGCGAAAAGGAAAAGCTAAAACAAGCCGCGGTGAACAAGGAAAAGGAAGAAGAACAATCTGAGGAGGTAGAATAAATTTCAGGGTCGGAAGAAGAAGAAGAAGAAGAATATACTCCCTCACCACCACATCCACAACACCAAGAGGTACCACAGATCTCAGAAGATCCTGAACCTTGGATAGAAACTAATTTGACAAAAATAGCCTACATATACTATCAGAAATGCTTATCTCCAGGCGGTATCTCTCAGTTAGCACAAGAGTATGCGGTGAGCACAGCAAAGAACAAATGGAAATAATTGAGGCAATAGTCTATTACTTAGAAAAATTTGGCTTCGTTCTTGAAGACATTATGAGCCTACTTCTGGATGAACTAATAAAGGAGATCCAAGAACAAATTGAAGCTGAAGAAACAAGCCACTTAAAGGACCTTTAAAAAGAAAGATCACAACTAAAGGTTATAAAGAAAAGGACTATAGAAGAGCAACGACGGTTTAAAGAAGTGGAAGAACTTATTGGTTTCTTGAATAAAACAAGAAAAGAAAGAGAAAATAGGGCATCAAAACCTATAGAGGAAACAAAGGAAGCGAGATAAGAATAAGAGAAGTGAGGTGGAAAAACAAAAATCCGTGGAGATGGCTAAGCATGAACAAGAAGAAAAAAAAGAAAAACATAAAAACTAGAAAATTAAACAAATATGAGAAAGAAAGACAGAAAACGGAATTTTAAGCAGTAGAAAAGAAGAAGCAAGAAGAGATAGAAAAGCATAAGAAAGAGGAGCAGAAAGCAAAGAAATAAAAAGAAGAGGCAAGAGAGAAAACAAAAAGAAGAAAAGGAGAAAAAGGAGCAAGAAGAAAAATAAAATATGATGGAATAACAGAAAAGGAAAGTAGAAGAAAAAAATAGAGAAGGAAAAGAAGGCTAAAGAAGAAGCGGCCTTGAAAAAAAAGGAAGAAGAAGACAGAAGGTAAAAGAAGAGGAGGTGAGAAAGAGAAATAGTAGAAGGAAAATAAAGAGAAAGAAGCGAAAAGAACAAAAGAAGAAGGCAAAAAAAAGAAAAGAGGAACAATACAAACAAGCAAACCAAATCTTACAAGCCTCCTCCTCCATGAGTATAGTATCTACACAAGCACCTAGAGATCCATTAATGAAAATCAAGTAAGATCTTCAACAAAGGAAACAAGAGCAATCAATCCAACTACAAAAAGGAGTTGTGGAACACACCATGGAGGGTGTCAAAGTCAACCTAGATAAACTCACTCCATTACAAAAATCCACTTGCAATCAAATATTAGAGAAAAGTGCTACTCACGATTGGATGCAAAGATGTGTTGAACTTGAAGAAGCAATGCAGAAAATACTTTCCACTATCCAAACAGAAAAGCCGCAGATCAGCATTGATCCTAAGCTATCTATTGAGGCAACTATAGAATACGCGGTAGGATAAATTTTAAAGGAACACCACATTAACTTAGAAGAGGAGAAAGCGAACAAGAATGCAATTAGAGGAATATAAGTTAGAAGTTCTTAAACCACGGATAGTAGAGAATCAAAAGAAAAGAGGTGAATTACAAAATGTGGTAACAAAGATGGAGACAGAGCTAAATAATTTTTTGCATATTACACATATACGATTGGGTGGCCAAGCATGACCACAACATACAAGGTGGAATTGAAGAAACTTGAACAGGGGGTTCACAAAGCTTCCACAGAATATGATATTTTAAAAGATAAAGATGGTACACAAAGAGAGAAATTGGGGAACTCGCGAGTAAATATCAAAACCAACAACGGGCACGATAAGAGAAGATATATGATATGCAAGAATGTAGCAGTAGATTAGACAAAGCATTAGTGAGGATGCAAAGAAGAAACTACAACTGCATAGGATCGATGGAAAAAGGTACAGACACATCCCACTCCATCTAAAATAGTCCCACTAATTCAAGAGAATACATAGTTGCAAGAATGGATAGAACAGGTGAATAACCATTTGGCTTCCTAGTTCAATTATGAAAAGAATATTATTCCTCAAATAACAAAGTATATGCCACAAAGTACGCCATAAGGGCTAAGAGGTCGAAGCGTCCCACAAACCCAGTCGGGCGAGTCGAGCGAGGAACACTTCCTTACGCTAGACATCTAAGTTCTGGGGAGGTTGATGCTTCCATAAGTTGGCGTCCCATAAATCTAGTCAATCGAGTCGAGCAACGGAATCCTTCCCTACGCCAGACATCTAAGTCCTGGTGGTTGATGCCCGCATCAGAGTTTTGGCCAAAAATTTGAAGGAATTCACAGGAGTCTTCATTAGTTGTTGTCTCGAGGATGAGACAAAGTTTAAGAGGGGGATAATGTTGATAGGAGTCTTCATCAAATTTTTTGGAAGGAGATAGTTGTGGAAAGATATAGGTAACCGCGAAGGGAAAAGGAAAGCCACGAAAAACTAGGTTCCATGTAAAGAAGGATAAAGCCACTAAGAAAGAACAAAAACCGCGATATACAAAAGAAGCCGCCAAAGACTAGAAAAACCCCACATAATGTTGGGATGAGTCGCGGAAGCTAACATCATGCTACGAATTGAAGACAAAGCATACCAATACGAGACAAAAGTCGAAATAGAGCACGAGTCAAAAGAAGTGTCTTTTGAAACATATTGTATTTTGTATATTTATTGTAACTAATGTATTGTATAAGGTGTGCCTCAAAAGACTTATGTGAGTGTGCCATTTTGAGATTTTGTAAGAGAGATAAGAGAGTTAGAATGAAAGGAATGTATATGTACTATATTGATGTAATGCATTTTGATAAATGAATAAAGACTGAAGTTTTGGGAATGAATTATCTTCCATATTGTTCTTTACTTTTCTGTTCTTAGTGTAGTGGTGGTGTATTTCCCACGCATACATCCTTAACTAAGATCGATTATACCTAAGCCTCACATTGTTTTGGAAATTGCAAAACCAAGGGTAGAGAAAGATGAAAAAGATATCACTCTTGCAGTCCTAGAGCTTACCAGAATTCCACTTAGTGAATCTACTCCTGAAGGGGAGGTTCAGAATTTGAAGGAGATTGTTTCCAAGGTAATTGAAAAAGTTGAGAAAGACAAACAAACACATGAACAACTAGAGGAACAAGTTCAAGTTCTATCTAATTTTATTAAGTCTTTTCTTTGAAGTGATCAAGTCCTCGATCCAACTCCCCTCTCCTCAATTCTTCCTCCAACCATTCTTCCCGAAGAAGATGTTAAGGCCATCAAGGAGATTCATAAGCATGCTTCATATGGTAGGGTTGTTGAGGCATTGGTTGAAGGATTGCTAATCTCTGGTTTGAACTTCATTGATGACATGCAAAGTATATGATAACATCTTTGCAGCTAAGGATTAGTCCAATTTAGCTATCAAGGAGTGGAGAAGGAATGGGGATATGGTTGGAGGGAATTCAAGACTAATCTTCTCATCCATGGTGCTCATGATTCTCAAGTCTTGAATTCCCTCCAACCATATCCCTGAGTTCCTTCTCCACTCCCTTGATAGCTGAATTGGACTAATCTTGAGCTGCAAAGATGGTATCATATACTTTGCATGCGTCATCAATGAAATTCAAACCAGAGATTAGAAATCCTTCAACCAATGCCTCAGCAGCCCTACCATATGAAGCATGCTTATAAATCTCTTGATGGCCGTAACATCTTCTTCGGAAAGAATGATTAGAGGAGGCATTGAGGAGAGGGGAGTTGGATCGAGGACTTGATCAATTAAATAAAAGACTTAATAAAATTGGAAAGAACTTGAACTTGTTCCTCTAGTTGCTCCCGTGATTGTTTTCTTTCTCAAATTTTTCAATTACTTGGAAACAGATCTCCTTCAAATTCTAAACCTCCCCCTCAGGAGTAGATTCACCAAGTGGAATTCTGGTCAGCTCTAGGCTTGCAAGAGTGATATCTTTTTCATCTTTCTCTACCCTTGGTTTTGCAATTTCCAAAAAAAGTTGTCCCTTTGAATCAAAACCAATCGGGAAGTTGTCTTGGCCTTCTTTGTTGGAGGAGTTGGGTTTATGCCAAGAAAAGCAACCACAACATCAAAACCAAGAGCAACTATCTTAGAAGAAGACTTCATTTTCCTATTATCAATCATGGGTTGAACCCATGTGAAAGAATCACTTGAAGATGGAGGGGAGGTGGTGCTAATGCCAAAACACTAGGAGGACCAATAGGCTTAGTAATAGGAACCTCTAGAGTAGGTACGTCAATAATGGAGGAAGATGCTTTTTGGTGATAATTTAAATCTTGAGGCACTTACTTTCCCAATGTCTAGCTTTATAATCTTCACATCATCTTTCTCCTCTTCCTCTTCTTCACTTTCTTCCTCATCACCACTTTCTCTTGATCATTCTTTTGTTCCTCAAGTCCTTCTCCTGATTCATTTATTTGTTGTTCCGCATTGGCCTTTCTCGTATCATCATTTCCTCCTTAGTTATTTCTATTTCTTCTTCCAGTGGGTTGTGACACTTGTTCGGGAGTAGGGACTTCTTCTTCCGTTAATTTTTGAATTTTCTCCTCTTCCACCTCTTTCTCAGAAGTTTCTTCAATCTTCTCTATCTCTTTGGCCTTGTCTTTCTTTGCATACACCTTGGTTACAAAGACCAAAGGTGGGGAGTAAGGAGTTGATTGGACTTGAACCTCTCGGGTGAGGAATAGAAAGGAATGAAGAAACCTCTTGGGAGGAGGATTGTTTCACATTGTGATTGTATGCCCTCATCTTCCTATTAAACCAATTTTTTGTTCTTACCAAGACTATATTGATTATTTCATAGGGATCATCCCTCTCCTTTTGGGACCAATCAATGGTAAGGAGGGGCATATATTGGATAGTTTTAATGTACTCAATAAAATACAAATATTGATTGTCATCCTCCAAATCCTCTGGGACTTGATATACCTTGAAGTCTTTGATCTGTTGTTGCAAAGAGAGTCTACCAAAATATCTTCTTCTCACTTCATATTCATCTGAACAATCTTCCCAATAATCTTCAAGAGCAGGCACATGGTAATAAGACATTCTTAAATGATTGGAGATAAAACCTTTATATCAAAAGATCTTTTGTGATATGAGTGAAATTTGAATTCAAAAATTGTTCTTTCTACATTTTGAGCATCTAAGGCAGTCCTACAAGTATAATTTCCTAGGGAGATAGGAAATTGGATGCCTGTGATCTTCTTATCTCTACATGTCCTATGTAACATGTCCAATTGTCTATAGACTTCACAAGAACCAACTTATCATTACAATACATGGGTAGCTTGTTAGGTGAACCTTTAAAACATGTCAATCTAATATAAGAAAACTTCTTGAATTTAATGAAGAGGCTACCATATGTAGAGATTAATTGTTTTGCTTTTGCAGACACTCTTTCAGTTGTGTTTCCTTCCAAGAGCCTAACTATATACATTGTGAAAACATCATTAACCCTCTTATGATGGATTTTGTTATTCTCAAAAGTGAGTTGTGGATAATACTCATAAACTGGTTCATTTTTCTTGTCATCCTAAGAGACAACCCTACCCACACTCTATAGGCTGCAATTGCATACATAAGGTAGGAGGTCATGTAAAAGGTTTCATCATGTTGCACATTCACCAACTATTCACTTAAATTTTCACAAATTATTTCTCCTTAGTTCAGGCTCTATTTTCCCTCACAAATCATGTTGATGGACACACACATCAAAAATGGAATTCATTAGTAGAAGGTAGGCCCATCAATCTTGCCAATAGGGTAATCATATCAGATAATTCTTCCTTGAAATTTGGCCTATATATGACTTTTGGCAGTTTGGAAACTTATCTCTTTTGGGCCTTGAGCCATGATTTACATATCATTGCTTTGTATCTATCTTTATCTTGCTCAAAAAGGTTATGAGCCCGGGCCTTGGTCAGAGTGTTAGAGTCTCCAACGGTAGGGATTCTTAGGGTTGCATTTATGCAACTGACATCAAGCTTGGCTATGACCTAGCCTTAAGGATCTCTAATTTCTTTACTTTCAAGATCAAAACAAGAGGCACATGCTAAAACAATATCAGTACACTGGACAGAGAGAGGGAAGCCAACAACATAAGCAATTCCATTGTCGTTAATACATTGGGCCATGACAATAGGGGTAACTTCAAAGATACGATCCCAAAAGTCATCAAGATTCATATGCCTAACGTCACTATCCCCAATGTTAGGCATAAAGGTTTCCAAGAAAGAAATGTGCTCATACCCCCATATTGGAACTTCATGGTGGCAAGATGAGGAGAGACTTAGAAAAACAGGGGCTTTAATAATGGTTTCTAGGAAGTTAATTTTGATGGAGTTTCCAAAGGGAACCTAGGTCTTTCGAGGGCAAAGTGTGTATAGTTTCTAATGAGTAAGGTGTGTTGATTTGCGCATCGGTTCATTCCATCCGCAACATGGGACTTACAATATAGTGGAAGCTCAAACCCTTCTCTTCGGGGTGAAGATGGCAATAGAATGTGGGAGCTCCCACCTTTTCATCAAGGTGATTCTCAAGTTATTGTTTAGGTTGTAAAGAATGGTAAAGCCTTGCGTTGGGTCTTAGATTATTTTATTTCAAACATCCTTTTTGGTTAGCAAAGTTGGAATCATGGCATATTAATCACGTCCTAAGAGAGGCTAATTCGATTGTTGACTGCTAGCGAATAAGGGGTGATGCAAGCAAGAGGATAAGATTATTTCTAATGATGCAAAGAAAGTGGCAAGGCTTGGTGGCGATCATTGAAAGTGACTCCCATCCGAATAATTCCCAAGCATGCCAAGCAAGGCTCGTGTGACATTTTCTATAAGGCAAAGGAGCTGTTTCATTTATATTCATTATTGCCTCTCTCTTTTGGATTCCTGTGTGTATCGGGCGAGCTTGGTAGTTGTCTAATGGCGATTCCTTATATTCCCAGTCTTTTCTTGAAAGGAGAATCCAGGGAAATGGCATTTTATGGTTCTATATCCCAAGCCCGTCTTAAGAAAGTTTTTCACATAGCATCCGGGTCGCTTTGTAATGTTGTTGAGTGCATCATTAGGGAGAAATATCTTTTGGAGAGCGGCAGAGCAAGGGTTAACGCAGAGATTGCCTCAATTTTTTCTCTAACTTATTGTTAATAGGCAATAATAAAGAGATGTTGATTGCTCGTCATATGATTCATCCGAGGCATGCGGAGGGTTAGAAGAAGCGGTCACCAATTTCAATCTACCCTCCGCTTTCTTTCGAGACTTTTGTCGAGGGGGAGCCCGACATGGATGTTGGGGCTCGCATGGCGGGGCTGACAAGAAGGAATGCAGTGCTCCTAGAGTTTGTAGTGACGGTTCATAGGATTTGTTGATTAAAGGGTTTTGGCCATGTGTCCATTCAACCTCTCGGATTTGGATTCCTTGGCCATGCATGCTCCTTTTCGTCCCAAATTCTTGCCAAGGAAAATTTTCTTATGCCTCCTCCTAAAAGCGGCAAAGGCAGAAAAGTGGGGCGTAGATGTGGTCTACGCAAAAGGAAAGTTGATTCCATGGATGTTGGTGGAATCAATGAGGAGAAGCAGGGATTTCTAATGCCCAGGTCAACGTGGAAATCATAGATTTTTCTGACTAGAGATATATTATAGTCTGTTGTAATCAATATATAGTATAGTTTTTTGTAGTTTTGTCTTCATGGTGGCAACTATTATTGTAAAATGTATCTGCTACCCTATTTTTTATCGATGATAATATTGCAATGGGTGGGGTCCCTTAGTCCTCTGGTTCATAGCTCCAAAGAAAAGCATTTATTTATAAAAAAACAATGGTTTCTAGGAAAGACCGAGGGAACAAAATTCAATTTGACACCAAACAGAAATAGCAAGTATGAAATGACTCACCTTAGCAACAAGGAGAACGATGCTTTGACAATGAATCCATTGCAATTTGAATTTTTTGAAAATGATGGGGAGATGAGCAAGATATGGCCAAAAATGTCCTCAAGGCACGGAGCAAGAAAACGGCAATGCACAATGTATCTCGCGACTTAGAACGATGAAAATGAATTACTTTGCCCCTTTTACACTTTCCATTTGACAACTCGATAAAATGACCAAATTGAGGGTTACAGTGGAATGTGGGGAACGGAGAAGCTAATGGAACATTTAAATCATTTTCCCCATATACTGTGGATATGATGGGGTTTCGAGAGAAATGGAGGCCCAAGGAACAAGGGACTCGTGTGTCAAAACTCTCAAAACACCCGCAATGCAAGCAAAGACCATTAAGTGCGGAAGATGTGGGTTTGCGGGAACAAGGTCGAGAGGAACAAGGGCCGAGAGTGCTTGAATTATTTGAAATACCCACAACTCAAAGGAGACCCACTTGAAAAGAAGGTAAGGCTTGCGAATGGGAGGCAAGTGCAAAGAACAAGGAGCTGCGGAGAACTAAGGCCTAAGCGATACAAGGGTCATGAGTTCCAAAAATACCCAAAACCTCCACAACACAAACAGGCCAAGACAAATATGGACAACTCGGGTTTTTGGGGAACACAAGGTCTGATGGAACAAGGGTCACGGGTTCCTCAGATATTCAAACTACCCGCACATTAAAGGATTAAAATGATTTGTGGGTACAAAGAGGGGTGCGGTGAACAAAGACCATGAAGGAACAAGTTCCACAAAATATAGAAAGATCCACACAAAGTGAAATGAGAGCAATGCGGGAAAAGCGGGTATGCTAGGAACAAAGACCCAAAAAGAACAAGATCCACGAAATATAGAAAGAACTGCACAAAGTGAAACAAGAGCAATGCGGGTAAAGCGGGAACAGAAGGCCCGGAGGAACTTGTTCATCGTATCCTTCAAAACCCGAAATCACCGCAATTCACTAGACTTGACCCAAAAACCTTAAAATGACTTAACTTTTTTATTTTTTCCATTCCACATGACTTCACAAATGCAAACAAATAGGTCAAAGGAGGCACTTGACCAAAATATTCAAAAAAAATCAAAAATTGCACATTTTTGAGAAAGTGACAACAAGTCATAACCCCTCCAATACCTTTTATATCAAATTCTAAGAATAAAATTATTTTTATTCATATTTCTTAAAGGACTGTTGCAAATCAATAATTTCATATTTCAATGGAATGCATCCTAATTATAGATTAGTTGTGGGTTGAAATTACAAGTGTCATCCTCACTGCATCATGCCAAAGCAAGTGATCATGAAGTTGTCCCAATGACGTCTACCACATACCCATTCTTGATTGCCCAAATTTATTTTTTCCAATCCTTCAAACTAAAATCTACATCCTTGTTTGGACCCCAATATCATCATTGCCAATGATGATAGAGGCACCTTGACAATGAGATAGTGTCCTAACGACACTCCTACACAATAGAGTCTTTCACTACTTTAGTACTCTTCTTATCAACCTCGATAACACCATTTTGTAGAAAAATTATTCACCCATAAGCTTTCTTTATAAAAGCTTCAACATTTGAGGATCACAATTCTAAGCATTTAAAAAAAATAAAGCATATTTCTATAATACCAGTAGCAAATCAATAATTTAATATTAACACATAATAGATAAAATAAAAGTGTAAAATTCATTCACAAACAAGTGATCATAGGAATAATTTAATCATTCAAACCAGTGCTTGTAATTTCCCTTACTACTGTAATGTTCTCAATCTTGGATCCAGTCAAAAGAATAATAGGGTTCCTTTAAACAAATAGTTGTAGTTCCAACTAAGAGAATGATAGATCTCCCTTAAGAGCCAATTAAAAAATAATATGTTGTTTAAAAGTTGGCACAAAGAGATCACAAAATATTGATAAAATAAAAGTGTAAAACTCATTCACAAACAAGTGATCAAAGGAATAATTTAATCATTCAAACCAGTGTTTGTAATTTCCCTTACTAAAGAAATGTTCTCAATCTTGGATCGAGCCAAAAGAATAATATGAGTTCCTTTAAACAAACAGTTGTTCTCGTCTTGGCTGCAGTTAAAAAAATTACAAACATCTTGACGCGTAATTTTATATAAAATTTTGGCGTTGTGAGAATACAAATGCATTATCATTGGGCAACATGCTCTGCTTTGCATAAAATAATGATTTGTATAGAAGAAAAGGGAAAGCAATGGCCAAAACCTCTATTGCTCTTCCATAAGATAATCTCTAAATTCCTTGAAATAATCCAGTCCGAAGAAAACTGTCCACATCACACAAATCTATTTTCCTAGACTCAAATGCAATAACTATCGGTACCAATTTGAAACATTTTAAAACCGACTATGACAATTTGGTAACAATGCAAGAATTCATACTAGGTACCCAAGTTTAGGAATCATTCAAAGCTCGGCAAGAAATCGGAATATCATAATGTAAGTGGTGGGACATAGGTCCATAAAATTGAATTGTGATTTGTGTCAATTATTCAGCTAAATACATTTTTGAAGTGGATATTTCAACAACAAAGTTGGTGTAAACGGATAACTCGAAAATATGCACATGTTTGGCTTTGGATTTCTTTTCATACAAAGCGTTTTACATATCAATTTAAAGAATTGAAGGCAGCTTTGAGCTTTTTTCTTTGTAACCTCACAGCATTGACTTCAATTTATGTTTTGCTAAACATCCAATGTTCGTTGTAGTCATTCAAGAATATAGCATGCCTGCAGCTTTTTATCGTGGTCCAAAATAAAATGCATCATACAATAATGCCAGATAAATGTCAGTGGCACAAAGTTTTCTCTTCCAACAAGATTTCAACTTTTTCAAAACAACTTCATCCCATATTTTCTAAACTAAAAGTTTTGATTACGGTAAAAACATGTGCATCCTGTATTTCTTAAACTAAAAGCAGTGCTTATGGAAAGAACAAGTGCATCCTATATTTCCTAAACTTAAAGTATGCAACAATCACAGAGAGCAGCCACTCATAATGATAAAAATGTTTACTGCTTATGAAACAATCACAGAAAGGAGCCACCCAAATTGAAAAAAATGTTTATTGCTTATGAAACAATCCTAATCCTAGTTTTTGTGTAGTTGGGCATAATCCTAATACAAGCATATATAAATAGAATAATTAACTACAAGAATCGTTAGTTTTAAAAATTACAAAAATGAGTTTCCTTGCAAATTAGTACTTGAAATGAAAAACATATTATCATATACATATGCAGCATATGACAATCAACCATCGCAGAATGAAGACGAAAAAATAAATTAGAAAAGTAAAATTCAAATAAGCCGTTAGTAATGCATAAATATGGCATAAATATACTGTTAGAATTAATTGCTGATTGCTTCTCTGACACACTACTTATAAATGAGATTAATCAAAGGACGACACAATCTCTAAATAGAATAAAATTTACAAGCTAGCTTGGTCAGCTGGTTCTCTCTGAACATTATTTCGTACAATGCAATGCTGGTGCACAGCCTCACTTCCAAGTTGCCCAAATTTTCAGTAATAGCTAGCAACTAAACTCAGTCTTCTCCAAAGCATACATCGCTTGAGCAATCTATAAGTTACCACCTCAGTACCACAATGTGCAACATGTCTCCTGTGTATTCGAAAGAGTCAACCTCTTGCTTCATCTGGGCACATACCTCATGTTCCTGAGAACAATTCTAATCAAATGAGTTTGCAAGATGTTTTCAAAACAAAAGATTTATTGAACATTAGAGCACAATATACTACCTGCAGGTTTTGGTTTCCACATAAAATCCTGCATTCTTGGCATCCCTGATTGCTACAGAAAGAAATAGCCACATAAAAGTAAGAAGCAATTCAGCACTAACAAGTAACCACAGGCAATAACAAGGAGACGCACACCAAAGCAAAACACAACTACATGCCTCTCGACAATCATAAAACAATATCATTGGTATCTCAGAAAACGATACAAACCTGTTGCACTTGATGGCGGGATGCTTCAAGATTAGTGTTGACTCCTTGTAGTCCATAGCCAAGGTTCTGCATAGAAAAATATAGCCTATGTCAGTCACTAAGAGAAACGTACACATTGCCCATTATACCACATGCTAAAAATGTAAGATCATATAGAACTCTATCCTGTAAAGAAATCAAATGCATCATTTAAGTTTCTCACATGAATCCAGTGAATAAAGATCCCCCACAAACTGCAAAATGAGACTAGAGAAATTTGGTTGCAGAAAATATTGAAGGTTCTCCTCGGAAGTTTTAAAAGAGGATGTTTCAAACATTTGTTCGTATTACTGCAAAATGTAAATTCAAATTCAATTAAACAGGAAGCCCAAGCTGGTAAGCACCCATTCAGAATCAGAAACAAAGGCCTAATTTTGGACTCACATAGCTGAAAAAACTTCCATGGATAGAAAAAGGGGTAACGGCTTGTTGGCTGGAGAGAAGGGTTGGGTTCTACTAGATTTTCGCCTTTATTACAATTGATGGCAACTATAAATTTAGAAATGTCAACCTTTAGCCTACAGAAGCACTGGATAGACCAGTCAATGTAATCGTTAGAAGAGTCCAAAGCCTTTCTTTCTGATTTATCAGTGCCTGGGTACATAAAACCAAGCTGAGCCTCCTGTGGGGAAGAACGATAAATCCAAGATCACCACAATCTCGTGTTCTCCGAGCTGAAAAAAGCATTAAAAGGAATGACCGAATCTTGATATCCGGAGGCTTCTTCATGCTCTGGTGATCATCCAACTTGACCTGACCAAATTGATAACATGCATTCTAAGGGAAACTTTCACAAAGCTGAAAAAACTTACAGACAGAAAAAGGTGTAACAGCTTGTTGCCTGGAGACGGGTAGGGTTCTGCTAGATCTAAGTTTTCTAGACTCACTAAAATTGGTGGCAAAGATCAGTTTAGAAATGACGACCTTTAGCCTACAGAGGCACTAGATAGAACCATAGATGGAAAACTCGCCAAAAACTCGGCGAGTTTTAAAAAACTCACCAAAAACGCTGAAACGGTTAAATGGTGGAAATACTCGCGAATGCAAAAGAAAAAAGTTTTCGCCAAAACTCGGCAAGCCCGTGCTTAAAACTCACCAGACGCTGCTAAAACACGGAAATGAGGATTTCAAAGGCAAAAAACACTGTTTTTACGCGGTTTTGGCTCTTTTTAAGGCCCTCTACTCCCTCATTGTCACTCACACAACCATTTGAGTTTGCATTGCTTGTGTTGAGTGGATTTTGGAGCGAATTCAAGGAGAGAATTTGGAGATTTGCATTTGGAGGTAGTTTTTTTTTTTTTAATTCTTTGAAGTTTTTCCAAATTTTGTGTATATTATTTAGGTTTTATAGATTCCTATTGTGATTCTAAATACATGTAATGTAAAATCGAATGCTTGTACTTTTTTATACTCATTTGCAGCCAAAGGTATGTAATTTTTTTTTTTAACACAAATTCATTGTAAATTAGTTAAATTTTATGTATGTGTATTGTAATCGATTCGTTGTGTAATTCTAAATACATGTAATGTAAAATCGAATGCTTGTAATTTTTTTATACTCATTTGCAGCCAGAGGTATGTATTTTTTTTTTTTTTTAACGCAAATTCATTGTAAATTAGTTAAATTTTATGTATGTGTATTGTAATCGATTCGTTGTGTAATTCTAAATACATGTAATGTAAAATTGAATGCTTGTAATGTATTTTTTTATTTACGCAAATTTGTTATTCAGGCACGTTTTGTTTTTAAAATTAAATTAAGTTTACGTTTTCTAATTTTTTAAATGTGCATTGTGTTGCAGATTAGAGCTTAACAATGGCATCAGGTTCGGCATCTGAATCACTAGCAGGGACCGTTCCTCCGAATGCCCGTTCCATAGCATGGAAGTATGTTGTACGTGGAACTTGTGCGGGCAAAATTTTTGCACTTTTTGTAACAAGAAAATGAATGGAGGCATCAATCGTTTGAAATATCACCTTTCAACTATTGTTTGCCGAGATGTTACGGTTTGCCCCAACGTGTCGGAAGAGGCAAAGCGAGAGATTAGAGCAGAGTGGCAAGAGTTAGAGGAGAAGAAACTAGAGAACGCAAGGCTGAAGGCAGCCATAGCACAAGCTATTAGACCTGGGGCTGCAATGGAAGAGGATTTAGACGATGATGCGGCAACAATTGTGGGCTCTACTCATGGTCCACGCATACAAAGAGGAAGAGCCGGAAGAGGCACATCTTCATCGAGTTCGAGCAAAGGCATACCGAGTTTTTTTGTGGCAAGGAACACACCTGGAGCACAACCTTCATTGGAAGGTACAGCCTGGAACAAAGATATGCACGAGGAAGTGGATAAAGCTTGTGCAAATTTTTGGTACTACAACAACCTGCCGTTCAATGTGGCAAAGAGCCCATACTGGGAGTACTTGGTGACAGCGTTGACAGTTGCAGGGAAAGGGTACAAGGCACCCTCTCCAAAAGATTTGAGTGGGAAATTACTTGAGGGTGCAATTGCAAATGCCACTACCATGCTAGAAGAGCACAAGAAACAATGGAAAAAATTTGGATGCACCATTCTTTCAGATGGGTGGATGGATGGAAGGAACCGCACCCTTGTTAATTTTTTAGCAGCTTCAAACGGTGAGATGGTGTTTTTAAAATCTATTGATGCCTCTAACATAATAAAAAATGCAGAAAATTTGAGTGTTATGTTAGAGACGGTTGTATTAGAGGTTGGTGTACAAAATGTTGTGCAAGTTGTCACAGACAATGCAGCAGCATATGTGGCGGCTGGGAGACTATTGCAAGAGAGACATCCATCACTCTTTTGGACTCCTTGTGCAACTCATTGCATTGACCTTTTTTGGAGGACATAGGCAAAATTGATTGGGTGAGGCCGGTTGCAGAAGATGCAAGATCTATAACGAAGAACATATACAATCACCCTTGGGTTCTGAGCTTAATGAGAGTACACACAAAGGGGAAAGAACTTGTTCGAGCCGGTGTCACAAGGTTTACAACCAACTTCTTGACGTTGCAAAGTATTTCTAATTTGTTGACACCTTTGAAACAAATGTTTGTGAGTCAAGCATGGCTAGACTCACAATATTCAAAGAACGCTGACGGAGAGAGGGATGTAAAGATAGTTTTTGATGATATCTTTGCAAAGAGAGCTATAGAGATCATCAAGGTAATTTCAAACTTCGATTTATATTTCCTTCCTTTATTTTAATTTGTTAAATTATAAATATTAAATATATTGTTCTACTTTTCACTTTTTTATTTCATTTCTAATATGTATTGTAACTTGTAAGTTTGTTATCTTACATTTTAATTTGTGTGTAGGTGTCAGAGCCGTTGATGAGAGTTTTGCGTTTGGTTGATGGGGAGCAAAACCCCATGGGGTTTGTATATGAGGCCATGGATAGGACCAAAGAGTCTATCCAAAACTATTACAGGGGGGATATCGTCAGATATGGTCCCCTTTGGGAGATTATTGATCGGAGGTGGAACAATCAACTCCACCAACCTATTCATGTAGTGGGGTACTACCTCAACCCCAAGTATTTCTACTGAAAGCTTCACAAATGTGAACGGAGAGGTTATGGAGGGCCTTTCAACATGTATTGAGAGGATGATACCGGATGTTGAGACGAGGGACCTCGTCATTTTAGAGCTGCAGAGTTACAAACATGGTAGGGGAGACTCTTTTCTTCGGTGCTAGTTATTCGAGGGAGAACACACAGTCACCAAGTAATAAAAATTAGAATGTTTACCAAGTTACTTATTAGTTACATATTTGATTTTATTAATTAATTATAAATTTTTGATTATCTTGTTTGTAGGTTCTTGGTGGGAGGATTGGGGAGGGAATACCCCAAATCTTCAAAAGTTAGCCCTCATAATTCTATCTCAACCTTATAGCGCTTCTGGATGTGAACGAAATTGGAGTTTGTTTGAGGCCATTCACACGAAGAAGCGCAACAAGTTGACTCAAAAAAGGCTCAACGACTTGGTTTTTGTGCAATACAATCTCTGGCTTCGCACAAAAAAAGTTGAGGCCACATCAGAGGAGCTCATTGATTTGGATGAGATAGATCCATACAGTGAGTGGACTGGGCAAGAAGAGGAAAACCCTGCATTCACAGCGGACGAGATTGCTTCTTTTGAGAGGGAGGCTATGGAGGGAGAAGCACTAGCAGCTGGAGGAGATATTGGATTGGATGACATCTTTGGAGGTGATCTCCAACATGCAGCAGAGGAGCCACCAAAGCACCACCATCTAGTTCTATGATCGAGCCAGATTCACAGCCTTCTAGGAGGAGCATGGAGACGCAGCCGAGTGTGGGGACTAGTAGAGGCACTAGACCCTCTCCCCAATTTTCTCTAGATTGGGGAAGAGGAAAATGTAATTTATTGTATATTGTAACTTGCATAGATATGAAATTTATGATGATATTTTTCAATGTCAATCATCATAAATTCATATTACTTATCAGTCGGTTGTCGTATTCGCATGATGATGCGATTTTGTATTGTATTTGTATTCAAATCTAATAGAAAACACTTCTCCAACATTTTATGGGCTCATTTGATACATTTTGTAGCTATGTGTTGCTTAAAATTTATGTTTTTTAAAGAAATTTGAGTATTTTTAAGTTGCCCAAGCTAGTAGAATATTCGAAGTTTGGCCGAGTTTTTTATTGGCGTAGTTTTTGGTTTTGGCGAGTTTTTTTGGGGTCTCAAGCGAGTTTTTGGTTTTGTCGAGTTTTCCTACTATGGATAGAACAGTCAATGTAATGGATAGAAGAGTCTACGAAGAGAAATATAATGGCTTGGGTAAATAAAACCAAGCTGAGCCTCCTATGGGTAAGAACAATAAAAAATATTAAAGGGAATGAACAAATCTTGATATCCAGAGGTTACTTCACACTCGGCAATCATCCAACTTGACATGACCAAAGTGATAACATGCAATCTAATGAAACTCCCACAAAAAGATAAATATCGCGCCCTTTTTTACTCCTTGCATGGTGCTGATCACCGCTGGATTTTCCAGTGGGTTCTAGAGGATTCAGTCAACAATAAAAGATATGCAGTAAGTGACCAAGGGAAAATGCATGCCAAATAACATCCTTATTGAATTAGACTTGTCTAAATGGTCGAATCAAAATAGGACTTCTTGGCCAGACTTAAAAAGATATAAACAGAAACAGAGATGCAAATCTTACAAATTCCAACATATTTATATGTCGCTTTCAAAATTAAAAAAGATTTTAATAGCGCGAATGAAGAGCACCCCAAACACATTTTCTAACTATCATGAAGGACAATTGAGATAGATGTTCTGTTTTATCATGCAGATCATGGTGTTTAAAAAATAAGACACTAATATTCTAGAATTTAAAATCATCTTCAAGTGCACACAAAAAGCTGGAAACCATGTGGCTAAAATCTAAAGTTCTTTTTTTGCATAAATCTTAGTTTCCTAGATACACTTTAGCCATTTGACATGATCTGAAAAATAAAAACAAATTTACCTGAACAGGCCGTTGTGCAAGCATTGGTGATCCAGAATACTGTCAAAAAGATATATTCCTGTGAGATTACATGAGATACGAAATACATGGTCAGGAATTACTCAAAAACACAGGAACTAACCGGTGTTGTCAATGTTGGTTGCTGAAGTTGTTGCTGTTGTTGCTGGGTTACGTGTTGTAGCTGCTGTGCTTGGTTGATTGACTGAGCTTGCACTTGAGGTTGAGATTGCACCTGGGCCTGTGTCTGTTGGGGGGCTGGCTGCTGTTGCTGTTGTTTTTCAAAGGCTGCAAATTCCTCAGGTTTCTCCCACTGGCATCCATGGCATCATCAGCTTATACATAAGTCATCTGAAAGCAAAGAAAAAAATATAAAAGAACATATATAAACTACTACTCGAACTACCATGTCTTACCTTGCTCTCTCCACTGACACTGTTGTAATAATACTTGTAGCCCTCTGGAGAAGTATGCTCTGTCCAGTTACAAGATGCAGGAGGAGGATTTGGAGCACTCACAGCAGCGACAACAGAGGTAGCAGTAAGCGCTGATGATGCTAAAGGAGCACTGACAATTGCAGGCGTGGTAGCTACTGTCTGAGACTGAGTAGGAATTGCCCACGACGGCTGTAGAGGCAATAGATGATGTTCAGTAATCCAAGTCACCAAATCACTACAGATCCCCATTTTTACTACAATACATGTTGAGGCAAAAGTCTACATGCCACTTGGAAAATCCTAATCTAAGATGCAACTGTTAACAAAATCAATAAGACACCAACCTCTTGCTGCACAGGCTGAGCTGAAGCCACCTGATAATAGGTCTGCATTAATAAGAATGCAACACAACTGAATGGTTAGTATAACTGTTTAATAATTGCATAATCAATTAAGCATAAGCTGTCAATGAAACTCCTAATACCTGTTGCTTTTGAGGATGTAAAGGTTGCTGTTGTTGCTGGGATTGAGCCACTGGTTGCATCATATGCATTTGATGCTGTTGTTGTAAATATGGATATTGCTGAGAAGGAAAACTGGACTGAGTAGAAAGGCCTTGCTGTTGCATGGAAATAGGCAGGTTTTGCTGCTGCTGCTGCTGCTGCTGCTGCTGGGACTGTGGTTGTGGTTGTTGCTGTTGCTGTGGCTGCAGCTGCTGTTGTTGCTGTGTCTGTGGCTGAAGCTGCAGCTGTGACTGCGGCATATGTTGCTGCTGCTGAAGAACAGCTACTGGCAAATGCTGTTGTTGCTGCTGCAAACTAGGAGGGGCGTGTTGCAGCACTGGGGTGATATGTGGCTGCACTTGAGGCTGAGAAACTGGCAGCTGAGAATATAATGGCAACGACTGTTGTGATGATGATAACTGACCAAGGGAAGAATGTTGCTGCACATTTGGCTGTGACGATTGAGGATGTTGGCCAAACTGTTGCAAAGCTTGCTGGGATTGTTGCACTTGAGAGTAAGATTGTGGAGGTTGTTGATGTTGGTGCTGCATAGGTGGTGGTAACTGCTGCTGTAATTGAGGAGGTTTCTGCAGCGGTGTTGGCTGCTGGCCATAAGCTTGAATTTGCTGCTGAGCAAGAGGTTGATTGAAACTCTGAGAAACATTAAAAAAATTAAAATTAAAATAGATCGGCAAAACACCTAAAATGCAATAAGCATGGTTGTCCAAATTTGTGTCAAACAACAGAATTGATAAACTCGGTAATCTTTGCATGTAATCTAGGAGATTTGTCCACTCGGTCTGGAATAAAAACACAAACCTGATGCTGAGAAGGTGGTGTTCCAATTCCAGCTCCCATAACAGAACCATTAATAGAACCTCCAGGGCCACCAATTGTGCCGCCCTGCAAATTTTCATAAGAATGTAATAGCTATTTATTATAGAAACAAAACCTTGGTTCCTCACTGTGATTTGTGCAAAATAAAACCACTTCATACTAGCATAACTCCAATGAGGAGTGCAAGGGCTTACCATTGCTGAAGGGGCCCCAGCGGCACTTCCCTAGGAGTCAGTGGGCTTCCATAGGGACGGGTGCCAACATGCGGTAGTGTTCCCATATTAGGTGTACCCATGGGCTGCCAATTTGTAGGTGGACCGCGTCCTCCCATGTGCCCTCCTGAACCAGAACTAGGCCTAAAATAAACATCATGGAAAATGTCATACAATTAAGAATCCGCTTTAATATTTGAACAGTTATAACAAATTCCATTCTCCCTTGAGTTGACAACCACCTACCTGACCCCTAGTTGTCCTTGGGGTCGAGAACTAAATCCTGGACCTCCATAAGCTGGTCCAACTCTGCAAATAACACAGCAAAAACATTCGGAAGATAAGTTTTTGAAGCGTTATCTTTAATATTCAAAAGAAACAAAACATAATGCAAGGTGAAACCTCGTGTCTCCCAGTTTTGGTCTTTTAGGGTCAGCAAATCGTACAGTCAAAGGCTGATCACAACCCTGCAGGTATGCAAGAAATCTCAATTGAAGGACATGAAATATGAATACCTTGAATGTATAGCAATAATGCTTGAATACTGTCGAGCAGCTCACATTAGCAGAATCAAATTAAAACAACACATATGCATAAGAAAATCATTTGGACTCTCAATATATGCACCTTCATGGTATATTTCCCACTCAAACCATTCATGGCTGCCATAGCCATTTCCCTGGAAGGGTACTTAACAAAAGCACATCCTGCAAACATGAGATGGATAAGGTATAAGTCAACACAAGCATAATAACAGGATAACCATATAGAAAAGATCAAATATTTAATCTCAAATATAAACCTCTGCTCTGCTTTTGCTCATCTCTCATAATATACACGTCATCAACACGTCCATATGGAGCAAAAATCTGTCATTCAAGAGGGCAAACTTCAGAACTTGTTTTATTGCATAGTGTTTATAACTTTATATCATCAACTACATTCCACTTTTATTTTCATGATAGATAGCATTTGCAGATCGTATGGCAGATGGTCTTCTTTTATTGCTTAGTGTTTGTATCATCAAATACATTCCACTTTTATTTTCATGACAGATGCATTTGCAGATCATATGGCTTATAGTAGATTGCTAATTTGTCTATCTCAACAATGCATCCAGTGCAGGTTCTACAGCCAATGTAACATTATGATTCAGTAATATAACACAATAGGGTAGGTAGTTAACCTTTGATAACATAGGAGATGAAATTTTTTGAGCATGCAAAGAAAAGTTAATCCCATACAAATTATCATCCAATAAAACAGGAGAGCACTGCCAAGAATAGCTAGGAGTATATTAGGCTCTCTATCTTCACCTTGACAAAACAACAACAATATTAACGATCCACTGAAAGCAATCAATATGAGTCAATATTAAATACTAGAGTAATATTATTGATGTGACTTTTAAGGCAAAATATTTAACCATTGTGAAACACAAATAATCCACATCACAAGGCCCAAGACCTTGTGGAGAGGGACAATGCCACACTTGGGCAGGGGTCCTTCAAGATTGTTATGGCTCCTATTTTTAGAGCAGGTGGCCCCATGAAAAACAATTATGGAAACAGGAATCTTTAGAACATTTCCTAAAAACAAAGTGCGGACAAGTTTTTAGGAGAAAAGTTTGAGCCAATGGAAAAATGAAGGACAGGAAGTTTCCCACAACCTCGCCTATTTTATAGGTGACTATTTTGACAAATGTCAATTTATAAATGAGAGAAATTGATTTCAAATGTTTCTTATAGAAAAATGACAATAAAAAAAAAACCCTTTAAATGCAACTGGACTTTATCGCAAACTTGAAATGCATAAGGCATACAATGCACGTCATGGCACCCTTTGTACTTTACGTTGTGAATGCAAGAGAATCTGTTGAACCTATTGATGAACATATTGTACGTGCTACAAAAACTTTTGTGTTTTGTCCACTTCCCTTCCTCGTGGGCAAGTTAGATGTCCGGTGTTGGGGGTTGGAACCATAGTTCTAAAAATCGCGATTAATTGGACGATAATCGCAATTTATCGTTTTTAACATGCAAAACGATTTATCTTTCCATAAATCGCGATTTATTTAGTGCCGATAAATCGGCAATTTCCAGCGCTAAATGCCCTAACAAATCGTGGAAAATCGTCTGAAAAATCGTGGAAAATCGCTTACTTTAGGTATATATGCAAAAAATGCCCAAATCTAACTCGTTTTTTCTCCTGCGTGGCTCGTTTTTCCTCCTTTCTCCTGCGTGGCTCGTTTCTCCTCCTGCGACTCATTTGCCATTTGCCATTCAGAGGTGGTTTCCTAGCATTTCGTGGCGGTTTTGGTGCATTTCGTGGTGGTTCGTGGCCCTAACCCTACTCCAGGTAAGAGTCTATTTCTTTTTCATTTTTTTAAGATTTTAAATATTAATAGTATACATTTAATAAAACGAATTTACATATTAATTCGTTTTGAATAATATAGTGTAAAGTACATTTAATATATTAAATGAATTTAATTAAATGTATTTACAAATTAATTCGATTTTGTTTTGTATACATTTAATATATTACTGTTATACCAGGAATATATTAAATGTATACAAAACAAATATAAAATAAAGTAAATTTGTAATATTAATAATTTAATATATTTAGTTATAACTTATAATAGTAAAACCGTAAACGAATTAATTACTGTTATAATTAATTACTATATAGTATATATTACCTTTATAATTATAATAATGTTATAATTATAATAGTAATATAACAGTAAAACGAATTAATATATTTAATTATAATAGTAAAATGAATTATAACAGTAATATTAATATATTTAGTTATATATTAATTATGTTAAACTCTGTATTTTTAATTCGTTTTACGAATGTATACTATTATATTATTGTATATTATTGTTATAATTTAATTCGTTTTGTATAATCATACGTTTTCAATATAGCTTTGTTGTAATTTTTTGTTCACGCAATAGCAATATTATTCTTAATTTCGTCATACAATTTTATTTCTCTAAGGCTTGTAAATCTAAGACAATTGTTTTTTTTTGTTTTGTAGAATGGCATCGGGATCCGGTTCAGCTGCTCGTAGTAAGCCTAACTCAAATGACCCCTCTTGGAAGCATTGTGAACGAAAGCGAAGGCAATTGTGTTGTATGCAATTATTGTGGCATGAAGATGAGTGGAGGTGTTTATCGCCTTAAGTTCCACATTGCATGGATACCAAGGAATGAAGTGGCATTGTGCAATCAAGCACCACCTAAGGCTCAACGAGAGTTGTCTACTTTCCTTGCAGCTTATGCAAAAAAAAAGAAGAAAGAAGAGGAAAGTTGATGCACTTGCAACCCTAGCAAATAGGAGGGCAGCGAGGGAAGATTTTGACATTGGGGCATCTTCTATTGCCCAAACTCCACGAGGTCAGACATTGGGACGGGGCTCATCCACTAATAGTAGTTCAGCGATGTTTTTTGTTCCTCGAAGTAGTCCTGGTTCACAACCTTCACTCGAAGGTACCGCTTGGAATAAAGAAATGCACAACAAAGCAAGAATAGTTGTGCAGAAACTTTTGGTACTACAACAACATTCTTTTCAATGTGGCAAAAAGTCCATATTGGGAGAATTTGGTCACTGCGTTGACTTTTGTTGGGAAGGATTCCGTGATTTGAGTGGCCCATTGTTGGAGGATTCGTCACACATACCAAAGCTCTTGTAGAAGAGCAAAAAAGGTATGGCAAAAAAGGATGCACCATTTTGTCTGATGGGTGGACAGATGGGAAAAACCGCACATTGATTAACTTCCTAGTGGCATCAAGTGGGCAATTGGTCTTCTTGAAATCAATTGATGTCTCCCACCAAGTGAAAACTACAAGCACTTTGTGTGATATGTTAGATGAGGTGGTGAAGGAGGGCGTGGAGAATGTCGTCCAAGTTGTGACAGACAATGCGGCGGCATATGTAGCAGCAAGGAGACTTCTTGAGGAGAGGCACCCTACATTGTTTTGGACCCTCAGTGCAGCCCATTTTTGGATCTCTTATTGGAGGACATAGGAAAACTCTCATGGGTGAAAAATGTGGTTGAAGACGCAAGAAATATTACAAAGTTCATCTATAATCACACTTGGGTGCTAAACTTGATGAGAGAGCACACCAATGGAAAGGAGCTTGTGCGATCGGGGGTCACATGATTTGCCACAAACTTCATTACATTGCAGAGCATTACAACCTCATTAACATCCCTTAAGCAGATGTTTGTGAGCACGCGATGGTTGGAGTCTCCTATGCTAGGAAGACCAAAGGGGAAAGGGTCGTGAAGACTGTTTTTGATGATATGTTTGCAAAGCAAATGGAAGAAATCATGAAGGTAACCTAAACTTGAATATTTGTTTATTTATCATTTGTTTGTTATATATATTTTTATTAATTTTGATTTTAAATTTATATGTTATTTTGTTTTAGGTGTCAGAGCTTTTGGTTCGAGCTGTACGGATGGTGGATGGAGAAAAAGCCAATGGGTTATTTGTATGAGGCTATGGATGTGGCCAAGGAGGCCATAGCTAAATATTATGGGCACAATCAACGAAAATATGAACCCATTTGGCACATAATCGATCGGAGATGGAACAAGACACTCCATCGACATATACATGCAATGCATACTACCTAAACCCAAAGTTTTTCTTTTCCCCATCATTTAAGGCTGATGAGGAGGTTATGGATGGCATTAATATGTGCATAGAGAGGATGGTACCTGACAAAGAATTAGAGACACAATTGTTGATTTAGCCATAGATTTACAAGACTGCAGAGGGGAGGCTCTTTTCTTTGGCTCTATGTGTGAAAAGAAGAAACACTTCTCAGCCAGGTAAAAACAAATTGAGTCATTTGTATTTAGTCTCTTTACACATAGAACTAGATACTAGAAGTTTAGAATTCTTTTATTTATTCAAGCCTAGTTAACTTACAATTTTATAAATGTTTTATTTGCAGATTTGTGGTGGGAAGATTATGGTGCAAAAACACCAAATCTTCAAAAGCTAGCCATTCGCATTTTGTGTCAACCATGCAGTGCTTTTGGATGCGAACATAATTGGAGCATGTTCGATGTTGTTCATACAAAGAAGCACAATAGGTTGACAACACAACGCCTCAATGACCTTGTCTTCGTGCAATACAATCTTCGTCTTCGTGTGAGACAAGTGGAGGGGGCACAGAGTTATGATGTAATTAACTTGGCTGACATTGATCAAGATGATGACTGGATTGTTGATGATGCGGAGCCTATGTTTACTACTGAGAGGAGATATCGGCTTTGAGAGGGAGACTGAAGAAGCAATACCATCAAGGACATTAGAAGTTGGTGATGATCCAGATGATATGTTTGTAGAAGACAATGTTGGTGTTGCGAGAGGAATATTTACCTTCCACTTCCACGAGGCAACCTTGTAAGTGCAACATACCTATTTTAGGCGTGCTTGATGAAATGGAATATTATTGAATCTTGATATTTGATAGTGATACTTCAAAAGTCACATGTGACATGACTCTATGAGCATTGTTGTTTGCAAATTTTGTACTCTTTTTTGGTCAAAACTTAATTGAAAATATGCATATGGGCCTATGGCATTCTATAGAGTCACTTCTCGCATCATTTAACAATGTTTTTACATTTAATTTAAGTTTATTTTATGAATTTAAATGTTTTTAAAAGTAGCGATAAAGTTGCCGATTAATGTCGATAAATTGTCGATTCCCGATTTCCGAGTCAAAATTTGGCCTGCCGATAACGATTTTTTGAACTATGGTTGGAACCCAAGACATGTCTAGATTGGACTATGCCTTGAAGAATTATGAAGAGCTATGTTGTAGGCATCTTTGGATGTAAAGCAAGTTATCATCTCAAGTGCAAGTATGCGCACAAGTGGTATGTATACAAAGTGGTTGAGAAATTTTGTTTATACATAGGTCTCTAGATGAAATGTCCTTGTCAATCCAAATGTGTACCCATCAATTCCCACAATGCTTTCCATAAATGACCAACAAACCCAGGATTGCAATCAAATGTGATGGATGTTGGGATTCTAAGGTGCACCCCAAACATGGTTGAAGAAAGTGCAACTAGCGCTAATTACATTGATGCCTTTCTCGCAAGCACCCATGTTGGTCCTCTTTGAAAACCTATTCACTACAACAAACACAATGTTGAGCTATCAGACCGCCGTCATGGGCAACCTAATAATGAAATCCATGTCGATGGATTCCCATTGCCTAGATGAAAGCGGTAGAGACGTGTCATGTCCTAGCTACTGGTATGTGGGCTTTGTGATGCAACAATGAATTGAAGATTTGATGCGGCGCTCCATGTCTACACGCATGTGTAGCCAATAGAAATGTGACTACAATGTAACTAGAGTCTCTGTAACACCAAAGTACCTTGATGTCTTTGGAATAGTGCACCTCCCAAATGAGTCTTTGTCGAGGTGCGCAATCAGGTACACAAAGATGTCCAAGCTTATAAAACAGCTTTTCAGACAAGTAGAACTCCTAAGCATGTTCACCCTATCAAAGAGCGGTATAATTCGACGTGTGGCAATGGATAGCAATTTTTCGCCATAAATTTGTTAGAGTCAACAATAATTTATGCAAAGGTGCTAAGTCTCATCTTTCTTGGGAATGAGGACTATGGGACTCCCACAAGAAGAAGAGCTAGGCATGATCTTGCCCTAATCTAGGAGCTCTTGAACTTGGCATCATGCTTCATCATTCTCCAAATTGATTTGCAGTAGACAGAGGGCTTTTTGGAAGAGGGAATACATGACTACAATGTAGCTAGTCTTTGAATAATCAAGTACCCCGATGTCTTTGGGATAGTGCACCTCCCAAATGAGTCTTTATCGAGGTGTTCCATCGTGTACACAAAGATGTCCAAGTTTGTAAAATAGCTTTTCATGACAAGTAGAACTCCTAAACATGTTCACCCTATGAAAGAGCGGTATAAGTCTATGTATGGCAATAGAATAGACAATAGTTTATGCAAAGGCGCCAAGTCTCATCTTTCTTGGGAGGGAGCACCATGGGAATCCCACAAGAAGAAGAGCCGGGCCCGATCTTGCCCGATCTAGGAGCTCTTGTACTTGGTACCACGCTTCATTCTCCAAATTGATCTATGGTATTGAGGACTATTTGGAAGAGGGGATACAGGAACAAAATCGATGTTGTGGTTCACCGTGATGTGCATTGGGAGGCCTTAGTTCTGCGCAAAGGCTTCATTTTGTTGCTTCAATAACCTGTCGAGCTATAATTGTCATATTGATGGTTGCACAATGCAAATGATTTCTAGTTCTACCGCACATGTGCCTTGAGATTAACCATGAGCACAAATTTCTACATGAGTGAGATGCCTTTGTGGCATTGTTTGGCAAATATCAAAGTGACTTTGGTCATTGGAGATGACTCAAAGAGGTTGGAAAACTTGTTTTTGACATGAACAATCCCATCTTTGTGAGTTGGAATATGTAGCATCATGGTCATCAAATATGGTCTTCCCCACATAATCTCATAGACCTAAAGAGGTATGATATCACAAGTGGCATTACCCTCCACTAGCTTGACTTTGTTCTAGAAGGAATACCATTGCCATACTGTATATTTTTTCTCACTAAAGCCATCCAAGCAAGTATGGGCGAGGATTTGTGTTAGTAAGAAATGGAATGGGTTGAGTCATGCCTTGTGAAATGATTGTTCTTTTGACTCCCATTATTGATGATGACGTGGAGATTGCCTTTTGACACAACTTTGTGTGGAAGAGGCGCTTGTATTCCTTGAAGTGTTGTTCGTAATGGCAATGTTGCTCATACAAAACTATCTAGATCAATGTATTTTGTGGCTAGAGATGATGTAGATTGCGCAAGTAATGTCTATTGGGTGCCGAATTCAAAATTATTGTGGGTGAGCAAGCAATGTCGATGACACCACGTGTTATCTTGTTTCTTCTTGCCTTTTGGTGTTGTGCAACCTTCTTAAGTTGCTCTCCTTTGCGATGTGTGTTATGCTTCTGCAAAGGGCGTTGTGATGGTGTTAGATGAAGATTGTAAATGTTGCTTCATCCTTGTTGGACTCAACCTTGGTGGCGTTGCAATATGCTTGCCCTGTGATTCATAAGCCAAGAACTCCATCTTCGCATGAATATAAGGTGAAAGTCCACTGATGTACTTCAACACCATATGTTGCTCATGTGAAATCCTCACCCAAGGGCGCAACGTAGTTGTGAAACTCATTGATGTAGTCTTCCACTAATTGCTCCTTAAGTTGTCCTAACTACTACATCTTCATGTACTCATCCTCATAGTGTTTGAGGGTATAGAATTCCTTCAGCAAAGTACTGATAATGTCATCCCAAGTCTGAATGGGCTCATACGCTTTCTCATGTTGTGTGTCGTATGTTTTCGACAATCGGACATTGAAATGGATGTTTTAGACATTGTGAAGGTGGTCTTTTCACCATCAAATCTGTTGTCAGAAATTAGGCCGCAAGCTGGTGAATCCGCTAATCCAATGCTACAATGTCAATCTTGCCCTCGAAAACTAGGATATAGAGATTCACTTTGACCCTGAAAGGTGCTTGATCTTGAGACTGCTGGCAAGCGGTCTGCGAGAAAGAAGAGGATGTGCTCGTCAGGTTGAGCTGAAACATCAACTCGCAGAATTGACCAAAGAGCTCAGTGTGTTGCACTTCCAGTGTATCCAAAATAAGTTTTTGGATGTCTTGGGCTACCTCAGGTTGCTTCTTAGCATCATCCATATTGCTCTTGTTATGGCATTCTTTTGTGTAGACTGAAACAGAGCCAACTTCATGTGTTTACAGGCATAAGAAAAAGTTAGGCTTTGATACTAATAATCTGCACCATGGCACCTAGGACTTTAGATAAGTGATGGATTATAGAACATGCAGGAAAGACCAAACAAATTAGTTTTCCAAGCAAATTCGAATGTGGAAGCTTGATATGCATGAATGCAACTTTTATTCAACAAAAGAATAGGGATAGTATAAATGTGTACAATAATTCTGTAAGCCTAAAGTGCAAGCTCCTTGATCAATGGGTTTGAGTGCAAACTTTTGTGATTAAAGGGGGAGTGCTTCCTTGTTGATTTGCCTAGACTGGAATGAAATACATAGTGCAGAAATTACAAAATATACTCAACATGCATGTATTCCTACTATCTGGCTTGGAAGTGAGTACCCAATTGTTCATTAACCTAAGGGTTGAATGTATATATACTTGTACAATAACAAATGAGGCAGTTACAACTCATAACAGTTGTAGGAGAAACAAGTGCGGGAAACTTTGTTTTCTACGGTGGAATGATAGATGTGATACAACGTGTGACATGTTAGTTAGATGCTCTAATGGTGCATAGGTATTGAGTGTGTCACCTAATGTGTTGCATGGATGCTGACATAGGTGTGGCAGATGGCAGGCATAGGTGTGCCATGTGGCAGCATGCTCAGAAGCAAGGGCGAGGCTGCAAGGCGGTGCAGGGCATTACAGACACTGCAAATGCTGCAAGCTGAGTAGGCGCAAGACTACAGGAACTACAAGAGCTGGAATATGAGGTACACAAGACTGTAGAACCTACAAGTGTTGTGATATGCTTGTGCGGAACTGCAGAAGTTGCTAGAATAGCGACGCAGGAGTGTGGTGTGCGTGGGAACACACAGAACGATGCACCAACGTGTTGCGAGACTTCACAAATGGTATGAAGTGTTGGGCAAGTTGTGAAACATTGTGGGGCTGCAGGGAGCTGCATCAGTGCTGTGAGATACCACCAGTCTGTATGCATGTCACAAAATGCTGCGAGGCTGAGGAACACAATATTTCAAGAGAAGTGATCAGACTGGTGCTGTTGCAAGCTGCTTTTTGACATGCAGCGCACGGATCAACAATAATAGTTCATTTGTTAGAACACGTCTTCCCAGTTCTTAGAAAACAAAGATTTTATGCATGTAGTAGTACCATGTCATGACTCATGAAACATAAGAATAGCTTACTATGAGTTTTGTCGTTGAATTATAAAGGTACATCCTAAGCTTCACCAATTACTGTGTTAAATTGCAAACCTATCTAGCAGGTACCTGAATAATAAACAACTGTAGCGAATGTCTAAATTCCAACATTTTTCATTTTAGGCAAATGATCTAGGAATTATAGTCATTTATCAAAAATATGATAACATGCAATCCATAGCAAGATATGCCCTGGCTCTACCATAAGTTGGACTCAAAGCTACAGTTGAGGAATATGAAAACCATGGAGCAAATACCATGAATGATATTCATTACAGATTTTTTTTTTTTTACTTGCACAAGTCTTTTTAGTATGCAAGGTAAGGCTCAAGTCAACAATCCTTGTAGTATCATCCAAGTAATCTAATTGTACTCTTCATAGATGTGATTTAAATTTTTAACTAACCTTATAAATATCTAATTGTGCAAAATGGTAACGTCTGCAAATACCAAAATAGGTAGTGAGCTTGCTTCCTTGTGAAGAACCAACACAAAACCATGGAGCAAATACCATGAATGATATTCATTACAGATATATTTTATTTTGACTTGCACAAATCTTTTTAGTATACAAGGTAAGGCTCAAGTCAACAATCCTTGTAGTATTATCCAAGTAATCTAATTGTACTCTTCATAGATGTGATTTAAATTTTTAACCGACCTTATAAATATCCTAATTGTGCAAAATGGTAACCTCTGCAAATACCAAAACAGGTAGTGAGCTTGCTTCCTTGTGAAGAACCAACACAAAGCATAGTGGTCGTCACATCAACTTGAGCACTATATATTTGACCCATCAAATTTCATCATGGTGTCAGTTGACTAAACCTTGAAGAATTCTACTTATTGCGCAAAACAGTACACTATGCAAGTACCAACATAAGCAGTGAGCTAGAGAGCCGACGGAAAATATGGTGCCTATCATATCAACTTGAACACCATACATTGAGCCCATCAAAATTCATCTTGTTCATATCAGCACTGATATACACACTAAATGGTTCAATAGAACAGTAACTTGTTAGTAAGCTACAACTTACCAGACAATGTTGTCACCTAGAGTTATGACAATGTCAAACATGCCCTACACCATCATTAATCATCAAACATTAAATACTAATAGCACATTCATCATATTTATTTGGAATTGTAACCACTAAGAATTACAGTCATTATTTGAGCAAATCTGTTTGAAATCATCCTCACATTTATTGACTATATCAGTTATCACTAGTTCATTATGATTTTCAACAGCATGGTACCAACATTTACACCCGTGCTATAGCCACTTTGACAATTGCTTCGTGTCTTTATCCCTAACTCGCCCTTCCTGGCATCAATACATGAAATTTGAACTCCTTGAGGCACCATCATAATCATGTTTTACTTCTCATCGGCTTATGTGAAATTCATGATAAAGTGAAAAGTGAATAAGCTTATGTGAAATTCATGATAAAGTGAGGCATGAGGAAAACGCTAGTAGAGGGTGGTATTCAAAAACTTCTTCCCTTTCACCTCAAATATTTTAAGCAACCTTATGGTCTCTTTTTAAACCCACCAAAAAACTTTATAAAACACACCAAACATTGAAGACATTATAATGCACAGTAGCTAGTTCTAAAATACCTGCAGTACAATATTGAAAGCCCTAGAAATGGGAATGATAGCACTACGTATTCTAAGGAGATCAGATAAGCCTAGTAGCTTATTTTTGTGGTAGCGTATCTTAAAATAACTGCAGTAGGAATTTAGAAGGCCCGAGAAATTTGTGAGATACAGCAGCTAGATCAATTTGATCACCCGCCTCCTTTAAGCATGTTAAAAATATTCCCAGACTGACACGCAAATAGACCTATTAAGAGAAGAGGTGGGTCAATCACACACAAAGGCTTCCACTCATGAAGTAAACCACTTTTCGACTGGTTAAAACTGTAATTGGATACAGAACAATTCGAAACAGGCTTTTCAAGAACTCTGCAAACTAATTCCAAAATTCAACTGTTTCAACATGTAATTGGATATGGAAGTATTAGAAATGGAGATGCAGGAAATCTCACCCTTATGAAGTACAAGTACACTGGATTCAAACCCTGATTACACGAGAGCTTTCAAAAGAAGGAGGTTATAGAATTCTGAAGTGCATTGAAAGAAAATAGGCCAGGCCATCTGCATATCAAGATCCTTTCAAATCCAAAGAACCTGGTACCCGTTCTTTTAGACAAGCCCCTGTCACACATTGTGCGTGTTGCATATCACACGGGATTGGCCCTTGCACGATCACCCGAAGCACACTCAGTGCACCAGATTCCTTGCTATTCAAGGAATGGAACGCGCACTCCCATTCTTAGTGGTTACTGCTTACAATAAACAAGGGCGAAAATAGTAAGAACACCATTAAGCAAACATCCATTAAAACATAGATAAACGATCCATATAACCATAACACATGTATGCATAAATAAGAGATCATTCATTCATTCAAATAGCATATGTGTACAGAGTCGCCACTAATGGTTGTTACATGCAGAACTTAGCATATAGCCACTGCTACAACAACAACCCTACTTAACACTAACACCTAGTGGCAACAACCCTTTTCATGTGCCTTGCCCTCATATATATACACCTCAAAACAGATCTGGTACACCATTTCCCACCCTAAGTCGGTGGCTGTCATTATTGCAAGTGGTTGAGGATGCCATTAAAGCAGGTGGTTTAGAATGTGATCCAAACAAGACCGGCGCCATTACTCCCATAGACTCCTCAAAGAGCTAAAGTGGTGTCATATCCCGTGATTTACACTGACAGATCAGGAGATCTGTCAACTAAATCCATCTGTCATCCCCTTTATCTTCCGACACACTACGGCCTTTCTTGTACTCATCAAACTGCCAAATGACATGCAGTAGTATCCTCCCTAGCTTTTGTCCTTATCCTACTTGACCATTCATTGACTCGGCTTCTCGGGATAGCGCCACGTAGTGCAATCCTGGCTCTTCTGGCCCTTACCGTGCCTTAGCCAATTGTCTCCAAAACTCTTTGTGTGCTTCACTTTCCCTTAAATGTGACGTGCGTCCAGATATTGGGGCTCCATGCTCTAACTCAAAATAGGCCCCCACTTAGGCCATTCAAACATGCGCACTTGCTAGTTTATGTGCTCCAAAATTAGTGGGGCCAACACTTGGTTGGTACTTGATCATATTCTTGCTATGGAGACCAGACTGTATAGATCCAGCTTGTGTAATGGGTTCTCCAGAATGTCCGATGATACTATACAACACAGTTACCAAATTCAACTGAAATATGTGGAATGAAATATTTTGCTTTTTTTTGCTGTCTCAAACAAATCCATATTTTTGAAATCAGTGACTATATTATACAGCTGCCAGCCACACGCATATTTTGGAGTTGGACCTCTTATGAATATGCTCATCCTTTTATTGGCCACTGTTAACAAACAATTTTCTACCTGTGCATGTGAAAACAAGGCTAATGGTAGCAGTGTTAACAGATAAATTTCATCCCTCTTGTGAATAGGTTGCAAACAATATTTAGATGAGGGTGAGATGGAATTAAAATTAAAATGTGAAGGAATGTGAAATAGACAAACATATGTTTACGGACAGACAGGAGAAGGCTAGGTACTAGGATGCTCATTCTATCACTTTCCAGTCCCACAAGTATATGTGTAGTCCTTAGGGGTTAAGATTACCTCGGAAATCAAGAGCAAGATGGATTTTAAGAAATAAAAAGGGGCAACGGTTTGTAATTTTTGCAAAAGGTTTATGATTTAGCACAAGTAAACTTGCCGAACACGATACCCTCACAACTCAACTTATTGTAGGCAATTCTCCAATGGGAAATCAGCAATTGAATGTTAACCAAGACAATCAACTGAATGGGGAGTTGGGGAACCTAAAATGCAATGTATAATGTTTAAGATGATTAATGTTACTCATGTCAACAGAGAAGCCAATAAGCTTTGCAAATGTATTAGCCAGGTTAGGTGCCAAAATGGAAGCAAGAATGTTGGTTCATCTGGATGTTTACCAACACAATGGCTTGAAAAATCGAGTGATTTCAGAAAGCACGCGAAGATTTGAAAAAATAACAAATCAATCATGATGTTTACCAACACAATGCCTTGAAAAATTGTGTGATTTAAGAAAGCATGTGAAGATTTGAAAATAACAAATCAATGATGAGTCGACTTGCTTGCATCCAACAGCAAGTCATTGGTATGAGTAGATAAGAATTAACCAAGATATGGATTATAATCTACCGATGAATGTATTAACTTTGTTAATAGGTACAAAACGTTTTGAGGGTTTAAAAGTAGGGAGCAAAGCTCTAAAGTTCAAAAAAACCAACAGATCGGATCAAATCTAAAACCATATGAAATTGGACTATCACTAAAAATAATCATAACTTACTTGTATGGAACATAATAATGCATGGTTCTTCGAGCTACGGTCTAGAGATAAGATGGGGTACTTATTGCGGTAATTGTTAAAATATAGAGTATTATATAGCATGTAATGCAGTTATGTAGTTATCATTCAGTTGGTAACTGTTCAACCAATATGTAACCACCTCTTCCTATTTAATAAACGCTGTCACACTTGTATGAGTGTGCATTCAGCCTTCTCTGAATTCTTTCTTCTCTTTGCATATGCTAACAATGGTATCAGAGCCAATTAGTCACAATTGAAGGAAGCAGTCTTGAGAGGTGAGGTCGACAGTTCGGTCAACACAAGAGCAAAAGATAAAACATGGTTGGTTGCCTGAAAATGTGGGCTCGTGTATGTTGTACCCAAGTGTTTTAAAAACCATTCCAGTTCCGATTCAATTCAACTAGTTTGACCAACTCATTAAAAAAATTGTAAACCATTAGAAAAATTGAACCAATGACCAGTTCTATATGGAAACGGCCAATTCAAATACTAAACCGGTCAAATCCGCCGGTTCCGTACTAAACCAGTCAAATCGGCTGGTTCCATACTGGACCGTTCTGAACTAGTTGAGGGGAGAGTTTTGCCTTAAACATTTTTTTCCAATTTTAGCTTTTAAGTTATTAGTTCCCAACCCTAACCCTAAAATGATGTTATATAGACCCGTTTGGAACAACAACGATTAAATGATCTCGTCTTCATGCAATACAACCTCCGGCTAAGGCAACCAATTACTAAATAGGATACCTAATACAAATCCCATTGTCTTGGATGATATTGATCCAACCTCAGAATGAGTAAAGGAGAGTCACCAGACAGAGTTTGATCCAAATGACTTGGGGTGGATGGCTTTGGATGATGAACCATTGGCAAAGATAAGACATGGCAAACACTAGCCGTGTTCACTGCAACTACTACGGATGTTCATGATGAGTCTAATGTGTCTGAGCCAAAGGAACATGATCACATTGATGAGGATGAGGATTCCATTCTTAGCAGTGGTGTTGAGTTTGATGATTGATATCAAACATGTAGTAGCTTGTAACATATTGTTTCTTGGACTCTATAGGCCATTTAGAGCCTCTTTGTTTATGTATTCTGTTTCGGATATGTAGTGCACTCGGTGCCGTTTTGCTATAATTACCCTTACACGGTATATGCATGAGCAAACTTCGCATGTTTTGTCTCTAATTGTTTGTAATCATGGTTTGGAACCTTTAAAATTTCTTGTTTTCATTAAATTGTAATATTTTATGTATTTTTTAGTAAACCGGTTCATAAGTTTTAAACCGGTCTAGTTCCGATCCAATTCTCGGTTTGGTTCCGGTCCGACCCTTGGCCGATTCCGAGTCCGGTTCCGATTTTTAAAACATTGGTTGTACTAGTCGTGTGGAGGAGGGCGAACATCCGGAGCAAGAGAAAGACGTCAAAGGCGAGTTGTGGGTTCGAAACACACATCACAACAATAATGTGCCATGTTGTCGGAAATCATATGAACAAAACGTGCCCAGTTCACCAATAGAGGAGTCGAGGATACCCAGTTCGTGACAACACTAGTCATGGGCAAAAGCTTCAATTTTATACAATCACAAATAGTCCGGAGGGCGTAAAGGAAACCCCCGAATCGGTCACAAATCCTAAATCTTGAGTCATGTGGGCAAAAGAGGAAAAAGTGAAGTCGTGTGGGTTGAACAAGAAAAAAATGTGGAGTCGTGTGGGCAAACTATGTAACTTTTTCCTTCCCTACCAAGTATTTGCATAAGTGATTTATATTGTTTCAATAGTGTGGGAAAAATATCATTTTATTATTTCTGTTACTTTGGAATAATAAAATGGCAAATATTTCACACTTCACTCTGACGGAGATGCAAAAATTAATGGGCACTAAGTTCAATGTATGGAGCCATAAGATTTTAACGTTTGCGGAATTTCGTGATTGTGATAAGATAATCACGGGCAGCGAAAGCAAACCTGCTACAAATTTTGTGGATTATGAAAAATGTCATAAGGAAGAGTTTTTACTTCTCAAATTATCAATGTCGGATGATATGATATTGGAAGTGCGAGAATGCCATGTGACAAGCACGTTGTGGGCTAGTCCGAGGGATAAATATCGACGTCGGAAAAAAGTCGGGTTTACACCGAAGAATATGCTCTTTTCCGTAAAATTACAAGGTGGATCGTTGTCTAAGCACTTACTTGGATGAAAGACCTCCAAGACTAATTATCTTCCATCAACAAAAAGGTGGACGACGATGATATGGTGGCTCTAGTTCAACAACTTACCTTCTTCAGATGAGTCATTTGTGGAGAAACTCCGTTAATGGCTGAAATTCAAACTCTCACGTTTGACAAGGTGAGTTCCTACCCGTTGCAAAAGGAGCAGAGACAAATTGAGGCGGAATCTAATTGTGACCGATCGAGAAAGTGCTCTTGTCACTCGGTCAAAGGGAAAGTGGAGACGTGATTCCGGTGAGTCTTCCACTTAGTATGAGGTCACATGTTATTACTTGTCACCACAAGGTTGGGCACCTTAAAAAGGATTGTCGGAAGTCTGAAGTATGATTTTTCGCATGACATGAACAAAAAACCATGTGATGAGACACATGTGGCAACAATTGCAAAAAAACGGGATTTGGATAACGGGCATGCTCTTTACTGTCTTACGACATCATGCTCGCATGACAACAATACTAGTTGTTTGATCATTGACTTTGGTGCGTTCGTACACTTTTAATGTCTCAAGGACTGGTATTTTTCTATTACCGCAAATATTTGTTCGAATCTATAGTACTAGTTGATGGAAGATCACTTGCGGTAGAGAGAAGGAAAGGAGATATATGCATTGTATTAAATACAAGGAAAGCATGCGAGCTCTTCCACCATGTAGACCACAAATACAAGGAAAGCATGAGGTTCTTGGCTTACAAAAATATTGCAAAGTGGAAGCGTAACCCACTCGTAGAAGAAAGCATGTGAGCTGCCCATTTCAATTTCAAGTGGACTTCAATCCCTTTCGGTCCAAATTACTAAAAGGTTTAATTGGGAGCAAAATAGCCTTCTCACGGATCTATCATGGTGACAATGAATATGACAAAACCCAAAATAAAAAGAGAGTGGCGGTGGAGGCTTTTAGAGAGTGTCATAAATAGGTTACTAGACAGAAAATGAATACAACACAAAGGACATGGTTGAACCAAAGTTGGGAAAAACAAAAATGGTCCGAGGTAAGTAAAGAGGTTGTAATGTCCCCTTTCCTACGCCAAAGGCCTAAGGGTCAAGTCGAGTCCAAGCCGTGGTCATACCCAAGGGGTTGTGGATGCTGGGAGCTATTGGGAAGGGGGCGCATGGTACTAATATTCAAGTTTTGTGTTTGGGGGTCACTTTGGACCATGGCGACTTAAAATAGGAAAAAGTAACTTTAGTTACTTTTATTCCATGGAAAGAAATGCGTCTAGGGTCTATTGGGGCTCTTTTGCCTTGGGAAGTATATAAGGAGTTGGGAGAGAAAGGAGAGGCACTTTTTGGCATACATTTTATTGACCCTTCACGTGCAACTGTTGTTTGCGCATCTACAACTTGTGGAGTCAAATCCCACAAGGACCCTAGCTTCGGTGGTGAGAGACCCGTCCCTAGCTAGCAGGGCATTCTTCGGTAGTGAGAGATCTACCCTAGTCTGTCATTTTTGGAGCCGCTTTCAGGGCTGTGTTACCAAGATATTATCAAAGGGTTCAGAGGAAGGGTTTTGAGGATTTTTGGGGGCATTTGGGGAGGATAATCAGAGGGCTTCCAGATCAGACTTACGGTAGCCATTTGGGTTGGGCTTAGCATCACTTTGAAGGTGCCTCCATCAGTTTCCAACCCCTTTCCAAGCGAGGTGACTTGCAGCCTTATTTGGAGGGTTTTCCAGTTGGTCCCCTTCAGATCTAAAGGTTGAAATGTCATTTCCTATACCTGTTAATGTTATTTCCAAAGACCCTTAATTTTTGCTCTTGTATTTGGAGAGTTACGAACCTCTGAAGTTTTCCAGCTGTCTAGGGCACGCTGTGCTTTTTCTGGCAGCATTTTAATTTGTGTAAAATTCCAAAAAACAGTTTTATTATGTCCTTCATAATATTAGCAAGCCCTCTTTAAATTTTAAAGTAATTCGAGTGGATATTTTGGGAGATTTTAATTTTCTTTAGTCTGTTGTCCTTATTGTAAAAATCTGCAAAAATCAGTATTTTATTTGGCTGCAAATTTTCAATATTTTGTGCATTTTTAAGTAGTATCCCATAAGGGATATTTCAGAGGTAAGATTCATATTGTAAAGCTAAGTACATAACACACCCCAGATACTCCAAGAGAAAGGAGAAGCATCTGACATACAGAATCAAATTGACCGTACATACTCAGAACAGAATTACAGAATTTAGGGTAGACCTGCAAAGATAATGGATGGGGACCATCATGAGGTGAGTGTACAACTAGATAGACTAGATGATTGACAGCTGTGACAGAATCCAGAAAAGCACGGTAAAAGTGTGGCAACAGTAATCTCCAATCTAGGATAGGATTGGTAGAAAAGATTGTGGCCAACTGAAGAGGGCACATAACCACAACTTATAAAGAGATGTATTGATCATGCTCTACTAGCATAACCTTTATTGTAAGAAAGACCATGATGATCCTGTCATTCTGAAGCTCTCGGCATGTAATTCAAAATATGCCTTTTGGATTAATGTAATTTTATTTTATGCACAGTAAAAATAAAAAGGAACATCCAACATACAAATATTATAACTACTAGGCAGCCAACACCAAACACTGCATAAAAATACAACATGATCAGGATATAATCTTTGGTTAAAAAATAAGACAAGCTTGAATATTTTGCTTCCATTTCAGTGCTTGTTCTTACTGACTGGTGTTTTGTAATTAATATTTTCCAGAACCTGGGATTCTTTTTACAGTAGAACTTCCCTATTGTAACTAGATGTAGCTTGGAGTCCCATTGACCTGCTTTGGTTATTTGTGAACATTAATATGTTTCTTTCAAAAATTCAATGCAGTATTTCCAACTTTCATCAGCTATGCTCTTTGGGGGTTATTTCTCCTCCCACATGGGTCGTGGTTTTACTACATTAGGTTTACCTCTCATTTATTTTCAGTGCTTTTGTTGTTTTATTTAGTCAGTTGTTCATCTTAAGGTCCTTTACCCTAGCTCTTTCTACTGTAATTGGATGTATTCTCGTGTCACATTGACCTACTTTTATCATTCGTGGACATTAATACAATTTCTCTTTCTTTATTTCTGTCATGCAAGACAGAATCCTTAGCATAAAATTGCAAAATACATCCATATCAGTCTGGGTGCTCATATCGATTATTCAGCAATTTATGACAATTGGTATAAATGATTCTTTGTTTGTTTCCAAAATGTTATTATATATGATACAATGCAATACTAATTTTCAGCACCCTTCATGTTATGCTTAAAATGAAGTCCAATGCTTGATACATATGCTAAAATGATCTTGCTCATTCCTAAAACCTGTAAATTCAAAGAGTGAGTTTACCTGTAAAGCACAGCATAACTTTGACCCATCAAACATCCATCGTTTTCCCAGGCATAAGACATTTTGCAAGTTCATACAGTAAACTTATAGAATGGCCCTGAGTTTTCACCCAGGTATAAGATTCATCAAATAAAAGAAAAGGTAAAAGACCTTCACTAAGTTTGGAGAAGCCATGTATTTAGGCTGTAGAACTAAGAAAAGACCTTCCGGAAACCCTTTAATTTAGTAAATTATCTCCAGAAGCCTTGTAAAGCAACCTCGTGAACGATAGAAAAATTGAGCTTCATCAGACTCGGTTCTTTTAGTAGATCTTTACTCCTAATATAGTATCAAAAGGATGCATTAAAACTTAAAACTTAGGTGTAAAGGTGGAACTCAACCGAGAAATTAACAAAACTTTGAAGTTCACACGATGTGCCTCAATTAGGCTGGTTCAAAAAAAAAAGATATAATTACAATACAAAAAAAAACTCATTTAGTTTTTTGACATGTTCTAGACTTGTGTAGTATATTTCTTTAGGAATTGAGAACAGATTAATGTAGGAAGTTAGGAATTACTAAGTAATACTCAGTTTTTAAAAAATCCAGTCCTTAAGTTACTTTAATGAGAGTGAACACCTTCTGGGTATCTTTTAGGTGGAATTTCCAAGGACCAGCCATGTCATACAGAATGTACCCTGCAGTGTTGTGCAAGGACAAACTCCAATGATGCAAGCAATTTATAAAGAGCAAATGCAATCAGCCTTCACGCTTCATGTAAAAAAACTCCTTGCCATTGTAGAAGTGAGCACTCACTTAGGGACATAATTGCATACAGATGACCCCAATACTTTTCAGTGCCTATTAATGCTAAAATCATAGCAGTCATGTTCGTTAAAAAACAAATTACGCAAGGTTTTAAAAAAACAGAAAAAAATGACATGATATTTCAAAGCATATATCCTAAAGATGTACACTTTCCTTCAAATAGAATTTTTTGATATTGGGTCATCTAAGGTTAGAGAGATTGAGCAACAAGATTTTAATGTGTTGTCGTATATTCAAAAAAAAATGGTTGTTTTTCAATTTGGAGGTTTTTATGTTATGGCTAAAACCTTCCTTGCATTCTATTTCAGTGGATTTGACCTTCTCAAGAGTTTGGATTAAAAATCACCTCCTCGATTTCCTTTTCTGATGCCTGTTTATTTAGCGAGCCAACAAACAATTTGTACTCCACTGTACCTACCAAAAACATGGTCATTAAAAACCAACATGAGTGCTGCAGAGATTCATGACATGAGATACACGAACATCATAGAAGAGCTTGTTTTTCAGGACACATGGAAAACACAATTAGAGAACAAGCTGACATCCAATGTATCCATGAAAGAATGATCCTTATACCATTGCAGACTTTCAGCCTAAATCACAATGCAAAATTAAGTCGGCCTTTCAGCAAAAATGTTTTAATTTCATAAAAAGCAAAAGAAAATTACCAAGGCGTTCACGCTCTCCATCAGCATATCTAACTTGTATTGGACCTAAGCCCTGATAAAAAATGAAGATATTAACTCTTGACTAGCAATACAGTGCAAAAGATTTCAAAGCAACCCACACAAGTATATAACTACTTCTAGACATCAAATATTCAAATACCCCAGGTAATGTGCGCTGATTATGTAAAGCTCTAATGGCTCTGTCTGCTTCCTCAACAGTTGCATACTTAATAAAACAACATCCTGTGACAAGGTCAAAAATGTGACAATGCACAATAAGCATAAAGATTTTACTCGATTCTTGAATTGATGAACAAAAGTTCTAAGCTAAAAATTATTGAAAATCACCAAAAACTGTAACTATGACACAGAAAAACTACAAATTGGACAGAAGGGAATGTATCGTATATAAAGGAATTTCCTTCACAATAGCCTGAATAATTAAGAATTTAAAAGTAACTTCCAAATTGTTGTTTACTTTCTTAGTCAATGCTTGCTAAATGGCAATCCTCACACACTCTGATAGAATAATTAAGACTCTAAAACTAGCTTACAAATTCTTGTTTACTTTCTTAGTCAGAGCTTGCTTGTTAAATGGCGATCCTCACACACTCTGATAAGATGACAAGTCACCCAATAATTGAAAGGTCCCCAAAATTTTATGTTATACCCAGACGAAAAACAAAACCAAAGTCCAAGCAAAGTCAGGAAAAGAAGAACAATACAACTTCATTGAATATTTACTAACAATACATCAGGAATATTAAGAAACAAGCATTTATTCTATTTTGTGTCTTATTCTTCATCAGCTACAGCAGCTGCACGTAACCAGTACAGATATCTTTAATACACCAAGAGATATCAATCTCAAGATTCTTATCTTGGATTTTTCACATACCACATTGATTAATAATTCCATTACCTTCTCTGTCAATTTCCCTTGAACTTGTGACAAATGGCACCAATCTAGCTATTACCTTCTCCTCCAATTTCCCACTGACTTGTGACAAATGGCATCAGTCTAGCTACACCACTGTGTGGGGATCAAAAATATATTTTCAGGAAAAAAAGGAGCTCCGAACTCCACCGTATGCCCTATTTATTAGTAGTTTTCAATTGACTTCTCCAAGAAAAAAGAAGAAACTTCTAAGTGACAGTCAAATGGATGTCAAATTTAAGGTCAAACATAACTGCAAACAACTCTCTCTCATTCCAACAGATATAGTAAAATGTCTATCGGTATAATAAACATCATTTGACCACCATATGTATACATAAAAGTCATTTAAGAGAAAATGTGACCACGTATCATACATTGATATGTGGCATGTGCCATCCAAAAGTTATAATTTAAGTATAAGGACCAAACAGAGTAACAATTCTGGCAGATCCAACTTCAGAAACATTCACATAATAGTTATTTGATTTTTATGTCAATTGGGCTTACAAAGTGCACACAACTATATTTTTGCAGTCATTGTGATTCACTAAATACACTGAAAACAGTACCTTTTCTTTCCATATAGCACACAAACATCCTGTGGTCACATTTCAACATGCAGTCATTGAAAGAAACGGCTGTCAATTAGTTACAGAGAAGCATTAGAAGTGCCAAAGCTGCCGTCCCTCTTATGCCAATCCAATATAGTATCATGCCAAAATGTCAAATGGTGCGATAAATGTGGATACCAATGTTACTTTAGAATCAGTTATGGGCTTCATATAAATCTTGGATGTATAAATAATCAATATACCAAACTGATGCATATTAATCCATTGATATGTCCCTGACCTCTTTAACTAATGGAAAAATCGAAGTCCAAAGATCTGGAACCCAGGAGTATTTACATAAAAATGTGCAATTTTTTTTAAATTCATCTTTTAGTGTGGATTCTATCATGACAATGTAGTTCAATTAAGAAGTAAACATAAAAATACATGTCTAATGGGTGCCCAATAGCAGCTACATTTGGAGATATCTCCTAGGAACTGCATCAACATATTTTGGTTGCTTAACATTGAATCCATTAATTAATGTGTAATGCAAGGATCGACATTGCCAACAAATTACAAATCAATCCTCTCATAGATCCAACAAAATAAGAGAGCATAAAGAAATAGAACCCAACCAATGAAGTTAAAAAATAGCTACGGAATGTATTCTATATTATGAATGTATAACATAGATAAATATGAAACATGTCATGGCTTTACAATTCACATTGTGTTGTTGTCACTTGTGAGATGGCACATCAACTGCCTGGCATGAAACATCATAATTAATCAGACTGAAGTGTGGAATATTAAGCATAAGCATACTAGTGATATAATCAAATAGACCTTTGGACCATCTGTTCATCACATTATATTCAATTCCACTGAAGCAGAACAAATATGTTAAGTGTAATGGCCAAAGACACTTAAGATTGTACCTATTACAACTCAATTGTCCAATTCAGAAAGCCATAGTACGCGAGCTACTTGAAATAAAATTAGTTCTATTTATCCTAGCCATAATGTTCAGGTCATCACACCATATCCATTTCTACCAGAGCAGACCTACAATAATGTTCATCTTAATAGATAAGTGGCAACCCTTTCCAAAATGTACAACTGGCATACATTACAGTTGAATATTCCAACATAATTCATCATCAAGCCAACATTAATTGTATGAATAGTACAAAACCTCTGTTTTTGGAGACAATCCAAACCACACTCATATACAGATCCCATTAAGGTACATACTTTTTCCAGTATCAAAAAACCCGGATACTACCTAAATAAGGCCAAGTGATTATAAGAGGAACAGAACCACATTCTTGAATGTGCTTGAGTTAAATCATAAGAGTATCAACCAACCAAGTCCTGTTAGTAAAAAATACTATTACAAATTCTATAAAACCATATGGTAAAATCCAACTGTTTTGACACAAAATCAGTGCACCTATTCAAAGAGTCCGCGATAAGCACACATCAAAACCTTGTCTTTAAAATTATCATAATAATATTGGAAGCTAATGAATAGAATGTCTAATACAATTGCATGCTTATGGTCCACCACAAACCGGTAACATGCATATCCAACTGATTTTGATTACATCATATACAATTTCAGTCACAGGACTAGATTTTTACACCATTCTTTTAAATAGATTTATTTATGTATATATATAGAAGGAAGAGGTTACTGTTTTACAATCCATAGCATTTAACATTGACTCCATAGAGATATTGGGATTAAAAATATAATATTTAGATATAAAAACACATAATTTGTACCTAATATAGTATTTAGATAAAATTTAAAATATAATATTTAGATATTAAAAACACATACAATTTGCACCTAATATAATATTTAGTTATTAAAAACACATACAGTTTGTACCTTAAATTTGCACCTAACAAATAGCATATAAACGCAGGCACTTATATACATAAAGTTTGAAGTTCACGCTCTATGCATAGAGGAATGGAACTGCAAAAAACAATAAGCTGGCGTCTTAGAAAGGAAGAGGTCCAACTCCATAAGATTTCCTACACTATTGAAGGCTTATAAAAACGACAGGTAAGCAGTATCCAATATGCTCATACATCATGTGGTTGCGCATTTTCATTAAAAAGAATTTCGCGCATATGGTTCTCCAGTATCTAGTACATTAAATAGGAAACCAACCCACATTATCAAAATGCTGCATTCCTTCTCTAGTTTAATAGACCATACCCAATCAGACTCACATTCCATTTTCTCATGAGATTATAATAATCATGTCTGAAATGATGGCATTGATAAAAAGCTCATCACACTTCCTCAGATTCAGTTTAAAATACCAATAATTTTAAGCATCCATGAACATCAACAAATAGAATAAGGTGCAACCACATTCACTTATTCCTGAGAAAATGAAACTCTCGCAATATTCCTGAGAACATGAAGCTCGATGAATTATATTATTCAAAATAAGTATACAAATTCAGAGATGACTGAATCATCAATTGTTTAATCCCACCCTCACTTGCTACTAATAAACTACACAGCCCTAGAATGGACAAAAACGCTTACAGTACAAGCAATGGATACATATTGCTGTAGTCCATAAATACAGCACAAAACAAAGGAAACGAGCTATAACTAATACATAGCATACTTTTCACTAAACCCAGGAAGCTGCTGAAGCTGCAAATTGTACTGGCATGGAGGTACCTGCTCATTCTGGTTTTCCTCTGGAAGATATCTTCCATGCAGCCTTGGCCGAGCCATGCACATCCAACTTCTCCTCATTCGAGCACACAACCCGGAACTTGGGCTGATTACGAAACTTCAGCAAAATATATAGACATGACTAAAAATAGTAACAGGTAAGAAATGACTCCTAATGGTAATTTCCATATTCAAGCACATCACCACTGCATGTTGGGCACATCCACACTACACGTTATTCACATTTGCCACCCCACTATCATCAGAAGTACACTTCAAAATTGATTCGAGAAAAGATATAAATATCATTATCAAAGACCAACTGTATCATTGATCTACTAATAACAGATCAATAACAGATTATAGAAGCATATATTGAATGTCACATTCAATCACTTCATAAAAGCATTAGAATATCTTGTTTCTTAAATTCTTAGTGACCATAAATACTTGATCAAATGTACTAGATTAGCATGCATCCCATGTCCATTTCTTACAGAACTCACAAAGATACGTAAGAACAATCCATTTCAGTTAAATTTACTAACTTAACACGGAGATTCACATAGCATGGTGTGGAAACTATCTTGGAAAGGTATCATTTTAGTTAAATTTACCAACTTAACACAAAGATTCACATAACATGGTATGGAAACTATCTTGGAAGGTATCTGAAAACGATTGTTACAGACTGTCATAAAGCAATCATAACCACAGTCAATTACTTTGAGCTTAATGTGTTTCCTTCCATAAAGACAACTCAATATTCTTGGTGCCCTCTGCAAGTAACTTCATTGAAATCAAAATTGCAAATAACCTGCTTAGTTTCAATGTAAAACGCATTACTTCACTTATCCATTCAAACATAGTCCAGAATTACGGCAGTGAAAATAGAATAAAATAAAAATTATCTCTAGTTTAGAATTTGCAAGATTAAACCAAAGTAGTTTCCCAATTAGCAGTGTTTAAATCCATGTTGTCCTCACAAAACACCTTACGCAGATAACCATCCATGTTTATATGTTTAATGTTTAAACTCTGCATTCCATGGGTGACAACACAAGAACTTGTGTATTTCCATTATTACATTGCAAAAGTACAGTAATGTTAATGATTTCCAACTATAAATATGTCATTTGATACTGGGATCATTCATTTATCAATATCGATGCTTATTACTTATTTTTTCTACCAATCAACATCCTAGGGCTGTGTACCCATAACTCCGGTAATACTTAATGCAGCAAAAGCAATTGAGCTAGCACACTATAAAATTTCTTCCATTTTTCATATGAAAGAAGAAAACAAGAGAACAATCATTTCCATTCCTTAATCTTCCATCATTAAATGGCAGTTCATTTTATGCAGACTTAACAGTAATGAATGTAGTGTCACTTCTCTCTAAAGTATAAGCATATATTTATATACCATTTCCATTTCCAAATGTATTATCACTAAACAAATTGGCATTAGGCAAAAATGGCAAGCATCTAGAATAAATAGAGATGCCTGCAACTGCTTCATTAATTACTAAATACAAAATCTGGTTATTTTCCAAATGCTGTGTTATCAAAATTGATCTCTGATGGGAATAGCAATCATAATATTCATTTGTGAATTGTAATAAGCCTCGCATCAATTTATGGAGAAAAAAAAATGCCATGTTGAACCATCCAAGCATAGCATTTTGTAGTATATTCACGACTTTATATGCATACCATTGTGTGGCAAACACTACCCCAGAATTAGCACAAACGCTGCTTTTAATTTCATTGCACTTCACAGCTGCGCTAGTTTGATAATATTATTAGACATGTATATAGAGGAAGCACAGTAAAAATAGCAGGAAAACAATCTATTCAGGTCAGAGTTAGTATCATGAAGAGTAGTGCTGTCAAATAAAACCATATGGGTTGTCCAGATTTATTTAAGACTCCAAAGTAAAATTATTCCATTTATCATGTCAAAAAGGGATTTACAGAACACTCTTAGTTCTAAATAAAAGGAAAATGAAGCAATTGTTCGTTTGAAAGAATTTAGCAATGCTGAAATTCCAAATAACCACTTTTTCCGATAGTCATTGAAAGAAAAAGTATAAATGAAGCAGTCTTTGGGGGTGGTATGTAAATACATTTTTTTAGCAAACATCATTGAAAGATAGTTACTCACAAATAATACCAATTATTAATCCCAGTTTCATTAGCAGTCCAATGAAACAAAATCCTTTTCAAATGACTGGTCATTTCAACATGCTAAGAATACTATTCACATACTACTAAAATTACAATAAAAGCATTCCCTCTGCCTTCAAATTTGCATAAGCGCAGTTCAAATTTAAGGCGAATCTAAGTTACTAAGAGAAGGGAAAATATTAAGTAGCACTCCCACACTTGTACAAATATGAATGTAAAGGGAAAATTAATGCCATATTCACATTACAGCCTTTCATTTTTTATGTATACACTAAATGCAATTTAATAATAATAACTTCCAACTTGTCCCTATTATATTATACATAACTGGATTACATCTCAAAGTCTTGATCATTTTATTCAATCAGCCACATTTACTTAATGAGATACCAGATGCACTACAGCAAGCAGTTAACTATTTTGAAAACTCCTAATCCACAAAAAAACATTTATTATTAAATGCACAAAATAAGATGCCAATGTTCATGTCATTTGAAAACAACGGCCATGGAATTGTTGCAAACATTGTGTGAAAGCACATTAAACATTAGAAAACAGCACACCTTTGTGAAATCACATGCTTACATAAAAACGATCGGACAATTTGCACTCTTTATCATTATATGTTCAAATGATTAAGCCTGAAAGGAACTTAAAAATAACAATAATAAGCACTGATTAAACATTAGAAAACAGCACACCTTTGTAAAATCACGTGCTTACATAGAAATGATCAGACAATTTACACTTTTTATCTTTGTAAGTGTGAACATAAAGCCAAAGGATTAAGCCCTAAAGGAACCTAAAAATAACAATAATAACCATATTTTATGATGAATTATTTTAAAATCCTCAACAGGATTCGAGAAATGAACTTGTAAAATTAGTATTTGCAATCAAATACGTGCAGAGAGAGATAAACTATTTCCATTAATAGGACATGAAGGCACGTCACAAGTACGAGATGCATCACAAGGAATCATTCAGGTTACATATGGATGAAAGAACCAAAAATGTGCAATTGAAGAGAATGCAAAATCCAAAAACTAGTACCAAAGACTTGCACAAATTACAATTTAACATTGATTCCTCGATGCTTATTTATTTAAGCGTTAACATTTTATCTAAACTAGTACAAGTATCTTAACCACATCTATCTGACAAAAGCCGATAAATATCAATCTCAAGGCTCATATCTTGGATTTTACATACACCACATTAAATATTAACTCCATTACCTTCTCCTGAAAATTCCTAGTGACTGATGTCAAATGGCATCAATCTAGCTACACCAATGTGTCAGACTCAAAAAATATCTTTCCAACAAAGAAAAAGGGGCTCCAAACTCCTACCCTATTCTATTGAATTCTCCAAATAAAAAGAAAAAACTTTAAAGTAACGGTCAAATTGATATCAAAATAATGGTTGAAATTGACCTGTAACACTCAAATGGGTGTCAAATTTAATGACGTTATTAATTGTTTACGCACAGAAATTACAGCCCACAACAATCACTCACACCCCCACTGCCATTGTGAAATACCAGATGGAATACAGCAATTTGCCAATTTGGAAACTAAAATCTACAAAAATAAAGCATTTATTATTAAATGTGCAAAATAAGATACCAATGTTCATGCCATTTGAAAACAGCAGTCATGGAATTGTTGCAAAACCACATGATAGCAATAATTAAACATTAGAACACAGCACAGCTTTGTGAAATCCAGTTACCAAGTGCGGAAATCCAGATCCCTATGGGAAGGCAAAAAAATCTGAAAATTCGAACTCTTGAAAAAGTTCAGAAAAGTTTGATGCGTAATATATAAACATATTATATATGAGCAGAATTTATGAATATGTAAAAATTGACAAATACAGAGAAAAACATTGATAGCATAATATAAAATGTCTAAGAAGCCGCACGGCACCCCTAGGGCACCTAGTACCGGTATGAAATGTACCCAGTATGGGGTGCGCCCGGATACATGCTTGAAACAGCCAGGATACGTCCAGGCAGGTCCGGATACGGCCGGGTATGTCTGCAGACATACCTGGCCATATCGGACCTGCCTGGCCGTATCCTGGCATTTCCAGGCCCAAAACTGTGTTTTTTTCTAGTTTAAATTTAATATATCATTACAGCAGAAATTACAGTTTTCACAGCACCATTATTCTACAGAAGGTACAATTTAAATTTAATATATCATTACAGCAGAAATTACAGTTTTCACAGCACCATTATTCTACAGAAGGTACTAAATACAAGCCATCATAAACATGGATAAAAATAGTATGTATGAGATAAATCATAAATGTAATAAACACCTCAACTAGATATGGTAGGGACAAATGAAATTATGAATGTATGAGTAGTTTGTTGTGGTTATTTAGCTTGTTTTGTTTTTCATATGCATAATATGTGGTTAATTCCTATTTAGTAGGCTGGAATTTTTATATATATTGTACGGCCGTATCCAATGCCATATCCGGGGCCAACAATTTTTTTTCCGTATCCACATATCGAATACTCCGTATCCATACCCATATCCAAAACATATTGGCTACTTAGCTTTTATAATATATTTAATATTAAATAGTTTATGAGGGTGTTGGAAGTCTTCTTATTGCAAAATTTGGAAGAAAAAAAACAGTCGACCCAGACCAAATTTATCCAGGCTGGATGAGAAATCTGGATCTGGCCGGATTTTGTGCAGATCCGGCCGGATTTGGTAACTATGGTGAAATCACATGCTCGCATACAAATGAATGGACAATTTATGCTATTTATCATTATATGTTCACAACATAAAGCCAAAGGATTAAGCCCTAAAAGAACTTTAAAAAAACAACCATGTTTTATGATGAGTAATTACTACAACAAGGGTTTGAGAATTGAACTTGTAAAATTAGTACTTGCAAGCACATGAGAGCAAAGGAAGAAATATACTAAATCCATCAATAGGACTGGAAGGCACATCACAAGTAAGAGATTCATCATAAGGAATATAGTGGTTACACAAGGATAAAAGAATCAAAACACATGCAATTGAAGATAATGCAATATGCCACAAAACTAGTACCAAAGACTTGCACAAATTACAATTTAACATTGATTCCTCAATGCTTATTTATTCATGTGTTAGCATTTTATCTGTAGTTAAGCTAGTACGGATATCTTACATACATCTGAAAAACAACAATGAATATCAGTCTCAAGGCTCGTATCTTGGATTTTACGAACACCACATTGATTAATAACTCCGTTACCTTTTACTGACATTTCCTAGTGACTGGTATCAAATGGCAACAATCTAGTTACACCAATGTGTCAAGCTCCAAAAAAAATTACAGAAAAGAAAAAAGGGGCTCCCACTCAACCATATTCAATTGAATTCTCAAAGCAAAAAGAAAAAACTTTCAAGTAACAGTCAAATGTTCAAGGTTGAAATTACCCTATAACAGTCAAACGTATGTCAAATTTAATGTCACTATTAATTGTTAACACACAGAAATTACAGCCCACCACAACCACCGCAACCCCCACCCCCAGCTGCCATTGTGGAATGTGTGTTGGCTTAAAATCAACTTATTTAAGCACAGAAAAAAAGACTAATGAGTTGAAGCATTATATCATCAAAGGGGCCTTAATTCACAGTTGATTTTGTCAAAATTGCTCCTGTCCCAGCTTCAGTTTGCCCCACCATGAGTTAGGTATGAATTGTGAAATGCAGGATAGGGCTATGTGCAAGCCCAGCCAACAAAGGTGGAATACCCTAAGACTTGGCAATAGATCCATGCTTTGTAGCACAGCCCTCTAGGCTGTGCTTCCTAAAGCATCCAAACAAAAAACTAAAAATTATAAAGAATAAAATCCATCAAAGGATGGAAACCGTGTATTGGTAAAGATACGGAAAATGTTTTCACACAATTAGTTTGATTTTGCAACTCATATTTATGATATAGAATAAATAGAAATTGAGTGTACTTCATAGAGACAGCCTACAAACTTACAGACTAATGGAAACCCGAACGATAATGATTGCCCAAAATTCACAGCACGGTAAAAGGTGTGCAGTCATAACCATCATGGTTTACTATTCATTTCACTACATAGAGAAGTATGTTAACTTCATACTTAATACAAAACAAATGTGATATACACCAAAAATTGGAGATCTCGTGAGTTGAAACATGCCTTCGCTACAAATTACAATAACAGATTCAAGCATTTAAAATAACATATTCTCTTCAAAAGTAATCTAAGAACAGATTACAGACTGCTCAGATCTCAGGTAATCTGACAGTGCTATCAAGTCTTCTCCAAAATTAACTTGGATACACCTTATCTGGAAAATGTCTATCAGCTTATATATGTAATTTACGGGAAAGGGTAACTAAAGTTCATCGATGGTCTCTTAATAAAAAGCAACTGTTTTTAACATGGTGCAGGAAATGATGATATACATTTACTTGTATCATTTGCTAGCCATTGATTGACAGCAAGACAAGTTAATTGACTTGAAGAAAATACCAATATAACAAAATCAGAATAATTACAACTCTCATGATAAGATGAACAGAAAACATGTTTTATATCTTAATCTAACTTTAAAGGTTAATAAAAGATAGTTCTAATTTTATATGTAAATTGGTTGCTAGATTAAATAAATCCACAAATGTGAATGTTCTGCTACTTGGAGTTGTAGAACCTAAAATCCGCTTACGCAGTTTTAATACTAAAATTGCACTAATTACCACCTAAAATCCGCTTACGCAGTTTTAATACTAAAATTGCACTAATTACCCTCTTTCCCATCATTTCCATAATAATTAACGTTTTTCCACTAATTAGCTAACATTCCCTTATTATTCGTTAATTAACGACCTTTCATTAATTAATTAACCCTTCCCCCATTCTGGGTGCCAATTAACAACCTTTCGTTAATTAATTAACCCTTCCCCCATTCTGGATGCCAATTAACAACCTTTCGTTAGTTATAATCCACTTCTAAGTGATTAATTAAACATTATTAGTTAATTATGCCTTCTATTTTAATCAATAAACCCCTTTTATTGGTTAAAATTCCCTCTTACATCCCTCGAATCAGGCTAATTTTCCTCTAAATCCCCCTAAATAGCTTCTACAAGCTTATCCCTACCTATTAATTAATCACATTTGATTAATTAAACCCCTCTCAACTCCCATAAAGTGCACATCCTTTATTAAACATGCATATCCTTTGCATTTCTTCTTTGGGCTTTATCCCACATCCACCAAATTGCTAGCCTTGCCCAAACATGCAAGCTATATAAGGAACCCTCCTCCTTCCCTTTCTTCTTACACCTCATTTTGATTTGAGTCATTCTCCATTGTTGGAAATAGCTTCTCCATCTTGCATCCATTCTCTCAAATTGAGGAGCATGGGAAGATCCAAAGATGGCCTTGTAGCCATTTCTTGGTGAGATCTCATCCTCAATTCTTGAGACAAACAACACCAATTTGATTGCTAGGTGATCTAATTAGGTTCATACTTCAAGTAGCAATCACAAAGAGTAGGAATGGCTTAGCATTTAGTTGTTTTATCATGTTTATGCATTGAATAAGTTATTTTCCCTTAATCTCTTATCATGATGTTCTTGTTTGATTAACTTTGCTTTGAAGCTACTAGGTGTTAGTTTCAATTCAATTAGCATAATTAGTTTTACATGTACATCGGAGTTTTAGAAAAGAGAATGTCGATGAACCATGTGGGAGGTGAGAGAGCCAAATCCAAGTTTTGTAACTAGCATAACTAGAGATATACTTGGGATGTATTTAACCTCCCAATCACCAAAAACAATGTGCAAAGGCTAATTTCCTATTCAGTTTTGTATATTCCATTCCCTTTACTCCGATGTTACTTTTAGCCTATTATGTACACACGAGATGAACTGCTTCTTCACTTTGATTGGGCATGTTGCAAATAATGTGAATCCTGCCCATATTCTATATACTAAAATGGCAATAACCAGATGCCTATGATGTCATACATGACACTAGTTTTGCAGATCACATCAATGACTCCAATTTCGTAATTGGTCTTCAAATGATGAACCTAGAAAACAAGTAGACCACAACAAATGGTTGAATTTTATGCTTTATCATTAAGTTCAATTTGGTTTTGCTTGACACCAGTTCTTGCGTTACGATCTAAAATCTCTTCCTAGTATGCAAGATAGATTGTGTGCAAAGAAACCAGATCCTCCAGCAAAGCCTATTGTCTGAAAATATTTTGCTGAACTGCTTCTTTGACCGCTTTCAAAGACTCGATTTCTTAACAGGGCCATGGATCTCATGCACCGCACCCTACACATGCACCAAGTTTTATTTTGCCATAACCTAAAGATATGCCACATCCTCCACTCTAAAACATCTATGCATTTCTAATTGATTTAATGGCATTGTATATAAACATAGTCTTTACATATTGTTTTGTCATTCAACTAAATTTGATCCAACATAGCCAGCCAAACTGATATTTTGAAATTCAAAATCAGTGTCAAATGATTCAAACAATTCTAGTCATTATCTTTTCAATTTGTTTCATAGGTTACAAACATCAGTATCAAATGAAATAAATGAGTTGTATCTTTGTTTTGCAGGCTTAATAGGCATTCAACATTCACAACTCTTGCACAGTTCTGACATTCAATTTTGCGGTTTCTTTTATGCACAGTATATAGGTTAGTGGAGCTGCAACTGCGAACTCAATTTGATCATCTATTCGCCAATAAGGTTTCCTCATTGAAACTCTTAGCAACTGCAATTACTAATATTAAGAGACAAGAACAAAAAGGCAATCATACTCTTGTAGTGCTAAGTCACTAACCCTTCAATCATTATATTTTTCTCCTGGTCTGACAACTGGCAACACTCATGATAATAGAAATTTTTGGTTCGAGGAAAGTAAACACTTATAATTAGTTTCAGATAATCTACTTGTGCCTCCTTGTCAACTCTATTATGGATAAAATATTAAAATGTGATTCTTTAGCTTCACCAAAACCAAGTTCAAGCTGTCCAATGTGCATAAAGTCCTTCCACTGCGGCTACCTAGTTTATTGTTGTTGATGAGCACCAAATTAAAACACCTAAACATTCTTGACAAATTGAAATTTTCATGTCTGTGGAACTGGTGGTATATCCTGATATTAACAAAATCCATAAACATTTTACCTCATCTTCTTCAACTAGGCAATATGAGCATATGTGGTTGTTTTCCAAACAGTGCAGTGTTTGGAACAATCATATGGCTTTGCCCTACAATTGTGCCTCAACTGTGTGCCATTGTATCGGTGACCACTAAGTCAAGTATTTGATTCCTGATTTATCCGCAGTGCAGAGTGGAGCATTTGCATGTCATCCAGAGGTTATAGGGGGCTCCCCCTGTGTTTCAAGCACTGTAAGCTGCTCCGGGTTGCTGGATAACCGATTCCTCTGGTTTTAGAAAGAAGAAAAAAAAATTCATATGGCTTCAAAGCAAAAGATAGTCCAAAGTGCAGAAGATAAATCATATATGATGTTTATCATACAGAACTGATTTTTGCAGGCTTTCTCTTTTTCCCCTCGCCTATTTTGATCTACACTCCTCATGGTATTCTGCAATTGTCCAATTTCTCGGAGAAGGCACCAACCTCCTCTCTTGTTCAAACTTCGTTCCTATAGCTTGGCTATGTCAGTTGTTTCTCTTGAGCCCTTCGTACAGGAGCTAAGCACATGTTCTTCTAAAAGTACTTCAGCTATTAACTTTTTCTAAACATCCTCATGGCAGCTACCACGACTAAAATTGTTCCTAGTGTAAAAGTTTCACTTAAAGAGGTGGGCTGTATATGCTCCCAAGTTCCAGAAACAAGCGATAAGCTGCCAATTTATAGATATTGTCCAAGTCCCATAACCTTGAATGTAACTGGAAGCTACCTAGTCCAATTGAATGTAACTGGAAGCTGCCATAACAAGGGTGTTTCATACCACCATAATACCCTTCTGTGTCTATTGTTCAGCATAATAAATACAAAAACTTTCATTAGACTTTTAGTTTATATGACCCTTTTAGTTTATAGGATGTGTCCCCCATGATAGAGCCCAGCATTTAAGTACCTCTATATAAGAAAAAATAAAACAAGCATTATAAGTTATCTATTTAAACAAAATATACATATATATAGCAGATAACTAAGTAGGAGATAGGTTTTGGATATGGGTATGGATACAAAGAATCTGATACATGGTTATGGCGAGTTTCCCCCTCCCACCCCGGATAAGGCTTTGGATATGACGGTACAAAACATATATATAAATTCTAGACCTGATAAATGGAAATTAACCACGTAATATGCATATAAAAACAAAATAACCACAAAACACTGCTCATAATTTGTATAATACCAAACGAAACGCCACAAATGTCATGATAAATATTGAGTTTTATTGTCACATCAAACTTAGGGTTTAATTTGTCTATGGAAGGATGCAGCAGAGTATGAATCTTCACATGATCGTTAAAACAGAAGATACATTAACATCAAGAGCTGCTGATCTTATTTTCTGGCTCTATAGCAGCACAAACTGAAAAATAAGATTTGTGGTGGGATTTAGATTTATTCTTCACAACCGTTTCTTATCCAGAATTGAATATCTGCCTGAAAGTGATCAGACAAAGAGTATTTGGGTTGATTTTACTTGTTCCCTCCTGGTCAGATTTGTTCCCAAGATGGATCAGATGGTCACATGAAGATTAAGACCCTGCTGGTTTTTTCAGGTTTCATAGTGTTTTTTAAAACAAATTGGGACATTTTATGTTTTAATGTTGAGAAAAATTACAAACATGTTTTTTGTTCCAGATACAGGCGTATCAAAACTATCAACCATATTGTGGGTGTATCATGGGCATATACTAGGCCGTATCCGTATCCTGCCCTGTTTTCTCCTGTACCAGTCTCTTAGCCAGTTACACATAAATGTCTATTTTTTCAAAGTCGATTCAAAGAAACAAAATTTGATATGGGAAGAACCCCAAACAAGGGAAGAGGGACAAGAATAAAACACCAACTTCGAAGAGACTGCTAGCATATGTAACCCGAAATGATGTCAGATGGATTGCAAAGGACTTTATATGCTAATCCGGCCAAGTGGGTTGTCACCTTCTCCAAATGTAGAAAAAAATGAACTAATCAAACATGTAAGGCTATTGATTGGTAAGGTAAGACACATTTACCAACACATGCAACACAGCAAGAAATTTGCACGACATAATCTATTTATAATAACTTTGCTTTCTGTTGATGTTTAGAAAAAATCAAAAAGTGGCATTTTCTATCTATTAGATTGAATATATATGAGCCATGGAAATAATATCTCTCTTTCTTTGTATTTATTAATATTTTTTTCCAGTTTAAGGTAATGTTATAGTTGTTGTACAACTTAATAGTAGGTTTCAATCTCAATAAACCAGATAATAAAATTCTACATTTATACAATCGCTCGTCTGGATGACACGCAAGATACAAAGTATTTACAGAATCGTTTGATGTTAACTTCTCCATTGTCATATAATCATTTACAAAACTATTTGTTCATATGCCACCACAAATCACAACTATATTTCTATTAGAATGTCAATAAGTCTCAAACAATATTCATTATATACAGTGTTGCACGGGATGTGCACCCCAACTTCAAGCTGTTCCGGACGTCCAAGATGTTTCAGGAACTTCAGTTGTTGGGGAACACCAATGGGGACGTTTGAAGAATAATGCGAGGATGTCCCGGACTCCTTTGTGGCACTTACAGTTGCAGCTATCAAAAAAACAGTTTTAAAAAAGCAAACCTAATTATAATTAAACTAATAGACTTACCTCTAAGATAGTAGAGAAACTTGTTGCTATGCATGATGCCTTGTGCCTCATGGATCACAAGATACCTTAGTACAAGGAGAGCCCAGCATCGCAATGGGGTGTAGATCCTGAGGAGCCGAGGCAGATTAAAAATGATCAGGAGCAGCGGAGGGGCTTGGTTAGGATCCCTTACAAGATGAAGATGATGCCAATAATTCCAGCTAGGAGTAGTTCATAAGTATTCTTTCAAAGGGTGACTCTCTTTATTTAGTTGCAGCCTATGTTTTAAACTTTTAGTTTTTGGTTTTTTTGATTATGACATATGTACACTTCTCTTGCTGATTAATGATTATACAGTAATATCAAATATGTATCATCATCATCATGTACTCTTGAGTCATTTGTTTTTCATTGTCACGACTCATCTTTGAGGCTGCATCTTTATCGTTGATGTAGTATTGTATCAATGTATCACAATTCTATATCAATGACTCAATAATTTATACCAAATTTTGGCTTATATGATGGATTATTGGAATAGTAGTTTCAGCCTTAGCGCTTTCAGCTTATCTTAGTTTATTTATGTTATATTTGTATTAATCTAAGTTTTATATATTATTTTAACAGCCACCCTCTGCCCCCAGTCACGAAAAATCAAGAAAAATATTGCCGTCCCAAAAACCCTGTCCTAACGTCACAGAGTCTTAGGTAGCTATGATTACATCACAAGTAAGAATTGGCACTTATATCCATAATGTGTTCATGTGATCATCTCAAGTCAAATTCCAGTATGCTCATCACCATGAAATAACTATTCCATTTTAAGAATGAATCCAGCAGTGTTACGTGAGGACATGTCCCTAGATATTGGTGACGTCCCAGACGGTTCGGGGACTTGGGGACTTGGAGGGGACGTCCCCAATTTTTTTAAAATCTTTCAAAAGTTTTCTGATGTTTTTACTTTTAAAAAGATGTTATTTTTACCAAGAACATCAAATTATAATCTTGAAAGTACCTAAAATACCTTAAATACAAATTAAATCCCTCAATGTCTGATGCAAGAGCATCTTCAAAGAGGACTTCAAAATGTAATTCTCATGGTCATGAGACCCAATTCAGTGAGTTAGAGGGTGATGATGTCATAAGGAGAGTCTTAGGTGGTTAAATAGTTTCAAATTTTCAAAATGTGTACCTTCCCTCCTTTTAGCAATTCAAACATGTAGACGTGTAATGGTGAAGGGTGGACTTATAAAGGTGGATTTCTAAGTTTGATTAAGCATTTAAAAGGTTGTGTGAACATGTGGAAAAGAGTTCTAGGTTATATTAGGTCATGAATGATGAAAAGGTGAAAAAGAGACTATTTTTCCTAGGTATGGCATGTAAAGAGACATTGATGGGTCACAAGAGTTAGTTAAGAAGTTGCATAAAAGGAGAAGATTCAAATAGATGAGCAAGGAGAAGAGGAAACCTTCTGAAGAAGGAAGTTAGGCAAGAGGAAGAGAAAACTCCTCGAGATCAGAGGAGAGGTTTTGTAAACAACCATGACTCTTTTGTATATTCTGTTTTTGTTATGTTGAAATCTTGTCTTGATAATGATGGATCATAAGTTTTTGATTTGCATGAGTTGTAAGTATGAAAATCTATTCTTAGAAGCTTAAGGAAGAGTTCTTGAGACCTGTTCAAAAGAATTGGATTGAGAAGGTTTGGTATTCTAGTTTGAATGCAATGCATGACTGTGTATGTAAGAGAGACTGTGAATTTGCAATAACTGTGTTGTCTCTGATTTGAAGCTCTTTTAGGAATCAACACAAGGAAAGTGAAGGTTTGGAATTGCTATTGCATGTTTTGAATGCTATTGTATGATATGAGAATTGAATCTTCTTGCAGATTTCAATGCATGATTACACAAACCTAACTGTGGCAAACTGTGTAGTGTAACTAGTGTTCAAGTTACTTGGTTAGGCAAGTCTATGGTTGGAAGCCTCAAGGAGTAAAGGGTTGGATCATTCCCAGAGCTAACTTGCCACTCTACGAAGAGGATAATCAAATATCTTGGTTGAAATTTGTACCTTAAGGTGTGACTGGGTATTGACACACTAAACTCTGCTTTTTTCTAATCTGGGACAGCCCATTTCACGGGTGTTCGAAGTTGGCTTGTTAAAGAACCATTACTGGTAAAACAAGGGTCTAGAGGAAGGATCAATAGACATGCAGACCAAAATTCAAGTCTTGAAACATATTATTGATGATTTTATAAGCCATTAATGCTTCTCGGCTGAGACAGTGAGAGTTAGGTAGGGTTTATGGTCAAATCCATATTCAGAGCTTTAGCCTTGGAATTGTGCTCTAAAACTTATTAGAAATCATCTTAAAGGGGTCTTAAGATAGTTTGAGAAAGAAAACTTGCAAGACTATTCCTAATTTCTCAGTTATATATAACAGTTGTTTTCCTAAGGGACTGTGACAGGGAATCTGGTTAGGGTTTTCAAACCAATGAATGGAAGAACCTCCTAAGCATGGAGTTTTGAGTTGAAACTTGATATAAACAAAGGTAACAGACCTTATATGAGGATTATGAAGGAATTTTCAAGAACTAAGGGTGACAAGTGAAGAAATCTATGACAGTCCAGTAGTAGGACAGAGCATTCAGTAAGAGACCTAATTAAGTAGGTCATTTTGCTAGGGTGTAGGCTTACCATTCAATCTTGAAATTTTTCACACAGATGGGCATGGGAAATGGGTGTCTAAAAAGGTTTGTGTTGGATATTGGAGCTCCTAGAAAAGGAAGATAGGCATGCAAAGACCTAGAACCAGGGCTAGTAGGAATTCATAGGCCTAGAAAACAAAATATTGAATTATGGGAGAGAAACAAAGGTTGGAGACTTGAAAATTGCTACACACCATCATCATCCGAAAGGGTATTTGAATATGTTTTCCAATTGTTATGGGTCTTTCTAGTTCCTTTCAAACATGAAAGTTCCAAGTCCCTTGTTCTTGAGAGCTCTTTAAGTCGGTTTGGGAGTAAAATTGAGGACAGTGTTAAATTTTTTGATTCTGCTCTATCTAATTAATGGTGTTGTGTTGAGATGAATATGTGAGACAGGGTACGTGCAGGAGGAGGAGCCAAGAAGGCCAAAAGATTAAAAATTTGATTGCGGTTGCTAATAACTAGTGGAGAAAAAAGGAAGGCTATGCTAAGTGAAAGTACGTCTTCCTTAGGGAGAGTAACTTGGTGGATGACATGACATTGAGTGATGCATATGAAGCAGGGAACCGGGAACAGGGGGTTTTGAACCCATTTAAGAGAATTGGATCCAATTTGCAAGATTTTTAGCCATTCTAGGCTACTAGAACAAGATTTCTAAAGCAGGGTACTTATGAGAATGAATGATCTTGGTTGTTTTAAATGGATGAATGCATGCAAAAGCAATGAAACTCTGCATCAATGTCATTGAAAACAGTTAAAATATAGAAATATTAATTTTTATGTATTATTTTGAAAGCCGTCCCCCTGCCTTCCCCAAAATTTGGGAAATTTTTTGCCGTCCCAGAAACCCCGTCCCCAAGACTTAGGTAACTATGGAATCCAGTAATGCCTGATGAAAGGCAAACAACGTAGCCTAGACAATCTTAGTGATAAGACAATATGCTGTGAATGTAAATTCTTTCAAAAAGTGTATTAAAGGGAGAGTAAATACTAAAAATAACCAGAGCATATTTCTCAACAAAAACATGTGTGCACCTTGTTGCTGGCCAGTTCTCTTATCCTTGATCAAAGCAACTTCAAGGACATTTCCATGTTCAGCAAATAGGGGATGTATCTGCAAAGAAAGGATCAACATTACTTCTGTGTTACATTTACCAGATACAATATAAGCAACTTAGTGCGTTTGACGAAGGAAATCAAATCAAATCAAATTATTTAACACTCCCCCTCAAAACCATAACACTTTCAAAGAAGATAATAAGGACGATGGGGGACTAATGACCAATATTTATAATTTCCATCGTCCTTATAAATCATTTCTTTCTACCCACTAGAACAGTCAATTGCAAGACTTGAAAATCCGGACAATTGTAACAAACATTCTTTCCCAAAGTTGGTCATTAGCAACTGTAAAATGTAAGCAAAAATTTTGGTGACAAACATACATCATCTTCTGTAACTGTCCTGGGCACAGATCCCACAAAAAGTTTTGCAAAATTCCCAGTATCTCCTGAATCTGCAAGATCCAATGTAAAAGTAAGAATTTTCGCACATGACTGCACCAGAATCAACAAGAATTCTTAGCAAAAAGTTTAAAAATTGAGCCTTCCACAATCCATATTGATTGGAAATTGAGCTTCTCGAGATATCGCAGACTGGCTGGAAAAATCAACCCAAACTATTTCCTAATTGAAGCGCTCTCTCCAATCAATTATATTTTTAATATTTACCAAAAGTTTGATGCAAACTATTTTCTACATAATTTTCACTGGAATCTCCCTTTCAGTCAAAGGCATTTTGAAATTATAAGTGAGAACTGAGGGTCCCACAATCCATATTAATTGGAAAGAGAGCTTCCAGAAACATCGAAAAATAGTGTCACTAATATTGATCCAAAGTAGTTTTTATGAAATCGTCTTCAGAAGCTCTCTTTCCAATGAATTATATTTTTAATTATATCACAAAATTGAGGCTTCCATGATTCAACTTAATTGGAAAAAGAGCTTCCCAAAACATCACAAAGAGTGACCCCAACTTCGATTCAAACTATTTTCTACACATTTTTCTCCAACAGCTCTCTATCCAATCACTTATAGTTTAAAGTTATATGAGACAGTTGACGCTTCCGCAGTTCAATTTTAATTGGAAAGAGACTTTGGAAAACATCGCCTCAAATTCAATCCAAACTATTTTCTATGCACTTCTCTCCAACAGCTCTATCCAATTAATTATAGTTTTAACTTTTAAGTTGTGCGAGAGAATTGAGGCTTCTGCAGTTCGATTTTAATTGAAATGATTGGCCCCAGACAATTTTCTACACATTTTTTTCTGGAAGCTCTCACGCCAATCAATTATATTAGGAATTTGAGGCTTTCGAAATCCATGCTAATTGAAAAGAAAGATTCAGACAACGTCAAAATAAAAAGGGCCTCGAAACATGGACCCTGCCCACTTTCGACACACTTTTATACAAAAAACCTTCAATCCAAACTATATCTCGTACGCAGTTTTCTCCATCGCTCTCCTCGCGATCAATAAGATTTTGAAGTTATATTTTCAATATTGATTGAAAAACGAGGATCCGGAAAATATTGAATGGATCAGTGTTTGGCCTATATTTTTAATCGTATTAGAAAAACGAAACTTCCACAATAGAATTAACGTCAATCCGCAGAATCTTCTCCACAAATTTTTGCTGCACTCTCCTCACAATGAACCATTTTTTCAAATTATATTGGAGAATTGCATCTTCCTTAATCAATTTTTTTAAAACGAGAGCTTCGAAAGACATCACAAAAAGTGGCCACAAGCGTCGATCCACACTGAATTCTTCCGGAAAACACTCTTTCCAGCCAATTACATTTTAAATTATTGACCCCGAAAACCCTAAATTAAAACATCTCCTTAAAAATTAAAAAACAAAATAAACGCTTTATGCGAAAAAAGCCCTTACCTTGCAAAACCCCAGCCTGTCGAGGGCTGAAATTCGGCCCGCCGGTAACCGAAAACCCGCTGCTATCCCTCTTTTGCCCTATAATAGGCGACGACTGCCCCATATTTATCGGCCGCGGTCCCATAGGCCGATTCCCTGCGCTAAAATGCCCGCCGTAAGCTTGCATTTGCACATTATTACTATTAACGCCTCCTCCTCCTCCTCCCATATGACCTCCGCGCATCATGCCAGGGTACCTCGAGGCAGGCGGCGAATCACTACTAACAGCATTACTGTTATTTCCCTGCTTCGACATTGTTAACTGCGGTATATTATTATTAATATTGTTGCTACTGCTAAACCTACTGATTTGCTGGTCTCCCGTGGCCTCTCCAGCTTTATTCCTCGAATGTATCCACAGTATAAACCCTAAAATAACCCTGACTGAAGGACCTGCAGTTGGCGGTCGCTCGGTAGGTTTCGCTGGGTGGATCTGATGGAAGACGTGCAGTACTTTTCTTCTTCAAATCGATGGAGATCGCGAGTTGAAATCGCAGAATGAAGACTCGTCTCTAAATGTATCCTGTTCGTTCTCGTTCCGTTGGGTGGAGAGAGACGTCTCTGCGCGTTTGTGTCGTATAAATAGGTACGTACTTATTCGAAAACCTCGAATTTTAGGTTGCGTTATGTGGACTTCGATTTTGGTATAAATGCGGACTTGGCGACGATTTTTAAAAAGGACAAAGTTTATAAACTATAATTGGATATTTTAATTTTATATTTAAAAAGGCACCTCTCCCCCTCTCTATTTTTTATTTTTTGTGTTGAAGGTGTGGACTAAATCCTGTCTTCTCTAGCTTAGATGCGAGGTTTGAGAGGTATCCATTCCGCCAAAGTCGTCTGGTCTCATCTCTTTTTAAAATGCCTTAGGCCTTTGCACTCGGCAAGAATTGATCCCTGGTGGGCTCTTTGAGAGCCTAACAACTTCACGAATGGACCAAACGACTATTAGCACTCTCTATTTTTTCAATAAAATGAAATGTGTATTTTATTAAGATAAATGTTAGAATGTTTTCCTTATATAATGTTTGTATTTCAATAGTTAATTGTTACGGTTCTAGTGTATTTATGTGTATTTATGTGTATTTTGGTTGTCGATCAAATAATGATTCTTGTTTGTGTTCCTTGTGTTATTTAATCTTTGCCTTATTTTCCGTATATTTTTGTGATTTTTTACTTCTTCGATTTTGTTTGTCTACATGTTTTTGTCTCTTGCTTGTATTCCTTTCTATCCCTTGGTTTTTCTCTCTCTTGCCTTTTTTTTGTTTTGGTCGAGGCGGGTCAACATTTTCATACAATATAGTAGCAGGTGGATTGTTTCCATACATATTATGGAAATGATCACTACCTTTGTGGACCCTTACCCCGTTGATTTTGAATTCTCCGAGGTTTTGTGCTTTTAGTTGTCGGTTTTCCCACCTGTTGTGTATCGGCTTGGCTTGAGTAGCGTCTAATTTGAATTCAAGAATTTATAAATACATGTGTTATTACAATGAGGGCAATCGGTGAATCATAAAGAATCTATTACAAGAGTGATATTGAAGTTATAAGAGCATAATATATTGTTTTCAATACCACCCACGTGTCGAAAGCCAAATTCAAGCATTTAGAGGTTTATCTTTCCGTTAGTAATTATTATTGCATGCATTCAAATATGAGGGTTCTAACACTCCATATATTAGATTAATTGTTGACTTGCATCTAGTGTAGACCTGTGATTTTGTCAAGACATGAGGGGATTGATATTAATGCGAGGATAACACAAACCCCACCAAATATCCCTTATTTTTATGGGTTTTAGCATATTACGTGTGATTCGTGATAAAATATGAGAAAGTGAGTGAGATCTTTTACAATGAGGACTAGGTGATCACATTGGTAAAATGAGTTTAGTCTATTGTCATAAAAGGCCATCTTCATAATCATCGGGATTCTAATCGGGTAGTTATGTAGCCATTTCAATTTTGTTTAGGGAATTGTTAGGTCACGTTGTTTGGGATAGATTAATTTGGTTGTCTCAGGTATGTTTTTGTCACTTGTCGATAATGATTGTCTCGTATTTACATATAGTTAAGTATTATCCTACAAAACCCTAATTAATCTATAGTTTTTTCCAAAGCATTTATTGATTGTCTCGTATTTACATATAGTTAAGTATTATCCTACAAAACCCTAATTAATCTATAGTTTTTCCAACACTTATATGCTCTAAGTAGTTTCAAATTATGCACTTAGGCCTAATATCTTATTTATATTTGTTTAGGTTTGAATTTCACCCTAGATATAGTCAATGTAGTGCAATTATTACCCAAAACCACTTTGCATATCTACATTTTGGTGAAAGGTGTGCTTATATCAAGCACACAACACCTTTGGTGAACCTAAGCCGCATGATAAAACACCCAACCTAGGGCTTTCCTTTTGGTGAGCATGAGTTATATCGAACATCAAACCTTAGGGTTTTCACTTTGTGTAAACCCACGTTGCTTATTATATTTTTAAGGAATTCCTCTTGCCCCTTATTGATTATCCTAGGTTTATTTTATTTTTTCAAAAAAATAGACATAGCTTTTTTTTGTGTAATATTAGTTATTATTCCTTTCTGAGTCATTTTTTGGTACAATATATATATATACAACTTTTATTTTAAGTTTACTTAGTTTATTTAACTTTATTTAATTTATGTTAACTTAGTCTACTTTGCACACCTCTTAGACTTAGATTAGGATAAGTGACACTCGTAACTTAACCATTAGAGACACTAAATCACGCACTTGGGTACATTTCTGAGGTCCTAAACATGTACTAGCATTCATATGATTACTAAGCTAGAAAACTAGTAATTGACTATTGTCCTTGGCCTCTTTTCTCGTGTTTCTTGTTTTCTATTTGGCCTTACACACCCTACTGACCTAGTCGAACTTTACTTGCTTATCTTTTATGACTTCAAATACAAGGCTCAAACCACAACACGGCGCTCAGCACCTCGTCCCCTTTGGGTGCCCAGAACCTCTTTCCACCTTACTTGCCCTTTTTGGCCTCTTTTATCTTTTGGGCATCTTATTTTATTATGGGTTGGCCTTCCAAATGTCAATTACAAGATTCAACCAAGTGGAGTCATATAAATACATATATATGTGGTCAAAATAAGGGACTAAGCTCTAAACACCTAAGCTTGCATCCAAAGGCATCCAAAGCACACAAAGGCATCCATCTAAAGCATCCATACAAGGGACAAGGATTGCATACACACTTTGCATAGGAAGGGGAAGTTCATTTTTTCATCTACACATATATCGGCATTGTTACATCTAGCTACATCCTGCTATCAAGTGCACTTGCACAAGGGCATCCTAGGGCACGATTCTCACACACACTCACCAAGATTACATGGAGTCGATACGTAGTGTAATGCTCAATTATAAGTTCACTTTGTCTCAAGTGACCATCGGGGTTAATCCGACTTCTCATATTGCATCTTTCTTTTTTGGATTTGATGTGGTATTGTGGGTTTTACAGGTGAATCTTTGTTTTACAGGTTACAGGTACCTCGGTGATCATATCAGCAACACACTGACGATCGATCAAGAGCTACTTGTGACACTTGTGCAACATAGTAAAAACCAGGTTCTAACCATTTTGCGATCATGGGCACTTAGTAGCAAACTATAACGCCCAAACACCCATGACCCGGTCCAGACGCCCATATACAACCTATTTCGTGACCTACAAAATTTATTTGGAGCATGATGACATGGATATCCTCTTGCTCGGCAGCTTTCAACTCAGTCGGTCTCATACACAGCGTGTAAATCGGCTAGGTCCATTCTCTCTCTATTGCACTTAGGGTTTCATATTTTATTAGCTTATTACTTGTGTCAAAACTGTATTTTAGTATTTATTATCATATGTTACTTTGCAATTAGGGTTTAGCCTAACATCCATTTTTGTTAAATCATTTGGTAAACCCATCGCTCAAATCCCACCTTCTTTCCGTGGTTTTCTTTATATACGCATGTCACTCATAGTGGTCGTTTTGGTTCTTTTGAGTACATTGAACTTCCTCCGTCTATTCATGACCCCTTTGTTAATTCACATAATGTTCCTCTTAGAGACATTGAAACATCTGATAGTGAACAATCTTATGGTGGGGATACCAATGTTGATCAAGAGCAATTAGAAAAGCTTATTAAAATCCTTCAAGCATTGTGTACCAACCCTACACATATTCCGCATATTCTCCATGTTTTGATTATTGTCAAACACTCTCGAGATGCTACTTCTCCACCTCTTGTAGGTTCTTCTTCGGTTGTCAAGGCATCCACCCAACCCCTTGACATTCCTACTTCCATTCCTACCTCCATTCCTACTTCTATTCCTACTTCTATTCCTACTTCCATTCATACTTCCATTCCTACTTACAGCGCTCCTTGCTTCATTTCAATGCTTTTAATATACAACTTGGTTCCTCGTCTTCTAGCACACAAGACCTAGCTTCTCTCTATTAGGATCTGCAAATTCAAATCCATTAATTACAATAAGCTACTATGTGTGCTTCTCCATCTCTTGATTCCTCTTTGCTTCTTCACGCTCCTTTAACACCTGTCATTTATGCTTACGCACTTCTTCTAAACTTTGTCACTCTAAGTTGCCCACTTTCAACGGCCATATTGACCCTCAAGAGCATCTTCGAGATTTTCATGTGGCATGTTTAAATTATGCGGATGATCATACGCTATTAGCTAAGATATTTCCTTGGAGTCTTCAAGACTATGTTATGTCTTGGTTCTATCATCTACCTGTACATTCGGTAACTTCTTTCACACATCTAGCCAATGTTTTTCTTGCTCATTTTCAATCAATATCGGCACTAAGATCTCTTACGCACAACTTTCTCAAATCAAACAACAATATAATGAACATCTAACAGACTATGTGTTGCGTTATAAGAACAACCTAGCTAAGATGGCAAATGTACTTGATAATTCTAAATTACAAGATTTTTTTGTGCAAAGTCTCGTAACACTGCTTCAGGAGAGTGTTATCTTTGAAACCTCTCCTTCCTTCGATCAATTATGTCATTTACTCAAAATGTGTGAAGTCAAACTACTCTCCACGGGAAAACTCAAATATCAAGATACTTCTTCATCATTTTCTAATAGGTTTCAATCAAATTCAACATTCAAACCATCTCCTAAGACCACCGAAGCAAAGGCAATTGTCAGTGTCATCTCTCCTCTTGAAAATATTTCATGAAAACCTCCTAAACGCACTTTAACCAAATTACCATATGAACCTCAGCTTCTATTGCCTCAACTTCTAGAAAACAATCTAATTACTCTTCCACCGCCACTAAATCTTGATTTGTCTCGCCCTCATTTCGCAACTATGATGAAAATGTTAAATGTGATTATCGTTAATGCATTGGGCATTCTACCAATCATTGTTTTAAACTCGTGCATCTTATTCAAGATCTTATCAACAATCATTCACTCGAGCTTCTTGCGTCATCTACTTCGTAGCGATTAATGATAACAAAAACTCAAAATCTTCAATGACCATTTTCCTAAGCACAACACACAAGCTTCGACTCTTTAACTAATCATGCATATCATGTTGTGCCCCCTCCTTCATCAAGGCCCTTGACTTTCTTTGTCGCTTTTACTAATACGTCACCACCTGCTATTTCATTTTCATATCATGATTATTATGCAACATTCTCTTTTGATTCATTGCACATCAATGCTTTCATTGGGTCATATACTATTAATAACACTATGATCTATCTCGTGACTCCTATCAGTCATGCTCTATTACACTTCTCACATCTATCAAATGTCCAATATCGGCTATCACATATCCAATTCCTAATTCTTTAGGCTACATCATTTCATCGATGCCATGATTGGGCCTCGTACTATGTTAGTATCGTTTGATGTGGCATCTTCAATCAAAGTTTGTGACATGTTCAGAGGTCTTCCTTGGCTCCACGTTTCTCAAGTATTCCTTTTATGCATCACTTATGTCTTAAGTTCATACACAATAAGCAAGTTATCACTATTAAAGGTGTTCCACCATGCACACCATTTCCTTTACCTCCTCTTGATGACATTCTTCCACCATCCTCAGCATCCAGGTGTCCTAGACCTCTCAAATCTAAGGCACATTCTACACCTACTTCTATTACTCATACTCGACCTCCGACCTTGTCGTTCACCTTAGTCCACTAGTCCATCTTTCTAACCTAAGTCCCCTAGTCAGAAACCCCTTCACATAGGTGCTCATCACCTCCTCCACCTCATAGGTCTACTTCACATAGGTGTTCACCACCTCTTTCACCACATAGGCTTCCTTCACATTGTTATCCTGTAAAATTGACAAGGGAAATTTTGCAGGTAACCATACCAAAATTTTGTTTTGGTCCCTGAAGAAGTCCGACAATGTTCAAAATGGCCTAAAAACCCCTTCTCGGAAATCAAGTTTTAAGAACTTAGCCATTTTACCTTTTTTTGAACTGGGCACAAGAAATGTTGTGTCGACACCATGAGATGTGTGCCCCTTAGAAAATCCTTTGGCACAGGAAATGACATGTCAACATCAATGAAGTTGCGCCCCTTTGGCGCAGGAAATGACATGCCAACATCATTAAACATGCACCTAAAAAGTGCGCTAAGGTCGTTGAAAGTATCATGTCAACATAGAAAAATGTGCACCTAAGGCGCGGGAATTTTGTGTTGACATCATAGAATGTGCACTTAAGGCGCTAAAAACTTTATGTCGACACTAACAAACTTACGCCAAGGTGCATTTAAACCCATGTTGACACTCTGAAAACCATGCCAAAGAAATTTGGTGAGATAATTAATGTCAGGTTTTCTATAAATAAAGGCAAACACTGTCATTTTCACGAATTGAAAATTGTGAAAAGTATTCTTCGCGCTATGCTCCAAATGTTTGTCCTTGTCACCCCAGCGTGCACGCTTTTTTCGAGTTTGTGGACTACAACATCGTCTTTCGTCCTTTATAAAATCGGGTAAGTGGCTTCTATCGTCCTTGTTGTTGTTATGGCTTTTGTTTCTTGGTTATTGTTAGGTTTTAGGGTTGTTATAAATCTAAAAAGGTTAAATCTAAAAATGAAAAACCTAACAATCCATAACCATCTGGAAACCGCTTTGCCTCTCCTTCCAGATCTGCGAATCTAGAAGGCCCCTGCCTCTAAAAAAACCTAAGGCCTTTTCCCTGCTTATTGTCTTATTAAAAACCTCTCTTTACCATTTGAAAAAAATAAAAAGAGAGGAAATCCAGGAAATTGCAAAGAAACCATTAAGGCTTGTATGCGCACTATCCTTTCATGTTACGCTTCCCATAGTCGCGCCTTGGCACACTGTCCACGCTTGCAACATATCTCTAACATGTGCCCGGTATAATAAACTTAACAACTTTCATAAGGGCACGGGTGCATCACGACCAACATCAACATAAGATGTTGTGTACTCCAAATCCGCGCCAAGCAGTTTTCCTTTGGCACATTGAATTGCTTTGCAACATCTTCTGAAATTACACCTTGGGCACACTTAAAAGCCATGCAACACCATCCTTTTCAAGCGCCTAGCTAAAGCAAATTTTCTAAGGCACTAGCACACATCCCTTAACATCAACATGGCATGTTGTATGTTGTAAACCCGTGCCTTGCGCTTTTCCCTTGCTCCGCCTTCTATCATGCAACACTCCTCAAAAGTGCGCCCTTTATAACCCTTTGGCGCAACTTTTTCTCTCAACACTGGCGCACCTTTTTGCATGTTGACATCCCCAAAAGTGCGCCCAGCCTTTTTAAGCCTCTACAACATGCTATGAACTTGCGCCTTGTGCCCTAAGCCTTATAATCACTTGTTCTTCTTTCTACATGCTTTATTATGAATAACATGATGGTTGACATGGATCTGTTGTGTTGGACCTCCTTGATTCTCCTTGCAGAACAACAACAACCATCCTCGAGCTCACACATGTCTCCATTAAGAAAAAAGCCAACCAAGTCTAAAGGAAAAGCAAAGTTGACAAAACAAGAGATGAAGTACAAATATTAGAAGGTCAGGATGCCTGACTCATACGCAGAGAGTGATCTCGACATCAGAGACTCTGAGCTTAGGCACATTGATATGGAAGACTTCTGGGCGAGAACCAACTAGGCAACTAGTGGCCCTTGGATGAACAAACTGGTGGGCAGTGGATTGCACTTTACAGCTGGGCTGCTAGTAAGTGATGTAAATAACGAGTTCATCATGTTGGTGGCTCAATGCTATAACAAGGACACAAGATGTGTCGAAGATAAAGAAGGAAAGACGGTCATCGACCTAACTACTCATCACTTTGAAATAACCCTAGGCATTCCTCATCATAGGCAGTACATCGCCATAAGCCTAGAAGATTGCAAGAAGGCATGGGACGACAAGGAGGACAAGTGTATGCAAATGATGAACAAGCTATATCGAAAAATAAAAAGTCGGCGCGGATGGCCACAAACCATCCACCGCAGTAACTTCAATGAGGAACTGAGTGATACAATCACCTTCTTGAGCAGAGTATTTGGGCTTCCTGATGCCCATCATTTCCATAAATGGATGTTGAGGTACTTAGAGACCATGAGCAAGAATGTGCACGATCGGCATTTTGGTTGGGAGAAATCATCGTGACACCATCTCTCAAAGAACTTCAACGAGTCATGACAATTGGGAAATCCTATATGAATTCCTACGTTGTATACGCGCAAAGATCAACGAGAGATTTTGCAGGCCTAGCTCGGAATGGGGTGTGGCCCTAGGTCAAAATATATGAATACTACCCAGAGCTCAGGCTCGAGAACAACATCCCCCAGTTCTCAAAAATCAACGACGCCTTCTTCTATGAGGTGATCTGCCTGTTGAGGCCAAATATGAGACATGGTCGAACTAGCTCGAGCATGATCAGCATCACAAAGAAGTGGGAGAATTATTCACGTAGTTTCCCACATTCACATATCTGAGGGCGGTGAATTTCAAAGGCGAACCGACAAAGCTACTAAGGTATGCGGGCCCAAGCCGATTCTCTTGGAGTTGTCAAGACAACTGATCACATACCATGAGAAATGCATGAAGAGAAAGAAGGGAGGAACTCCATTCCCCCTTACAGTGGGCCGATACTCCTGCACCACAATGGCCAAAGCACGAGAAATGTATGCCGAGCTTGAATTGTTGAATCTAAAGCGCAACTTCCCAGCCAGGCCTACATTCGATTGTTGGGGTTGCCTCCCAAAGGCAAAAATTGATCCTATCCATGTCCCTGAGATCGAGGAAATCTACATCGACCTGACACATGAAATAGATATTAGGCGAAAGGATCACTCCGGTGGCTCTGAGGAAATCATTTATTATGGCGTCACCATCGTTCCAAAAGGATTCCAAGAACCTGATCAAGAAATTGATCAGGTTTACCTTGACACGGATGGGGACAATTGACCATTCGCAGAGATCGACAGAGCCAAGGCACCAAAGACCATTCAGGAAAGGGTCAAGCCCACATTGCAACGCACCGAACATTGGTACAAACATAATGGTCTCACCTACCTCGGGTAGATTTTACTACTTCTCCATCGGGCAGAGTACCTCTAAGAGCGACTCAAGTCTTTGAAAGGAAAAGGAAAAGATAAGGAGGGAGAACCAAGCAAACAGGAAGAAACTCTTGAAAGCCCTCCTACTGCTTCTGAGAAGCAAGTGGTCGACCTAGTGTCTCCAGGTAAAGAAGAAGAGACCACCGAAGTTTTGATGGACACATCCACTCAGGATGTGGTCATAGCTACAACTACTGAGGTACCCACCATTCCTTCTTCCGCTCCTTCTCCTCCCCTATTGTTGAAGCATCTATTCCAATGGATGTTTCTTCTTCTCTTCCTTCCTCCCTTCCATCTCCCACCTCTTCCATCTTCTCCTCTCTCGCGGATCTATCGCCTAGTGTTCCCTCCATCCCATTACAGATCCCTTCCACCTCCATGTCCTTTTCTCCCCTATAGTAACTCTAGGCCCCACAAGTAGCAAAGACGTTGGACTCCTTGTCGATGCCACCACCAAGCGTCTCAACGTTCTTCCCTGCGGCCTCTTCAGTTGCTTCCCCTTTCACCCTCATTTCTTCTTCTATTTCCTCTACTCCTTCTCCCATAAGTCCAAGTTGGATCTCTAACCATCTGGGTCAACTCAAGAGAAAGGTTCCCATAACACCCATGGACTTCTCTGTCATTCCGAAGAAGGGACCCAAGAAGCAAAAGCTATAACTCGCTTCTCTAAGAGCGTTTCAGGAGAGAGAGTCATGGAGATTACATATCCAGATCCCACCAAAGAAAAGAAAGATCTATCTCCTACAGACTTTACAGTGACCCAAGTCACGATGGGAACCTCATCTGAGATCCTACAAGGAGAGGCCTTATCTGTCGTAGATGCTCTCTGTAAGAAGCTACAAGAAGCAAAAGAGGAGAAGAGAATACTCAAGGAACAAAACAAACATCTCCTCCAAGCTTTACAGAGAATGGGCAACGCTCCTTTTATGATTGCGCCCGATCCTTGAAGTTCTCAGTCAGGACAAGATAAATGAATATGCCAAGATTGGTGAACAAGGCGCGGCAGTGTCCTCCTGGATAGAGTGAATCCTCAGAGATAGTGAGGAAATAATCAAGAAATTCACAAGACTCTACCAGGGTATAGATCATGCAAATAAGGAGCTACAAGCAATAGCAGGATCCCTCTCCGAGGAGTTGGATAACACCAGATTGCAACACGAAACATTCTAAGTAATGGCTAAGCTGTTCACCGATAACCTATTGAAGGTCGGTTTCATCGATGAAACGCGAGCACATAACAAAGCTCTCGTCGCTTTAGATTATCGAGTTGATCAAATGGAATATATCCTAGAGAGGATAGACAAAATCAAGGACGAAGCCCTGGATGCAAAATACAACATGGAGCAAACAATTACAAAGATGGCTCCAGAGATGCTCAGTGAATCATTCACCTTGAGGGAGGCAGACGATACAATCAAGCTCTTCAAGGCTATTGCAACCCAAGGATTGGCTCCAGAGGTCACTTTTGATCAAGAGTCTATCAATAACCTTCTGGCTTATTGTGATTTCATTGGATTCTTGATTAAGGCATGCGAAGAGTATGCCGAGCTACTGACAAGCTCAAGACTGAAAAAGAAACTTGTGAAGTTATTGACGACCATTTCAAGGGTCCAGATCATAATCAACTTCAGACAATGATCAACAAGTTTATGGAATACCGAGCTCAGTGTCACATCGCCTCTCCCGATCAGAAGCAAGACATTCCGTTTAAGCCGAGAGATGATGAGGAGTAGTTTCTCCTCTTGTGTATGCTTTGATCGATTTTGTAAAAAATATTTAAAAAGTATGTTGGCATTTACGATGACATCATCCATGTTGCATCATGGGATGTTGCCATCCAAAACTTGCCCAAAGTCAACTTTTGACTTTTTAGATATTTTGTAGATATTTTGTAAGTGGTTGGTTTCTTTTTGTCTTCTCTCTCCTTCTCCTTCTATAAATACTGGAATACTTGTATTCCAGGTGGACATTTTTGTATGAAAAAAGAGGTGAAGAGAGAAAGACTTTGTGCCTTCTTGTAACAGAAAAGATATTAATATATATGTTCAGACTTTGTGCTCAATATATGTGTTATTTGCATTAGATCTTCCTTAAGTTAGATCTATGTTTCTATTCTATTGGATTCATTCTTATTATCATCATATGTTCATCAGTATTGCTTTGTTTGTTTATGCAAGTAAGTTTGGCTCTGTTTACTACCAACCCAAAGCATAAACCCTCCGACCTTTCTGTCTTGGAATTCATTTCTTTTCTCCCTTCAAATCTACCTTCCTCCGTTCCTTCTCTCTTACATTTCTGTTCGCAATTGGACCTACCTCTACTGGGATGAGATCCCAAACCCCCTAAAGTTATAATAGTGTAGATTTGCATAGATTCCTACTTGATAGAATAATAATAAACCAGTTTCGCTTTGATGTCTCAAAGAGGGGCTGCGTAACGTGCACACTGTTGGCATATTTCCCCACGACCTATCTAACCGAGCATGATTTTCAAACCAACACACATATACATTTTCCTTCTCATACACCACCAATCTTAGAGCATTCTCATAGGCCTTTATCTCCTCGAACATCGGGTGGAGGATCCTTGCCCTTCACTCTCATTGGATAACTTAAATTTCATCACACACATGGGGGTATCACGCTTATTCTTCCCCCTCTTAGCATCATCGTGTGTTTATCATTTCTACTGTTACACTTTGTGCTTCATACTTCCTCTTTCTAAGCAATCTTACACATCCGGATACACGCATTGTATCGTCATCACCCTATGATGCACTCTATTTCCACGGTTCACACTCATTGTTGAGGTCTAATTATGAAATAAACCTCACATCATCTACATTTTACACTTTATGCTTCACAATATATCTTTATGGCATTTACTCTCACGTGTCACACTCATTACCCGAGGACACACTCTTTTTTTTGTTCATTCTTGATATTAAGGGTTCATATAAATGAACCTCATCTCATACACATTCGTCATGCGGGGCACACTACTCCTACCATCACCACATTTTGCATATCATATCATCACACTCATACATTACATTTGCATATCTTAGTTGCATGTACTCTTTCCAGCTTATTCTATCTACATGTTGCACTTTATTTTCCATGCTAGATGATTCTCAATATGTCATCATTTTTCTATACACACACACACATGCACATTCACTTGGTCTCTTGAGGTGAATGTAGATCTCTTATAGATTTTTACACGAGGTAATGATGTTTGACACTATACCTTTTACCAGTCCCATTAAGGCTCCTGGGGGCATCTACTTTTCCTACTCCCACATTCTACACACTTCAAGTTCTAATGTTATATTATTCACTATTTCTCATTATAACTTACTCTACTTTTTCATTGATTTATAAATGCATTGACATATTATTTATCTTTCTAACATGCTAATGGGTGTTACTTGTGTAGCATTTGCTTTGTAGGACTATATGCCACCATGGTTATCTGATACATTTTGCCTGATCTTGTTTGTTATTATACCTATGTCTTGTGTAATTATTGCATGCTTTTGACTGTTTTGGCCTTGATTGTCTTGTGATATTATGAGCGATGTCCAATGCTTGAAACCTACTTTTGCAGTCCATCTTGTCTTACTACTTGCTTGTTACATTTCATTCCCTTACATGATAGCTTTACTACTAACACTTGTATTGGCCTACTTTATTTGCATGTGTCTTGGTTTCTACGATGCATGCCCCCCTCCCCCTGCAAGTATCCACTTGAACAACATCGAGTCCTCTCCTTTGGGTTGCATTCTCCCACAATTTTTGTATGCACCCCAAACAAGGGGGGCATATATTAGGTGAACAAATCATCCCTAAAACATCTCGAAGCTGCAAAATAGATATGCGTAGTAGAGAATCAACACAAGAACACGGTCAACATAGAATGACCCAAAATCGACTTGGGTCTAAACATTGATCGGACACCGGCGCCCAATATCACATGAGCGCACAGGTGCTTGTGTCCTCCACAGGTGCTAATGTCCTAGGAGCACAAAGGGTCATCTTCCCATATCAACACAATTTGTATAAGTCTTGAGTAACTCTGAGATCGAGCACCTGGCCTCCGGACACAAAATGCATTATATCTCCTATAATCGGTACAAGTGAAACTAATTGGAACAACATGAACAAATTAGGGATGCACCATTTGTAGTGGTGCTTATTGCAGAGTCATGGAAGGAGAGTAAAACCATACCTCTCTCCCCGACACTTGCTCTTAGTGTGAGATCACCTAAAACCCTCGCATTTGGCGTGATATCGCCCAAAAAACTTGCATTTGGTGTGAGATCGCCCAAAAAACTCACACTTGGCGTGAGATCGCCCAAAAACTTGCTCTTGGCATGAGATCACCCAAAAACTCACACTTGGCGTGAGATTGCCCAAAAAACTCGTTCTACACAACATTTTCAAGACATTTTTCTATGTTTTACACTCTTCTCAATCAGGTGCACACTTTCCTTTTTACACACTTTTACATACTTTTATTATGCAAAAATTTCATATACAAAACTTTGACTACTCTCTTGCTCTTCTTTTGTAGGTTCTTCCTTTAAGAAGTAACAACAACAAGCATAACAATAATTACAACACAACACAACACATACACTTCATCCCTAGGGTCACTTTCCTTTCCTAGTCTCCATGCTTCACTTATTGCATCATTTCACGCTTCACTTGGCTCTTCGGCACACTATTGCCATCACACTCTATAGGAAGAAAAGGTACACATATTTTATTTACTTTATGTTATCGAGTATTCACTCAACAACATAAAGTGAGGGGAAATATAGACACTAAATCACGCACTTGGGAACATTTATAGGTCTTAAACATGTACTAGCATTCATATGAATACCAAGCAAGAAAACTAGTAATCGATGCCCTTGGCCTCTTTTATGTGTTTCTTATTTTCTATTTGGCCTTACACACCCTATAGCCCAGTCAAAACTTTACTTGCTTATCTTTTATGACTTCAGACACCATCGCTAGTCAAGAGGCCAACGCCTGTGCACCCTCATCCCCTATGGGCACCCTCGACCTCTTTCCACCTTACTCACTCTTTTTGGGCCTCTTTTATCTTTTGGGAATCTTATTTTCTTATGGGTCGGCCTTCCAATTGTCAATTATGAAATTCAACTAAGGGAATCATATAAATACATAGATATGTGATCAAAATAAGGGACCAAGCTCTAAACATACAATCTATCACCTAAGTTTGCATCCAAAGGCATCCAAAACACTCAAAGGGATTTGCATTTTCTGCATACACTACATAGGAAGGGGAAGTTCATTTTTACATCCACACATCTATCTACATTGTTACATCTACTTATAGACTGTTATCAAGTGCACTTTCACAAGGGCATCCTAGGGCATGATTCTCACACACACACCAAAATTACATGGAGTCGATATGTAGTGCAACGTTTGGTTATAAGCTCACTTTGTCGGGTGACCATCGGGGTCAGTCCAACTCCCCATATTACATTTTTTTTTTGGATTTGATGTGGTATTATGGATTTTGCAAGTGAATCTTTGTTTTATAGGTTATAGGTACCACGACGATCGTATTGTGACACACAAATGATCAACATGAGCTACTTGCGACATAGTAAAAGACCAAGTTCGACCATTTTCGAAGTCACGAGTGCCCGATAGTAGACTCGGATGCCTGGCACCCCGACCTACTCCAAGCACCTATGTCCAACCTGTTTTGTGACCTACATAATTTATTCTAAGCATTGATAACACAAATCTCCTCATGTTCAACAAGTTTGCCCAACTCAGACCAGGTCCCAAACAACGCATAAATCAACTAAGTCCATTCCTCTCTCTATTGCACTTAGGGTTTCATATTGTATTAACTTATTGTTTGTGTCAAACTTGTATTTTAGCATTTATTATCATATGTTACTTTGCGATTAGGGTTTAACATAATATTCATTTTTGTTAAATCAACCACTTGTCTCATATGTGCCTATTCACATGGAGGTTGTTGCACACATGTCTATCATATAGTCAAAAGTAAAGTTGGACTACAACTCTTGTTTTTTCTATATATAGACCACTTCTATTGTAAATTGTAACCTAATTGATATCAAATTCATTCAGTTAACTTTATTGGAAATGTCGAGTCTTTATTATTGCTTGTTATCTGCACTAACTTCTAGCATTTCTATAATGAGTCCAAATTGAGGATATTTTTAGGTTCCACCCATTCTTTCACGATATTGGATATTTGATATTTTTACATTACTTTATTGGGCTATAGATCATTTGGTCTTTGGGTGGGATCTCCATTTATCAATAGAAGTATACACATGACTTATTTTTCCGCTTTAGCATGTTTGATTGCAAGCCTACCCCATGCCTTTTTAATCGAGAGTTTTATTGTCCACTACCTGCACTTTATCTAGAATTGATGTTACTTTGTATCGAGAAAATGATGGGTAGTTGTGTGTACTTGATACACACTGTTGCCCTAATATTTCCTCTATAGTTAACCTTGTCTCCTTTTATTTCCGAGATCCATAAGAGAGTCACTGAAAGCAACCAAGTGTATCTTAAGGTATATTTGGGACACTTCAAGCTTTGCAATTCAATACGCATCGGGGTCTTATTCACAAATTGGGTTGACTGCGATATTGATTGATTGGGTTAGTGATGTTGATTTTGGGAAGTCCAACTCTAAATTTGTTTATCACCTTAGTCTTAGTCTCGTAGCTTGGTCTTGCAAGAAGCAAATTGATATTACAATATCATCTACCGAGGTTGACTATTAAGGTGTGGTTTTAGCTAGCCGAGGAGATTTTATGGCTTCATTAGTTGTCGATAGAGTTTGATTTCTATAAAATGAGCTGTTATTCTTTGTTGTGACAAACCGAATTGCCATTCACGTTACATGTAACTCGTGAAACATCAGCGCTCCAAACACATTGAAATCTACATGCATTTCATTCGATAGATCATCTAGGATGATGTTCTTAGCTTAGAGTTGTTTCTATAGAAGAATTGTTTAATGGTGTCATTGATGTCAAAGCTTGATGGTATGCATTGTTGATGTCATAGGTCATTGATGTTATTTCAAGTATGTTGATGATGTTTCAGGTCTTGGTTTGGAAGATTTTGCAAGATGTAGATTTTTTGGTCTTATTGAGTTCACGAAAAAGAGCCAAAACACAGCCCGAGTGCAACTAGTGTGCAATAAATTAAGATGGAATGCCAAAGGACACTAGTCAATGACGAATCTTTAAAGAGTTGACTCATAAGAAGTGAAGAGTCACATAATCAGTTATAAATGTAGATGAATCTGAAAATGTAGAGATGGAATAAGAAGAGAGAAGAGAAAGTGATGTGTGTGTGTGTGCGTATGTATGTATATGTATATATAAGAGCGAGTTTCGGGTGTTGTAGAAGAATGAAAGCATGAGTGAGATATAAGGCTTAAAGAGAGGTGTATGAGGCCCTAGAGACCATGAAGAATGTATCTACATTAATTATATGAAAAGATCAACTTGGAGGATATAGTTTGTCCATGTTCATGAGAAATTAATGAAACACGACGAGCGAGTAAGCAAAGTAAGTAGTTTGAGGAGTCTTCAAGAGCAAATTAGCAAGTGTATGGATGTAAGTTGATGTTTGAGGATCAAAGTATGTGTAAGAGGCTCGAGAGCATGATGATGTGACTGATATATCAAAGATATAGAACAAAAAAAGAAGAAGAATAGTATAAGATAGAGAAGAAGTATAACACGACAGCTTGAGGAGAGAAGAAGAGAAAAATACCCAAGAGAGTGTCATCTTTAGTTGATCAACAACAAAGTGAAGGTGACAAACATTCCAGGTGGCTGAGTTGGTACTAATTTTTCTTTACAAGTTGGTGCTTACTAAAACCCCATGGAGTTGGTGCTTCACTAAAACTTAGGGGTTGGTGCTCCTTGTGGAGTTGGTGCTTCACTAAATTAGGGGGTTGTAGCCTCCTTGCAAGTTGGTTCTTGCTAAAGTCTAGTTGGTGCTAGATAAATTAGGGGTTGGTGCTCCTTGTGGAGTTGGTGCTTCACTAAATCTTGAATTTTGTTATACATAAGCAAAGTTCAAGTGGGTTTTATTTCCCTTGAGGGTTTCCCACATAAAAAAGGTGTTTATGTGTTTTTGTGTTTCTTGTTTATGCGGAGGTCATTACATTGCTTGATGATTTGCTTAACTAAGTTAACATTGCTCATATGATGATGGTTTAATGAATGGATAAAGATAACTGAATTAAAAGTTTGTAAAGACATTGATTCACCCCCTCTCTTATTGATTGTGATTCCAATTATTGGTATCATAGTGGGTCCTTTTGGAACATGTTTAACAACCTTAAAGGAGATCCTATAAGCATAAGATGGCTAAGCGGTTGAGGAAAGCCAAGAGTTGATATTTGCGGTCAAAGTTCTTAAGGAGAAGATATGTACCTTGAAGCATGACATGGTCAAATAAGCTAAGATGTATGAAGAATAAATCATCAACATGGAAGATGTAAATGATATGAGCATCAAGGAGATGACGTCTCAAATTAAAGGTGTGATAACTAGTCTCAAGTTCAAAGAAGAAGAATGTACAAGCTTGAGACAGAGGTTGATCCGTAAACTACCTAAATTTAATAATTAATGATCACTATGCTCGTGAATATGAATGAAATATATAAGTTCTTTATTAAACTAGTTATTGTGCAATATCAACCACAATTAAACTGAAAATTGAAAGGAGAAGAGACAAGAATGAGACAAGATTTATCCTAGAGAAACTCGAGGTGGGAAAAACTCCAATGGGTGAGAAAATTAGCTCCCCTTCACTATGTAATCTCAAAATGATATAACTTACTACCAATTGGCCTTCAAGAAAGATGAAATCCTTCTAATTATATCTACTTGCTCTCAATTCTCTCAAACAACAAGAACTCTTCAAATGAACAAACAAGAATCCAACTCTCAATTTTTCTCACACTTAGATTTCACCCAAAACACTTGCTTGAATCCTTGGAAAGGCTTGTATTTATAGATGCTCAACTTAGGGAGGCATGGAAAGGTGAAACAAACCGATTGGGAAGCTCAAACATTTGCAACTGTTGAGATCTCATGTTTCTATTCCATTAGTTACAGAGATCGCCTCTTAATGTAGACCGTAGTTGTGTAACCAATGCGGCGGTTACAGACAATTGTTGCTCTACACAAAGTGGCGGTTATGTAACCGTCGGGCGGTCATGTAACCGACAATAGAAAATCCCCTGAGATAGAACATAAATGGCCCAAAATGTCATTCGAAGGTGTTCGGATCACCCCCAACCTGACTAGACCATCTTGTGAAGACATAATGAGTTGAGATCCTATAGAGCAAGTATCAAATATAGAGAATACATAGAATTGGGCTATTCTTGATCCATTTTTGGATCATACCTCCCCAATTTGAGGATTTTAAGTCCCTAAAAGATTCGAGGACTTAAGAGGCAAGGATATTTCTTCCCTACATCTTTTCTAGAATACCACTTGGCTTTGGTAGGCAATTGTCCTTTCAACCCAATCAACCCACCTCTGCACTCCTCTCTTTGTTGTTCTTTCTTTCTACTTTGTAAAACCACATCTTCCTCCAATTCTAGCTGATTGTCTGAAGCAAGATCCTCAATAGATAGAAGCAATAGTCCTCCTTCATCATCCAACATAGAGGGTTCAAAAAGACATAAGTTTTCAACATTCACAACTGAATAAATCTTCATATGAGTAAGCAAATTATCTAAGCGAAATGCATTCTTACCCATTTGTTATAGAATTTCAAATGGTCCATAACAAAGAGGTTTAAGTTTCTTAGCTTTTCCCTATAGTTTATCCCACTCAAATACAACCATACCCTGTCTCCAATAAGGAACAAATGCTCAGCCCTATGTTGATCATGTCGATCTTTGTACTTAAGCTTGTGACTCTATCAACCTCTTATTTACTTGAAGGTGTATTTGCTAAATCTTTTCAATAAAATTCTCAAATTTTTGGACCTCAGTTCCACTTTCCCGTTGTCTCTACATGGTAATCTCAAAACAACATCGAAAGCACTCTTAGGCAAGTAACCAAAACATATTTCAAAAGGAGTTCTCGCTAGTGAGGCATGAACTAGCCTATTATAAGAATGTCGGATATACACCAAGTTCGATCCCATGTCCTCGAGATGTTTCTTATTGTACGCGCTCGAAGAAATGGACCAAGGTATGGTTCACCACCTCTATTTGCCCATCTGTCTTTGGATGAAAGGTGGTAGACCTCTTCAGCTTCGTATCCATCTTTTCCCACAAAGTAGACCAAAACTTCCCTACGAACCGTGAGTCCCTGTCTGACACAATAGAACTAGGAAAACCAAAGTGAACCCACACATTAACAAAAATAACTCAGTTGCATCATTGGATTTAATGGTATTTTTGCAAGGAATAAGAATACACATTTTACTAAATCAGTCTACAATCACAAATATATAATCATGCCCTTTTTTGGTGGTAGGCAAACCACCCACAAAATCCATGGAGATACTTTCCCATGGTCGGGAAGGAATTGGCAACAACATATATAACCCCAAATTCCTATTATTAGGCTTGCTTGTACTACATAAAACACAACCCCTGATGAATTTAGCAACTTCAGCTTGCATGTTTGGCCAATACACATACCTCTACAAGTGTGTTACAATCTTTATCACACCAAAGTGACCAACTACCATGGAAGTGTGTGCTTCTCTCATCAACTACACTCTTTCCCTCCTAGGCACACAAATTTTCCCATTTTTGTAGAGCAAACCATCCTGGAAATAGTATTCCCATGTAGGTGCAAATCCCTCGCTTGGAGGTTTTTGCTAAAATATCTCTGCAAAGTTCGGATCTTTCTCATAGCCTTCCTGATATGCTTCACACACAAAAGGCTCAAGAAGATTTAACATGCCCACAACTGAAATCAAATGAGGTCTAAATAACATGTCAAATAATTTTTTAGTCACGCCTTTTTTATATTTAATATTCAAATTAAACTGTTGATTCATTTATAGTGCTTAGCTTGCTGAAGTTTATTATGAGCCTGTAGATATTGGAGAGGTTGATGATCCATATGAATGATAGTTTCCTTACCCATCAAATAATGTTTCCATTTCTTGATTGCTTGAAAAAGAGCATACAATTCCTTATCATAAGTACAATAATTCAAAATTACACCGTGAAACAACTCATAGTGATAGCATCTTGGTCTAACTCCCTCAAGTAGGATAGCCCCGTAACATAGTCACGCATCGATTTCCACTTCAAAAGGCAATTGTAAGTTAGGTAAGGCCAAAATTGGAGCATGACTAATTTTATACTTAAAAGAATCAAAAGAAATTTGTTGTTCCTTACCCCAATCAAATGTCTTACCCCTATTGTCATTGAGTGTAGTGGCGTTACTATGGAAGAGAAGTTCTTAATGAACTTCTGTAAATACTAAAATGCTCCAACAAAACTCCTGGTCTCTATCAAACTTGATGGTGTAGGACAATTCTAAATGGCCTCTATCTTTTCTAGATCAATCCTTAACTCCCCATCTCCAATCACATGTCCCAAAAAGATAAGTGAATTTTTTGTGCAAACTCACATTTATTTTCATTCAACACAAACTGGTTCTCCTTAAGTACTTGCAAAACTTAACACAAACAATCAATATGCTCTCCATAAGTTCTGCTAAAAACTAGAATGTCATCCAAGTACACAATAACAAAGGAATCAATAAACAACCTCATTACCTCATTCATCAACCTCATGAAGGTAGCGGTGCATTGCATAGCCCGAATGGTAATACCAACCATTCATATAACCCTTGTTTGGTCTTGAACGTTGTCTTCCAAACGTCCTCTTCCTTAATCCGCATTTGATGATATATAGACTTCAAATCAAGATTAGTAAAATATTTAGCATGTTATAACTGATCTGATAAATCATTAATGTGAGGAAGAGGGTATTGATTCTTAATGGTTATTTTGTTTAAAGCCCTATAAACAAACACACATTCTCCATGAACCATTTTTCTTAGGTACTAAAACAATAGAAGAAACACATGGAGAAGTGCTAAGATGGATTATACCTATTTCAATCAAAGATCAGAATCGTTGTTTTACCTCATTGACATCTTTCAAATATTTTTGTATAATCCCAAGTTCGAAAGCGGACTATTGGGTAGCAAGTGGATCTTGTGCTCAATTGCCTTGATTGGGGGTAGCCCGCAGATTCTGAAAGCCCTCTCTAAACTATTGAACCAACTTTGCTATCTATATGTCTGCTCTTTGTTAGAAAACATGCTACCAATGGTTTTAGATGTAATAACCTCATCATCTGGCATATCCCTCAACATAAGTAATGCAAATTTACCACTAACATTAATGAGCTTCTGGGCTTCGTTGGCACTTACCAAAGATATCTTGAATCTCCTGAATAGGCTAAAATGATGTAGCTCTTACCATCCTTTACCAAGCAGTATTGATTGGCTCTCCTTACGAAGATAACATCCCTGACATACAGATATGGGCTGCCAAAAACTACACCACACACATCAAGGGGAACAACATCCACAATAACCTCATCAATATTTTTTTGTCAATACCAAAAGTGATTTTACATTGCTTTCATTGCCTTGATGTCTACACCTTTCTTTACCGAACCCAAAGAATACAGACTTGGGTGAATGTAAGTTTCCAACATTAATCTATCCACTAGCTCTTTATTGATTAAATTAGCTTGAGAACATGTATCAAAAAGAGCATCCACCTTAGTTTTCTTTACTTGAATCTTTAAATGAAAAAGCTTTGTTAGTTCATTTTCCTGAGCAACATTGTTACTACCCAAACATACCTCTCTATGGACGGAGGCACAACACATAGTCTCATCCACCTCTTCATTGCAAAATACTTCCTCTCCCTGGAGGGCAGCCATAGCCTTCTTCTTATTCTTCTTGTTCTTGAAGGGATGTAATTCTAGGTGGAGCTTCCAACATTTCTCCTCATAATGAGTGTCAACATCACAAAGTGCCCATAATGAATTTTAGTATCCTTTTTAGAAATAGAAGTAGCATTTTTCTTACCCTTTCCTTTTCCTTTATCCTTCTGCTTGGTGTCACCTTGTTTGTTCAAAGCATGTTGAGAGGTAGATGAACTCTTTTTCTTGTCCATCTCCAAATAGTGAGCTTACGTACAAGCTTCATCTACATCCATAGGCTTGGCCAAGAGGACGGGTCTCCTCAAATGGCTATGAAGTCCACCAATATACTTCATCAATAGGTCCCGGTCTACTACATCCTTTCCCATCTGAATAGCTTTTTCTTCGGAACTCACTGGTATACTCCTACACAGTCTGGCCTTGTTTTTGCCTGAGATACTGCCAATACATGGACCTCTCTTCCTCATAAAAATAGGATAAAATTACTTTTGGATTAGCTTCTTAAAAACATCCCATTTAGTAATCGGAGGAAGCTTCTTAACACTAAGGTATGAACATAACTTTCAAACCAAGTTAAAGCATGTTTGGTTAATTTTAACCAAGCAAAGGAAATCTTCTAACTTTCATTAATTTGATGCAAACTGAAATATACCTCCAGTTGAGCTAGCCAATGGTCTAGCTTCTCAACATTCACATCTCCATCATAAGGCTCAATTTTGATCTTGGCCTCCACTTTTAATGGAGGAGGTATGGAAATGGCATGGGATGGTTCTTCTTCATGAACCTCTTCTTCACGTTCTTCTCGTGTCTCATGTGAAACACCAAGTTTCTCCATGAGTAGTCCCATGATGGACTCCAATTTCCCGATGGACAAGGAAATACTGCCCACATCTTTGGACAAACTTGCCACATTAGCCTCCAACTTGTAGAAACAATCTTCACCACTATCTTTTGCATCATCTCTTCAAGCCATCTCTTGAATTCCTTACTTCCACTTCCTTGTAGAAATCTCTCGATTCAAAAGGAATAAGGCTACCTTCACCACTTTCTTTTCCCTTTCGGGTAAGGGGCATCTAACTACAATCTCAACACAAGTTAACCACACAAAAGACTGAAATCTTAACTACTCTGATACCAATTTGATCCGTAAATTGCCTAACTTTAAAATTAACAGATCACTATGCTCGTGAATATGAATGAAATTTATAAGTTCTTTATTAAACTAGTTATTGTGTAATATCAAACATAATTAAACTACAAATTGAAAGGAGAAGAGAAAAGAATGAGATAAGATTTATCCTAGAGAAACCCGAGGTGGGAAAAACTCCAGTGGGTGAGAAAATTAGCTCCCCTTCACTATGTAATCTCAAAATGATACAACTTACTACAATTGGCCTTCAAGAAAGATGAACTCCTTCTAATTATATCTACTTGCTCTCAATTCTCTTCAAACGAACAAACAAGAATCCAACTCTCCAACTTTTCTCACACTTATATTTCACCCAAAACACTTGTTTGAATCCTTAGAAAGGCTTGTATTTATAGATGCTCAGCTCAGGGAGGCGTGGAAAGGTGAAACAAACCGATTGGGAAGCTCAAACATTTGTAATTATTGAGATCCCATGTTTTTGTTCCATTAGTTACATGACCGCCACTTAATGCGCACCGGTAGTTGTGTAAGCATACGGTGGTTATGCAATCGCCGCTCTACATGAGTGTGATTACATAACCGTCGGGGTGGTCGTGTAACTAACAATAGAAAATTCCCTGAGATAGAACATAAATGGCCCAAAATGTCATTCAGAGGTGTCTAGATCACCCCAGCCTGACTAGACCATCTTGTGAAGAAATAATGAGTTGAGATCCTATAGAGAAAGTATCAAATATAGAGAATACATAGAATTGGGCTATTATTAATCCATTTTTGGATCATAGGTAGAAGTCCAGAAAGGCTAAAGAGGAAGATTACATCAAGTATGAAGTTGAAATAGAGTTCTCGAAGGAAAAGTTTGATCAGGAATCTAAAAAATTGAAGACATGTGAGAAATTTGAAAAGAGCACCGAGACTCTAAATGATATGTTGAGAAGTCAATGTCTATTGGTGACATGACGGGCCTTGGATTCACTAGAGATCATAAGAACTATGAAGATGATGATGTAATTCTTAGCTTCAGAGAAGACTTGAAGGAGATCAAAGAGGATGCTAACATGAACAAGAAGGACAATTTCAAGAGTAATAGAAAGTCTAATCCCATCGTCAGATAACCCAATGCAATAAGGTATGCTAATTTCTTCAAAGGTTAGTGTTTTTCATGTAATTTGTTTGGTCATAGGAAAAGGGATTGTAAAGAAGATCCTTCAAGAATGAATATTCATGGGATTATGGAAGGAGTCATAACTCATATCAGTTAAGAGGTAAGAGTGTTATTTTCTATAATTTTCATAAAAGAAGTCATTGTGTAAGGTTTTTCCATCAAGGATCACTAAGACAAAACAAGAAGAATTATGCTCCTAAATTCAAGAAGGTGTATTTTAAGAAGTTTGACTGTATAGATGAAGTGAAGGAGGAACCAAAAATTGCCAAACATATCAAGTTTGATCCCGTGAATGAAGAACTAAAGTCAATCAAGAACTTCATGAAGTCAGAATATGTAGATGTAGTGAAAGAAGAGCCAAAAACAATCAAACAAATCTCGAAATCAAACCATGAAGATCCCATAAAGAAGGAGATAATCAAGAAATTAGATCGTGATCATTTTACAAGAAAAGGTGGATTGTTTTCCATGAAAGGGAATGAACCAGAGGTTGAAGAGTTCCAAGAATACATGTTATTAGATCATGTAGAGGAGAAGAAGGATGATGATATTGTCATCAAGATAACAGTGCCAAAGAAGACCAGGAGGATCCTAAAGAAAGATTACCAACCTCATGAGTGCAAGAAAGGAGTGGAGATCTTGAAATATATTGAACACATGTTGTTCTAAGAGCCCTAAGAAGCTGGGGTGTCTCTATTAAGCTTCATAGAGGCATTCTTCATCAAGTTGAAGCACCATGGGAGTGTGTTACAAGGGTGTAATCATGTTGTAAGATAATATGCTTTGAAACAACTGTAAGGTATGTGATTTTGCGTTGTTTTGATTAGTTTATTCATAGTCATGAAACAATGTTACAGAAGCACGAGCTTCAATTAGGTGTGTGAAGACTCTGAAGGAAGGAAGACAACTTGGAAGAGAGAGAGGTCTGTGATTTGAGGCTTGACAGCTTAAAGAAGTGTGTTATGTTGTAGCTATATGAGGACAACTAAGATGTTACAATGACATAAGGAGGAATCTTGAAGAACCGGCTAAGCAAGACTATTCAATGAAGCATCATCTTAAGTTACGTGTTCTATGTGCATAGTGGTTTATGGCATAAGTTGAAGTGTCTTAGTTTGGATATCACGAAGACAAAGATTTTTTATGGTGAAAGTATGCATATGTAGACAAAAAAAAATTCTTAGAGAGTGTTGTTGAGTCATAACAAGTATTGAAAGGCAATATATCAGGAAAAATATGGGTTTTCGTATGAAAAACCAGTATGGAGATTTGTTCTTAAAGGTATGATAGAGGTTCGTCATTTTGAAACATGTTTGTACAGTTCTAATTGGTAGTTTGATGCATGATGGTGATATCATGATGCTTGTGAAACATGAAGGAAGTGACATTGGTCCGAGGTCTATCTCAGTAGAGCAGGCAATAATGGAGACATGAAGGAAGGTAGTCTGTCATGACGAGTCCTATGTATGGCTCAAAGAGGAAAGCATGGTCTTAGGGGGAGCTAGTTAGGCTCTGTGTTGAATAAATGTATGCAAAGTTACTTGAGCTTTTATCCGATCATTATCGTATTCTCATGCACGTGTCTCGAGTTTGTACATTTGATGAGCTCATATTTTGGAGTCAAAGGTGGAGTCTCTGTTCTGTTTTGAAGAAGGTCTATCTCTGTTACATCAAGGGCTAACAAGTATGAGAGATTTACATAAACTATTGGTACCTAACATTCATTAAAGGAGGTTTAATATACCAAAGTGAGGTATGCATGTTCTAAGGGGGAGCTTATCAGATTGTTTACTAGCTCCTTGAGCAAGCAGGTGTGAAGTGTTGAGAAGTTGTGAAGGTTATGAAGTCATGTTGAAAAATGTGGACAAAGTTGGCAAGTGTTGTTTGGCGTATGAAAGGTAATAAAAAATTGTTTCTTATTTCTTGCAATTAGTAACAATTAGTAGTTAAAGTGTGGTCTTTTGGTACCAAGATGAAGATGTTAGTAGTGAGCCTAATATGTGTTGAGAAGTGGTATTTCTCAATTGGTATCAGTCATATGGTGACCTAGTGTGATTGATCAAATATGTGAATTCAGATATGTCATGCCAAGGATGAGGTAAGTTATTTTGTGATCTTGTTCATTTAGAGAGAGTATGCATGGTGTTAGGGGGAATAGGTTATGATTGTTTTAGGCTTACTAGTTTGGTTGATGTTTCCAACCATTGCCCTCATGTATGGTGAGCCCTAAGTGTGATATCCATAGGGGAGTTCAAAAGCTTCAGGTATGATCATGATATCCTAGTATTCAATTTGTTGAGAGAAAATGTGGTTGTCGTTGAGGAGAAGCATCTGCTCAGGGGAGTAGAAGTGTCAAAAATATCATTAGATGTTGGTTTCTTGAAGGTGCAGTTCTAGAAGTTGTCAACAAGTGGTACGAGCCTGAGGTGAGTTGTTTTATCAAGCATTTGGTATCAGACAAATTGGTTTTCATTGTTTTCTTAAGATCAGATGGCATGTTATAGAAGATATTTTATCATTAATGTCAAAGGGGGAGAATATTCATAAAGAGGGAGAATGATATCCTAGTGTTCATAATAGAGTGGTTGTCATAATGTTTCTAAGAGTGGTTTCCATCAATGACAAAGGGGGATTGTTGAATGTTGTCATTGATGTCAAAGTTTGATGGTATGCATTGTTGATGTCATAGGTCATTGATGTTATTTCGAGTATGTTGATGAAGTTTCAAGTCTTGGTTTGGAAGATTTTGCAAGATGTAGCATTTTTGGTCTTATTGAGTTCACAAAATGGAAAACCTAGCTAAAACCAACCAAATCGGAGCCCGAATACAACCAATGTGCAACAAATTAATATGGAAAGCCAAAGGACACTAGTCAATGATAAATATTAAAAGATATGAATCATAAGAAGTGAAGAGTCACATAATCAATTATAAATGTAGATGAATCTAAAAAGGTAAATATGGAATAAGAAGAGAGAAGAGCAAGTGATGTGTGTGTAAGGGCATTTTTAGGCGTTGTAGAAAAATGAGAGCATGAGCAAGCTATAAGGCTTGAAGAGAGGTGTATGAGGCCCCAAAGACCATGAAGAATGTATCTACATTGAATATATGAAGATAATCATCTTGGAGAAGATAGTTTTTCCATGTTCATGAGAAGGTAAAGAAGCATGATGAGTGAGTAAGCAAAGTGAGCAATTTGAGGAGTCTTCAAGAGCATATGAGTGGTGTATGGATGTCAGTTGATGTTTGAGGATTAGAGTATGTGCAAGAGGATTGAGAGGATGATGATGTGACTGATACATCAGAGATAGAGAGCAGACAAAGAAGAAGAAGAAAGAGAAGATAGAGAAGAAGCATATCATGGCAGTTTGAGAAGAGAAGATTTAAGAGAGTGTCATCATCAGTTGATCAAAACAAAGTGAAGGTGAAAAACATTATAGGTGGCTGAGTTGGTGTTGAGTCTTCCTTGCAAGTTGGTGCTTGCTAAAACCCTAGGGAGTTGGTGCTTCTTTGTGGAGTCGGTGCTTCACTAAAACTTAGGGGTTGGTGCTTCGCTAAATTGGGGGTTGTAGCCTCCTGTAAGTTAATGCTTGTTAAAGTCTAGTTGGAGGGGTTGGTGCTCATTGTAGAGTTGGTGCTTCACTGAATCTTGAATTTTTATATATATAAGCAAAGTTCAGTGGGTTTTATTCTCTTTGAGGGTTTCCCACATAAAAAAGGTGTTCATGTGTTCTCTTATGTTTCTTGCTTATGTGGATGGTTGTTACATTGCTTGATGTTTTGCTCAACTAAGTTAACATTGCTCATATGATGATGGTTTGATGAATAGATAAAGATAACTGAAGTAAACTTTGTAAAGATACTTGATTCACCCCGAGTGATCATGCTTCCAACAAGAGCATTTTGCTAACATCTTTACTAAATGTTTTCCATTGCCTCATTATCTTCATTTGTGGTTGATGTTTGGGGTGAAGCAAGTTGTAATTGGGGGAGTTCTTGAGTTCTTCCTTCTTTCACTATTCATATTTGAATCTCTCTTTTAGGGAGGATTTTTTTCTTACATGTTTTCTCCTTTCTTTGCTTTATGAGAAATCTTTTTGTCCATAGATTCCTTATCGAGCCTAGTTATTGAGACCCATATCTTTTTAAATTTTGACTTCCCTTGGTTCAATATTTATATATGCACCTTTAATTTTAAGTTTACTTGGTTTATTTAGCTTTATTAAAATTTGTTGACTTAATCTACAATGCACTCCTCCTAGGCTTAGATTTTGATAAGTAACACTCATAGCTTAACCACTTGTCTCATGCGTGCCTATTTATGTCTAGGTTGTTGCATGATGCCTATCGTATAGTTAAAAGCAAAGTTGGACTACTATTCTTGCTTTTTCTATATATAAACCACTTCAATTTGTAAATTGTGAGCTAGTTGATGTCAAATTCATTCATTTGATTTATCAACAATACATTGTTATATTATTGCTCATTATTTGTAGCAAATTATAACATTTCAGAGTGAGTCCAAATTGAGGAGGTTCTAAGGTTTCACATATCCTTTAAATTTTATACCATCTAAGTTGATTAGATCCAAGACTTTAACCTAACAAAGTGTTAGGTTAAATTCCAATCCATTTTGTATCGTATAAATTCTCTTCATTCCTCTAAGTTTTGTGTATGAAATATGAATTAGTTATCCTCGATGAGACCCAATCTCATCTCAAAATTATACTAGCTCTCTTCGAGACTCTTATGGATGGAAATGCTTCGAATGGGCCTCGTATATTGATCAAAAGTCAAAGTATTAAAGGGAGAGAGGTTTATTTATATGGTCAAACTCAAATGAAAGATTTACAAATTATTATACGACATTTTATAAAAATCATAGTGAAATGACCTACATATTAAGTGTAATAAGGGATATTCAATCTAAAACTCAAGGTCAATAACATACCAATGTGCTTATTATTCAAGATCATACTTGTAAGGTGAACCATGGATACTTAAACTCTAGTAATGATCATGCACCTATTAAGACACCTTCCATGTCTTCTTGTGTGGTTATCTCTCATATTTCCTCTAGTACTATTCCACTTAATGCCTCTCTTGGTGTGCATGCTTCACTTACTTTCACACCTCTTATTATTGACTCTCACATTGTTTCTCGACGATTAACTAAAATGTGGAATAATAGTAGTTAATATAATCTAGAACAACATGTAAATACAGTAAATAAATGTAGTAAATGACTATGGAAAATGACCCAAGTAACTAATCTAGTGAAAGTAGAAACCCTAATATGCAAGAGAAGTATGAAAGTGACTTAGCTGATTTGATGAACTTGTGGGGACTGTGTCGCAGAAGTGACTGGAGAAACAGGAGGCATGAAAAATTGTGTAGAGGCCCCAAAAAGGATGGATCCGATCTATCTAGTTGGACTGCAGTTCCTCGAGAGGGACTGGGACACCTACGAGCACTCGGTCTACAGAGTGGGCACCTGGGTCTATGTAAAAGGTTTGAAACTGAGTTTCATAGGTCCTGTAAGTGATCTGAAACCTTCGTTGTCTATCGCATCAGGTTCATTGCATTGTGTTAGGTGTCGTTAATAATCAAAGATGAATATAATACTAATCGAGTGTTGACTGATCGCATTCCAGGACCCAAATGTAGTTCTGGTGTGTGTGTGTGTGTGTGAATCATGTGCCCTAGGTGCTCTTGTGTTAGTTGCACTTTGTGAAGTAGTGAGAAATAACTAGATGTAAAAATGTAGTAGAATGGTGGATGGAATAGAATAGAATCCCCTCCTATGCTTGTGTGATGTAGATGAACCAACCTTGTCCTTTGTGATGGAGCTAAATGTATGTAAATGATCTCTAAATGCCTTAGATGAATGCAACCCTAGGTGGATGATAGTAGTGACTAGTGCTTGGTCCCTCATTATGGTCTCATAACTTTATATTTATATGGTTCTCTTGATCTAATTTTGTAATTAACCCGAAATGGTCGACCACCAAAAATATAAGAAGCTAAAACAGATAGAAAGTGCCCAAAAAGTGGCGGGAAAGTTCAAAAAGGATCGGGCGCCTGGTGGAATCAAGACACCCATGGGTGCCCAAGATTAGCCTAGGCACCCCAGTCAAAATATAAAATAACATGAAATGACAAAAATTGATTGGGCATGTGGGTGTAAGAGGTCGGGAATGACAAAAGAAAATAAAGTAAGATGGCCAAAAGACGAGGGTTAATTAGTACTTTCTTCACTGAAAAACCATATGATAAGTAGTATCAGACTATGACTAAATAATTTCTAAGGTGCATGATTTTGTGTCTACATTTGCCCCCACTTTATGTTGGTGAGTGTAAATCTCGGTAACATGAAGTAGATAGATATGTGTACACACGATCCGATGTAGAGTGATGTAGATAACGTGTCGAAGGACTAGATAAAGTGTGGAGTAAAAAAATATGATGGAGTGTGAAAACTAAAGATGAAAATGTGTAAAAAAATGTGATGAGAGTGAACCTATGGTGGAAATGTGTGTGTAGTTGCTAATGTGATGTCCGCACCTGCATGGTTAGTATGGTGTGTGTTGCCACAAGATGTTGTTGTTGAGGTTGTTTTTTTGTTGTTGTTTTTATTTCCCCATTTGATTGTTTGTTTCGATATGGCTGGACCTACAAGAATAAAATGATCAAGTAGTCAAATATATATGTATGTATGTGTAAAAATGTAATGTAAAAGACACATGTATATAAATGTAAAAAGCATGAATGAATGTAAGTACGTAAATGGAACATGTGCACCTGATCCATGTCGAGAAAGAGAGTATCTAAGGATATCTTGTACTGCTAGGGTTTTTTGGGTGATATGACACCATAGGTTGAAGAACTATAGGGAGGAATTATGTTGTATCCTCCAACCTTTAACCGCTTCCCTGAATATGTATGAAGAGATCTCTATACATTCTAGTTTTTTGGGCGATCCAATGCCACTGGCCAAAGAAGTGTAGAGAGGAATTCCGTTGTATCCTCTAACTTGTAATTGCTCCCCAAAATGTTAAGGACAACCATGTCTTGTAAAAGCTGATGTGTATGGGGTTCGTAGACTAGTCTGAACCCACTCGCTATATATAACCCACAATGCTAAGGGTAGAAAGTGCATTGATCGATCCGGTGTAGAGCATTGTGTAGAATGTAAAAACCCCAAATGATGCCCCCTATTTGGGGGCGCATGCAACATCACTGATAGGAGAATGCAGCCCCAAAGAGGACCAACCACATGAACTCGAAACTCCGCCATGTAGGGGAAGGGAATGCAATTGGTAGAAATAAAGGTGCGTATAAATAAGAAGGTTAGCCAAAGACAAGTGTTAGTACAAACAAGCCTACATGTATAAGACGATGCGTAATCTACGTAGATAGTGTAAAATCTACCAAACAAAGTAGTAATGTAAACACACAAGAAGACAAGTAAGCTACACAAAGTGGGTTGCAATTATGGGACATCACTTATGATGTTGCAAGACACCCAAGGCCAACATGGCCACATACAACAAACAAGTGTGCATACTAAACATAGGGCAAGGCCCACATACAAGAACAACTAATAGCAGACAATGTAACAAACAAGTATGGAAGAAAATATCCCTGCATAATAAATGTTACACATGAAGCACCCATTAACATGTTAGAAAGATAACTAGTATGTTAAGAGCGTGTATAACCAAGTAATGTAAAGTGCTAAGTACGAAATGAAACAATAACACCTATGAGAGATGAATGTGGATGCCCCCAACAACCAGTGTAGGAAGGGTAGAAGGCGAGCATCCATGCCACATGTAAGAGACATGTATCTGCAATCACAACTAGAAAAATACGTGAATGCACATGTGTGGATGATATAGATAAATGACATACAAGTAATCTAACTAGCATGTGTAATAAAGTGACCATGAACAAACATAAGTAAGTAAGAGTAAAAACAACCATAATATGCAAAGTATGATGTGGATGGATGGAATGAAATGCAAAATGGAGTGATAAGGGTTACATTCCCTTTAGTGAATGGAAGTGTATGCAGTGAGGTTCATTTGGTTTTCCCCCCTCTGCTGCGAGTCAAGAATGAACAATAAAGGAGAGTGCATCATCGGGAAATGGTCGAAGTGTTTATATTGTGTCTAATGTGTTATGATGAATGTGTATGTATGTACGGATGACATGTGACCTAGAAAATCATGTGTGCATGACCTTTATAGCCGAAATGTATATCACGACAAATTGCTCGAGAAAGTGATGATGTAGCCTAAAGCGTATATCACTACAAGATGAGTACATGAAGTGGTGATGTAGCCTAAACTATATACCACTACAAGATGATAGAGTAGGTGACCATTTAACCTATAATGTATGTCACTAACCTAGTAATGTCGCATGATGGATGGGTGAATGATGAATGTGCAAGTATGATAAGGTACATTTGATTTGTAAACCCTTAATGATCAGTATGGACCAGGAAATAAAGTGCGTCATAGGGCAGTGAGTGCAGCGCATAAAAGACAATGTAATATGTGTGATGATAATAGACGACCATGTGATGAGTATAATGTGTAATGTATGATGTATAATATGTAATGCAAGATGCAATGTATGATGTATAAGATGTAATGTACGATGTAGACTAACGAGTGTAAGATGCACACGATGTAGTATGTAAAATGCTAGAGTCGTAGACCATGAAAGTGTTGGATATGTATGATGAAGACAAGTATGATGTGTGATGTAAATATATGTAAAGATTGAAATGATATAGACTAAATGTAGAATGTATGACATGAGATGTGATGTGTGGTGCCTAATGTGTAGTGTGTGGGGTTCATGTGTAGTATGCCCTCAATAGTCAAGTGTGAATCAAGCACAAGAGTGTGTCATCGGGTAATGACGACGCTAAAGTATGAATGAATATGTATATGCTAGGTGATTGATGTATGAGAAGACCAAGATGATAGATGCATATATGTTATGATGAGTGGGAGGTGTATTAGATGTTATGCCCGCAAGTCATGAATGAAATGAACTAACCAATGAGAGTGAAGGAAGAAGGTTTTTCATTTGATGAATGCGGTGATGAAAGCAAACAACTATGAGATGTATGTATAATGATGTCAAGATGAGGTATGTGCAAATGTTAGGAGTGTGATATTATGTAAGGATATGAATGAACAATAATGTCAAGATGAGAGATATGCCTATGCTAATATGATGAGGGGGAGGGAATGTATAAGCGTTATGCCCCAAGCATGTGCAAGAAGATCATGTAAAGTCATCGAGAAGATCATCATCCTCCGGGTCAAAATCGAATGGATAAGCATTAGTAACTTGGTAGGCTATGGTGTCAAGTTGATCGCATAATGAACCATGAAGGTGCAAGTTATACATACCCATGGCATACTCCTCATTAGTAAATGGGGGAAGTAGACAACCATGTGCATACCAACAAATGAGATGTTTTGTATAGTTAAGAAAGGAACTATTGTAAATGAAAATATGTCTAAAAGGCATAGGAAATGAAATGTCTGTATGACTAGGATCTAATGTGTCCCTAATATAAGTAAGCCAATATTCCTCTGATGTGAGTGAAGAAGAGCGAGGGGTACATGATAAGTAGACCGTAAGATGAAAGACACGCAAACCATAAGCAACGGTAATAGTGATAAAGCCATAATAGAGATGAGGATCATGAGTAAGAGGATGAAGGTCCTTAAAAGTGAAACCAAGCCAAGTGAGACCATCATGTGAACATATAGTGACATCGCATGTAGGGTCAAATGGAATGTGTTCCCAATATGATTCATTCATGAAGAACGTGCAAGTAAATGGTGGGCATGCTAATGTAAGTTTTGTAGGTGAAGTTACGGGTGATAGAGCGATGTCATGGATCTGGACAAGCCCTTGATATGGAATCATAGTAGTAGTAGTAGTATTAGTAGTAGTAGTAGTAGGTGGCATAGAAGAAACTACATCTATCACATAAATGACATCATCAAGTGGTGGTAAGTGAGGTGGTTCTTCCATAGGTTGGGGCTCATCTATAATATGTGCATGGAATAGGAAGATCAATATTAGGAACTCTGGTCGTAATCTTTGGAATGGATCACAGTCATGAAAAATGGTGTACTCAATGCCTTTATGTAATAATTTTACACAATTATGTATAGTAGAGGTGACGACTTACATGACATGAAGTCATGGCCTACTAAGGAGACAGTTGTAGGAGACTGGAAAATCAACAACACAAATTGCAGTGTGGATAGTCTTTAGACGACCAATGATAGGTAATGTAATGTGACCGAGACAAGGACAGGCAGAGCCATTGTAAGCACGCAGTGAAATACTAGATGGACTAATTTCACGAGCGAAAATACCTAAAACTTTAAGGAATGACATAGGACACAAGTTAAGCTCATATCCATTATCATTCAAAGTATGCTTAACACCTACATTATGAATGCAACATATGATATGCAGAGGCGGGTCATTATCAAAAGTATGAAAATTAGCGGGAAGATTAGACTTGAATACTATGTGTGAAGAGAATGCATCGAAAAAGGATTGATAAATCGAGTCCTGGATACATGTCAAAGACAAATATGAGTAGAAGCAAGAAGATGTTGGACTTTATGGAGTAAATTAGGTTTGGAAAATTAATTAAAATGTGGAATAATAGTAGTTAATTTGATATAGAACAACATGTAAATACAAGTAAATAAATGCAGTAAATGACTATGGAAAATGACCCAAGTAACTAATCTAGTGAAAGTAGAAACCCTAATATGCAAGAGAAGTATGGAAGTGACTTAGTTGATTTGATGAACTTGTGGGGACTCGTGTTGCGAAGTGACTAGAGATACAGGAGGTAGGAACGATTGTGTAGAGGCCCCAAAAAGGATGGATTCAAGCTATCTAATTGGATTGGAGCACCTGAAGAGGGATTGGGGCACCTATAGGTGCTCTGGTCTCTGAGAATGGGCACCTGTCAGTGCAAAAGGTCCGAAACTAAGTTTCATAGGTCCTCAGAATCGATCGAAACCTTTGCTTTCTGTCAAATTATGTTCACTGCCTTTGCACTGTGTCATGTGTCATTAATAATTCAAAATGAACAAAATACTAACCGAGCACTGCACTACATTCTAGACCCAAATGTAGTTCTTGTGTGTGTGTGGATCATATGCCCTAGGTGCTCTTGTGCCTACGTCGCACTTTGTGAAGTAGTGAACAATAACTAGATGTAAAAATGTAGTAGAATAGTGGATGGAATAGAATATAATACCTTCTTATGTTTGTGTGATGCAGATGAACCAACCTTGTCCTTAGTAATGGATCTAAATGCATGCAAATGATCTCCAAATACCTTAGATGAATGCAACCCTATGTGGACGATAGTAGTGACTAGTGTTTGGTCCCTCATCATGGTCTCATAACTTTATATTTATAGGCTTATCTTTATCTAATATCATAATTTATCCCAAAATTGCGGACCACCAAAAAGATAAGAAGCTAAAACGGGTAGAAAGTGCCCCAAAAGCGGCGGGAAAGTTCAAAAAGGATCAGGGAGCCCCTGGTGGGACCAGGGCACCCATGGGTGCCCCGATGCTAGCCTAAGAGCCCCAATCAAAGCTAAAATAACATGAAATGACAAAATTTGATTGGGCATGTGGGTGCAAGAGGTCGGGAATGATGAAAGAAAATAAAGTAAGATGGCCAAAAGGCGAGGGTTAATTAATACTTTCTTCACTCAAAACCATATGAATAGTTGTATAAGACCAAGATTAAATAATGTCTAAGGTGCATGATTTTGTGTCTACACTCAACGTTTTCCTACTCCTTCACTTACTTCTCAAATTCCTTTAATTATTCCTAATGAGCCACACTTTATTTCTTTCTAATGACACCCCAAACTTTTAACACAAATTAACTAGTTTAAAGCAAGATCAACACCATAATGATCTAAAGTTAAATGCAAAGCTAAGGAATGAAACATCAATGATAAAATCTTAATAGCATAACAATGGAGATTAAATGAAACTAACATCTAACATCTAAGCATGCCTACTAGTATGTTTGATTAACTAACATAGACCTAAATAGATCTAGGAGCAATCAAATTGGGAATGGTTGTTACTCCACAAATGGTGAGGAGATATCTCTAACACAAGACTACAATGTCATGTTAGATACCCTCCTACTAACCATAATGAAGACTTTAGGAAAAGATGAGCATGTGGATCCTTAAAGGAGTTTAGGCTCTTTAACATATATCTTATGGGAGGCTACTAATAAAAGCATGGTGTAAAGTTGGAAGGTAGTAGTTAGTCTTATTTATAGTTTTTCCTTTGAGGAAAACTTGCATCTTGGTGCATGTGGGACTAAAAGTACAAAGAAGATTTAGAATTTCTAATCATGATTAAGCTTTGGTAATCATAATCAATGAATTATCAAGTGACTAAAAGGTGTGGAGCCCTAATCGACTACTTAAGGTCAACTAGGAAGCTAGGATAAGCTTTTGAAGCTTGCTGAGATGTTGTGGAGAGAAGTGGGGTGATTTTGAGTGGTTGGAAGAGGGGTTTGAGTCAATAGTATGGTATATTGACCAAAACAAGGAAAATAGGCTTAATTAGCTAATAACACTAATTGTTTCCGGAAGAGGATAACAACTTACGATTTGACGTCGATTGGCATCCTAAATGTGGAAAATGGTGGATAATTAGCAAAACAATGTTAATTAACCAAAATATAGGGAAAACATTAGTTAATTTACGGAAATCACTAATTATAACAGAATTGGTAAGAATGAGAGTGATTTACGTGCGTTTGGTGATAAGATTGCAAAAGCAGAATATAGGTGTCTACACTTTCCATAAGACATTTATTCCTTTACTATTGTTCTCCTTATAAGGTGACCGCTATGATGAACACAATGTACGTTTTACAAAATAAAATTAATAAATCATCTCGAGGGTCTCAAAATTCATGCAATATGGTCACTTCAAATGAAATATTGCTCAATCATTTGTCTTGCAATGTACTTATGTATCCCTTCCTAATGGGTTCCATCATTCCCAAATTTGAATATACAATGGGGAAAAATATCAATCTCCCCACCTTTGGTTATTTTATGTCTCTTATTTGTATTTTTCACTTGATGATCACTTATTGAGCAAGTTATTTCTAGGACCTTGAAAGACAATGCTCTCGATTGGTTACGTGTTTTATGTCAATAGTTGTTTTTCTTGCATTTTTTAGTGAGCATTATCATGAAGGTCATCATTACACACAATGCTTAGTAAAAACAAGGTTTGGATGAACATATTAGTGAGTATGTATTTATATTTAGGGATAGAGTCACAAATATGACCCACGAGATACTTGAAATCGAACATAAAAACTATTTTCTCAAATCTTACTCGCACCTATCAAAGAAAAATAATATTCAACGGATACTCATCATTCAATGAACTTTTTCATGCAACTAATGATGTATGGATCAAGATTTTAGAGGCTAATATGCTCAAACATTGGTTCAATACCCCTATATTTAGTGAAGCAAAATTTCAACAAAAGGCTAGTTTTAAGGCCAAAACTATTGATAATGTTTTCCAACCTAAGGTGGAGGCCAAGAGTGTGGTCAATGTAATAGAAGCTGGCGACTAATAATGTAATACTAACGAGAAATAAAAATTATTATATCCCACTTTTTCACATTAAAGTGTCACAAATACTTTAATGTTTTCAAGTATTTTAAATATTTATTTATTAATTATTTTTAAAATATTTAAAGGCTACCTCGTGGGACACATGTACAACATTGAGTGTGTAGACAATTTACGATTAAGTGAAAGTCCATAAAAATTTTCTACGGTGATTGCTTGAATGTAAATGGATTACTTTACCTCTTACTCAAGATTTGGATCCATCTATATGTTTTCCTAAAACGACAACGTGAATTCATAATGTGGTTATCATATATTTTGTGAACATATTTAGAACATATGCATAACCTTGGAGCATAATATTCATATCCTAACCGAAAATAATCACATTCAAGTCGAGAGTATGAATAACATAGTAAATGCCCAAGTGGCTCACCCTTACCAACATCTAAAAATCTTTACGAATCCTCTTCCAAACCATGGTACTCTATCATGATATAAAAACAACATTTATATGACAAATGAAGAGGACCAACCATTGAAATTAAATAATCATCCACTTAATGATTTTATTTGTATGGTCATAACTATAACAATAAAGGATTCATCTCCCATCGTGTTCTATGATAATGATATTCCTAATAGCGAATCTTGAAATAGATCATATTTATACAATATATTATTGGCACATATCCACATAAGGAACAAGAAGTTATGATTAACAATGGCTTGAGTCTTAATATATGCATAAACAAGTTTATCGATAGCCTTGGACATAATAAAAAGACCTTGTAGGCACAACCGTGATCATTAAGGGATATGATAAAAATGCATTAAAAACAATTGGTCATGTATGCTTATGTATCATAATGGATCCCAAAACCATCTTATTTTGGTTTCATAAAGTACCGACAATGGATCATATATTGTGTTGCTCGGACATACAAGGATTCATGAAATGGGTTCAATACCATCTACTTTATATCGGTGTCTCAAATTTATGCTTGAAAATAAATAGATCGTACACCATAAAACTCATCCTACACCACAACATGTTAAAGTTGAGGTCATACTTAACGCAGTACAAATTCAAACATCGAGTAATAATGTTCAAGCACACGAGCAACATAATCCAAAAGTCCATATCGAACCTTCAAGGGTGTGCGTCTAACGACCTATTTATGTGTAACCACATAAATTGTTTACAACCTGAATTTGTGTTTCAAGCCAATACTAATTATGGAGAAGAATTCAGTTCACAAGCAATCTCGTATCAACCAAAAAGAAAAATTTTAAATGAGAAGTTTGTATATTGTATGTAATTCTTTATTTACACATGACCTACAAAAGTTATTTTGTATGACTTTTGCACTCTTTGAATATACTTATGCGTGAACCCTTTTTGGTGGGTGTAGATGTAAGGTTAATCGAATGAGGACCTAAGCTTTAGAAAACCTTTTGTAAAGGCATTTTTAAGGTCTTTATGAGTTTTTCACAAGCTATTGAAATTTCGCATATAGGATTGGAGATTAAGTCTGCAACCTAGTGCACATGATAGTGTCTTATAAAGCTTATGATATCTTACGTAAAGTGTTGACACACAATATTGTGTTTAAGAAAGTCTTGTGAAACGTTGCACATGAAATCCTCCATGCAATTTGATGCATGATCTTTGTGTATGATATTAGTATGTAGAGGTTTTCATGAACTTTGTAAATGTCACATCGGTGCTTAGGGTTATAACTAATGAAGATGCCATTATTATCTACATAACTAGTCATTGTATGTTTGGTCATTTAGTTAATTAACATGTTGTCGAATTGTGTTACGATACATTATAGATGTATCACACATTTAATGATTTTGAGAATTTAATAATTTTGGTTTGGGTAGGAATTAGTTATGAAAATTAATATAAGTAGGTGGGCCATATATCTATATAAACACACTCTATTCTTGAGAGAATGACTAAGAGTTACATGAGTTTTAGTTCTTTTATAGAAAATCGTTATTTTAGGGAGAAATGATAAATTAAAAGCTCGAGATAAAGGTTAAAAAACATCTCATTTGAGATTCTTAATGACCGCAATTGATTGTAAGGTTTGTAACCATGTGGCAAAAGTATGTTCAAGTTGTAACTTCCTAATTTAAAATCAATAAAAGTATAATTTTTTCATCTTTTTTTCGTGCATGAAGTTGTAAGTTAGTATTTTATGTTTATAAAGTGTGTTCCATTATCTAAGGTCATCCTTCATTAGCACCCCCAATTGCATCCACATAATTTGGTATTGGAGAGGGGTTATTCTTGTGGGCAAGCATAGAGAATTTGTTTTCCACATTTTAATGTGTGGATAGAAATCAATGAAGCAATATTCCAAAAAGGGAGGTGTTGGGTAGAAGGTGTGAGGTTGTGATTCTATATTTCGAGGAAAATAAATGGAAGATAAGGGAGGTTTCACTATAAAGTTCCTAAAACACAAAGACTCGTAGACTTGGACTAGTTAATGAGGGGTGTGCAAGACTTTTTGGGCCATGGAGATCGTGCAACATAAAGGAATTACAATGGATAATGAGAGTGCAAATGAAGTCACCAAATAGATACAGACTAAAGAGGAGTTGGTCAATGAACAAAAATATAGATTATTACATGCATTCACAAGGATTGGTAAGATATTCACATATAATAATTCATATAATATACAAAATATAGTGAGGATCAACACAACACAAGATATATTGGTGGGACAAGAATATTCAATATATTCATAAAAAGAATAATGCCCTCGAGGTATAGCAACACCATATAATAATACTTAAGGAAGGGATACCACTTTAAGGGAAACACCTCCAAATCCTTCTAGTAAATAGAAGACTCTCTACATACTTCATAATATTTATCTCATTTATATATACATATAATACTCTTATCGGGTGGGTAACACGTAATCCCAAGGTAGGTTGAATTTGTTAGTGGGAGTGGTATTTTTCATCTTTTATTCATTAATTAGGTGAATTTCCACCTCATAAGGTGAGTCATCTCACTTAGGTGAGATCATAGGTCATTAGGTGTCATTAGGAGTTATATGACAAATTCTATCATAGAATATGTCATATGTGTTAGTGTGCATCATACATGAGTTACATTCCATTTATGGATTGTAACTCCTCTTCTACCTTATAGAGGTATGATGGGTCTTGCATTGGGAGCTACACAACACTCCTAGTTGTACCTTTTCATTTTGATATATGAGTATGAGTATACCTATTTTCTTTGCATGCACAATTGTTGTGATTGAATTATTCTTTTTATCTTTGAGCTACTTCATGTCTCGGTTCGAGTGTAACTTCGTTGATGTGCACGTATTCCTTCTTGATCTTTGTTCTTCCTCACCATCACATGGTATCAGAGCTCATGGTTTTGAATCGTGACACTCACTTCATTGTTGCTTACTACTCTTCGTTTTTTGATTTTATAGTTTCATGTGTAAGTTTTTTTAATCTTTTACTTTGTGCTCTTCTTGCATTATTTAGGTCCTCTATGCTTGGGTAGTGGGTTGGTTTTTTGTGTTTTACAAGTGTTTATTTGCATGTACGGTTGGAAAATCATGATTTAGTGCAACTTTTTGAGCTTTTGGTGAGTGTGTAAAGTTTGTTTTAGGCCCGACTCGGCCCTAACTCGTAGAGTTCGGGAACCGAGATGCCCCACCCACTCACTAGTTCTTAACACTGCTCACTCTCCCATTGAGCTTCCCGAACTCCTTTATTTCTTATCTGCTTTCTTCCTTCATGACTCACCCATGTTATTCCTTGCTTCCAACTCACCTTTGGCTCATCACTACTTGCTCTTGTTTTGCATTGAAATCAGCCATTGTGCTCTATGTTCACCAACTCGTCACCATTGACCCTTTCATGTCCCTCGTAGAACTCATTGTGCATTATTTTATCCCAGTTGAGCTAACCAACTCATTCCCTACATTAGCTCTAAGTCGACCTCTATCATCCTTGACTCACCCGGTTTTGTTCCTCATCCCTATGAGCCACTTTGATTGTCATGCTATGCATTTGACTTTGGATCACCGACATGTGTGTGCACCTAAGCTCCTTATGTTTGGCTTCATCCTCAACTCACCTTGCATCGTGTTGACCTTCCTCTATGGCATTCTCACTATTATAATTCCCATCTTGCCCCTGCTTTGCTACTCGATCTATTTCTCCACCACCCCTATCACTCGATGTTACTTGTCACTTAGAGGAATCTCTCTCCAACTCGTCGTTTCACATTGGTGCCCGCTCGTTTCCTTCGATTGTTGCTTTCATCATTACCTAATCACCACGCTTGTATGATATTTCACCAATTACAAGGTGAGTGATTGGTTGTTTCACGTCACATGAACACTTGGGTGTAAATAATGCATTACTTATAAAGTGTTGAAATCAGGGGGTGTTTATTTTGTGTGGTTCCTTTCTTTTCTACCATCTTTTTACTCTTACTCTTATCTGCTATGGATCTCAATGTCGTTCCCTAGCTCACTCCCTTTAACTATCACGAATGGAAAGCTTCTATGGTACATGTCTTACAAAAAAGAAATATATAGGATAACTATGGGAAAGAAAGATTGACCAAACGAAGATTTGCAGAGAAAGAAAAAATGGTTTGACAAATGTGATAAAGCCATTGGTTTTTTATGTCTTTTTGTGTCTCTAGAACCGTGCTTTCATATTAACTCAGCCAAAACACCCAAGGAAGTTTGGGATGCCTTAGAAAAACTTTTAGGAAACATGATGAAATGAGAGGGCATGAACTGGAAAATGAGTTGATTGGTCTTAGCCCTAGTAATTTTGACACTCTCCAAGAATTCTTCACCAAACTCAAATCTCTAAGATTACAACTGAAAGATTGTGGAATTGACAAAAGGACTCACAACTCATTCTTTTCGTCCTCACCAAACTTGGTCCCGACTACTTTGTTTTTGTCTCTACCTTCCATGTAACAAAAATGGAACTTGGTGAAAGTTAGACTATTCCCTCCTTTGATGAGTTTATTATTGATTTGACTAGGGAACAAGATAAGATAATTCAAATGGGTACTCTAAAATCCACAAAATCCCATGCTCTCATTGCGGGTCATGACAAACCAAAGGATTCAAAAGAGAAGAAACAAAAAACAAGGATCATGAGAACAAAAAGGACCAATCCACCACTAAATAATACTCTTCCACTTCCTATTCTAGTTCTAAACCTCCCAAATAATGGATCAAATGTGGGTATTGCACTAGTAGGCATGATGAAGAAAAATGTTTGAAGAAGAAGATTGACCTCCTCACGAGTCTTCTTGAGAAGAACAACATAGGAGTTCATGAGTATCTCAAACCATCTTCATCAACTCATGAATGTTCTAAGGAAAAAGACAACAAAAATGGGAAAGGGAAAAACAAAGAAAAAGAAAAAAATTAATTAAGGAGAAATCAAAGGGAAGAGCTTTAGTTGTTGTTTTGTCACTTACTCCTACATAGGTTATTGATTTGGGTGCATCTCATCATATGGCCACGTTGCACATAGATTTTGATTCATTAGAGCCACGTGACATGTTTTCTATTCGGCCGGGTGACAACACTCCTACTCCGATTTTGGGAGAGTGTCTACATTGAAGTGAATGGTGGATCATTCAACAATGTGCTTGATATTCCTTCACTTACAACTAATCTTTTATCGGTTTATTAGATTACTCACCTTATTCAGGGCATGCGGGTTGAGTTCACTCTAGATTTTGTTTATCTCGAGAGAGATACACGGTGACACTATCATTGTAGTTGGTACGAGTTGATCGTTACACTTAGCTTTGCTCATTTTTCTCACTTTGTTCCTCCTTAAGATTCTTCACCCGAATCACCCGGAGTTGAGGATAATTTTTATCTCAAGCACATTTTTTATGATGATGACTTCTCTTCTAACAAAGTTGATTGTCATAGTGACGGAGACCCACCTCACATATCCACTTATCGCCTACCGCATATTGAGGAGCTATTTCTTGATCCACCTAATTTTGATCCACTACAAAAGTTTGAGGAGTACGCACTTTGATTCAAGACTCATTAGACATCAGAACTCTTTTTGCACACATTTAAAGTACATTCCACTTTCCTTTTTGTCATTATTTCATATTCACCATCCCTTCATGGAGGAGTTGGCATTTCTACCTCACATATGGAGAATTGTTCCTTGGATGGGAACAACACTTTGTCACTTTGGGGATCTTCTTCTTCACTTCTTGGGTGGTTTCTAACATGTTCATCTTCTTGGGAGACTGGATAACATTTCTTCTTCTCCTCATCTTATTCTTGTAGAAAAATTGTAGTTTGTACATGGGTATCTTATCAAAACTTTAGTTATTGGGACCCATTTGACACATCTTTTTTTCTAGGGAGTCTTCTATCTCTTATAAGTGGATGTTTTTCCCACTGGGTTTTCCTCCATTACTTGATATCTTTATTGTACATGGGTACCTCATTAGGTGTAGTGGTCAAGACCCGTTTCTTTGTCTTTGTCGACTTGCCTTACCTCATCCTAAGTTATCTTTGAAGGGAAGGTGTTAGTGTAAGTGGTAGTTTGCATATTTTATTCATTAATTAGATGAATTTCCAACTCATAAGGTGAGTCATCTCACTTAGGTGAGATCATAGGTCATTACGTGTCATTAGGAGTTATAAGACAAATTTTTTCATAGTTGTCATATGTGTTAGTGTGTGTCATATAAGAGTTACATTCCATTTATGGATTGTAACTCATATTCTCCGTTATGGAGGTATGACAGGTCTCTGCGTTGGGAGTTACGCAACACTCATTTGTACCTTTTCATTTTGATCTACGAGTATGGGTAGACTTGTTTTATTTGTATGCATAATTCTTGTGATTGAATTCTTGCTTTTATCTTAGAGCTAATTCACATCTCGTTTGATTGTAACTTCTTTGATGTGCACGTATTCCTTCTTAATCCTCGTGTTTCCTACCTCTCATGACTCGTTGTTAAATATGACTAATCCCCCAAGTTACCTATTTGACCCAATATATTATAGCCATATAAATGGAGAATGTCTACCACATATCACATATGTGATCTCGGTGGGTGATACATCTCTAAACATGGTTTTGTAATAAGTGCTCTATTCTCGATTTCATTCATGGTCATGGTTGTTCCTCCTTATCTTCCATGCATAGCCATAGCAATTACTCATATGATGTCATGTTTTTATAGTAATCTAAATATGAATTGATTGCATTTGGGAATTATCCTTGACATTTATATTAACCCATTTCCAAATGTACACTTGATTGAATTATTCTTACATGTATCTCACTCATTTTATAACTTGTTGGCCACTACGTCACACTTTTACCCAACTAAAATCTATAATAAACTTAATATATATAAAGCACAACTTCAAACATATGGCCACATTATCAAATTGTCATAACATAATTTGCATCTTCGTAAGACACAATCATTTGTCAAGGTTAAAAATGGTGATAGTTTTGTCTTATGGACAACATATTTTTTCCATCCACTAACTTAATGGTCACTTTTTTAAATTCACACGTTGACCTAGTCAACTCAATGTCAATTAAGTTAGAAAACCTTTTCAAAAACCACATATAAAATCACACTCATCCCATCCATTCAAAGAACCTCGTTGTCACACATCTCTAGGCTACCTAGGAGATCACAAAAAAACGCCCAATTAAAAAATCACTCTCTTAAGCACATTAACCAACTACTAAGTATAACTACATTTGGCAAGGTTTCCCTAGGTCATTATCAAATGCTACATTTTGCACCCAAGATCATTTCCATGTTTCAAAGTCCATTTTAGGATACAACACATTATTTAATGCATGTCGCACACATTCACCAATAAGGATATCTACATATTCTTGAGGCCCTTTCAAGGTAGTGTAATGTAGATAATGCTTAATACCGAGGGTTTTCTAAGTTATCCGACCAATCAAAGTAACCCCTTTTAAGTTTTCAAGAAAGAAGGGAGCCACAATTTTGAAGAAGAAGAAGCCTTAATCTACTACAAAGACGTGATAGTCAAAATATAAACTTAAAAATATAGAGATAAAGACAAAAATATCACAGTGCTATAATTTGAGTTCAAGTAAAACCTTACACATGAAAAAAACTACCTAGAAAGCGATATATTTTTCCAAGCAACTTTGTCTAGCAGGGCCAATTCATTTATTGTCACCACTAAATCACACAATTGTGCAAAAATTCAAATTTCTACATGCACAACCCAAATCAATTATTGTAATCGCCATATCAGTCGACCAATGTAGTTACTCAATGTAATATTTACTAACCCTATCTTGCACTTTGTTCATCTAACTTTATAGAGTTTGAATTTTTATATATTGGATCACTACATGTTTCTAAAATATGCATATTTATTGTTTATTGTTTTAATTCTTATTTTGGTTCTTATTAACACCCATCAAGAAAACTCTAGTTTTGATATTAATTTTTGGTGAATCAATATATTTAGTTTACACGCAACCTACAATTTCTATCATTTCTCTTATGGTGTTATATCTTAGTCCATCCTTGTTGTTTTAGGTCTAATATTTATCTTGTTTGGGATTTTCCAAAACCCTTCTACCCTTTGGAGCGTAATCTAACACTATCTTACTATGCCATATAAACAAGACAAATCCAAAAACCTAACAAATCATAGTGTTTGATTATGTAGGAATCCAATAAATCAAATCTAAATACCCTTAGTTCCTTAATTTCCCAAAAGATAACTCATATCCCAAAAGTTTTTATGTGTCTTACCCTATTGAGGTTACTCCTAACATAACTAAGGAAATAAGATTTATGTTCATGATGATCCCGCACACATTACAAAGAATACAATTGTTATTGAGACTTTATCTAACCACGAAGGTGAACAATTCAAGGCTAATGCCAACACCTATAATCTAAAGGAATGTACCCATAGTTAAAATGCACATATTCAAATTAAGTATTTGAGGGTAAGTTGTGACACTTTAATAATATCGTCATAATATTACAAGCATCCGATGACATCAAAGTACACAACCGTCAAATCCACCTTCTACGGGATTTTCTTCCTCTTTAGGAACTATTACTTGTGTGTTTAATCAAACATTACCCACACCTAATGTTTCAATAATGGGGCATCATACATGACCCCAAGCTATTATACCTACACATTACATGGCTTCTATATCCGTCATATTACAATGCATATGGCTCAAGTTCCTATTCATAATGTTTATCTCCAATAACTTTGAGCCATGTGAACATAAATAGATATTTTATCATAAAATTGATCCTATATCACCATGAGATTCATTGGGTTGCTCAATAACTCATTAACTCTTGAGGTTCCCCACTATCCATTACCGCTTGGCATTTCTCCATTAAAATTCTTACTCGTGTTGGTACAAATGATCCACAACAACACATACACAATGTCATGGCCTCTTTTATGGACTATATGCATGATGATACCTTACTTACCAAGTTCTTTTTGCATAGCCTCGAGGAATATGCACTTTATTGACTATTTACAATCCCTTTGGGTTCACTATTTGGACATTCCAAGCTCTAGTGACGCTTTATTACCCATTTATCAATTAATGCGATGTTTATCATTTACACAAATCACTCATGTCAAGTGACAATCCCATGAAAGGGTTGTAGATTATGTATTACAATATAAGAGGTTACTTTCACAAGGACCTAACCACATTGATGAGAATGAATTTATCGAAGTGTTTGCTACTAATCTTATTTTAAAGCTACAAGAAAAGGTTATGTTTTTAATTGTACATCCTTTTAAGGGCTTATGTAAAATAGTTAACGTGTGCGAGACTAAGCTCATAAAAACCAACATGTTGACTTATGGGACTGCAAAATCACCTAGTAGTAAAAATTTCCAAGCAAATCCCTTAAATAATGACAAGCTAATCAATAACAAGAAAGTTGAAACCACAAATGTCACACAACCCGCTCTCACAACAACTCTTACAATAACTACTACATAAGGATACAACTATTTTCCACGACCTACTTGCATTATCTTATAGAAACTCCTTGATTGTAGATTAATCTAACTACCCCACCTACTATTATTATTATGACAAACCAATGAGGACTTGAGCGTGATGAATACTTATCCTATGATTATCACCAATATCACAAACATGTTATGAAAAAGGTTTTGGACTATGCAAAAATATCCAAGAGCTTTTGATAAAAATACTATTTATCTACAAGACCTTAAGCTACTTGTTAACGTGATGGTTACTTAGTCTAATGCACACACGAGCTTATTTTTCGATGCATTACCTAATCATACCAAAACAAACAAAGCAAATAAAGTACATATGACTTACCACACAATATCTCCTCCATTGACTTGTGTGGCTAGTTCCCATCTAATTGATAGTATCATTGGTATCACACAAAATAAACCACCATTCACACCACTTATTACCTTTTATTATTTATATATTCTTTGAGACAATGACGAAGCATCTAGACTTATATTTAGTCATACACATGTTGATTTGAAACCAATTCAAGGTGTTATGGTAGAAAAGGAATATAGCCAAAATATTTGCATGATGAAACTTTTTAAATCTCTCGGCTATACCACATGAGACCTCATAGGTGCCACAAAGATTGTTTAGGGATTTGATGGTCGATGATGAAACTCACTTGGGGGCATATTTTTATTAGTACATGTTAGACCTCAAAGGATGGCCATAAGGCTCCTTGTAATCCTTCTAACTTAAGCGTAAACATGTTACTCGGATGCCCTAGGATTTGTGACATGCATGTCATTCCATCAACACTATATAAATGCTTGAAATATGTACACAAAAACATTGTCGTCACTATTCCTAGTATACTATACGAATACCCTATTTGATTTCTCTTAACACTTACTTTGGTTTCTGCTCTATAGATGATGCATCATAACGAGGCACAATATTTGAAAACTATTACACTAAGTTTTGATCATATTCCTATATATGTATATACATATATATATATATATATATATAGACACTGCATTATAGAACATCAACACAAACACATTATGGCTCATACTTCTTCTTATATACATCTTATGTTATCTAACAATGTATGACACGTAGTAATTTGTGGTCATGACCCTCATGGGACACTAATGAACTCTCACTCACATCGAGAGCCTATGGTTTTCGTGACTACAAGTGACCAAAGCATGGATTACCATTACAATATTGAGGATGAAGGTATGTAGTATCATGGTGTATATGATTTTGTCTTATGTTTATAAGAGTATTATCCATCATGAGACACGTCCCCTTTGCACTTACCATGAGATGGTACCAAATATCACATCAACATGATCTTTGGTTAGCTTATTAAAATTATCTACAAAACACATTCGCACACATTTAACATTAATATTGATTGCTTTTCATTTTCTTCCGAGTTCTTAACAAGGACATTACTTGATGATACAACAAATTTCACTTGTACAATGTGATTATTGAGGAACAATACTCACCCAAGACCCCATCTTGGCTATATCATCATTTATCACCTATGTCATAAGGTTGTTAATGGGCCATTAGTATTGCGTTTACCTAGTCAATTGTCTTTTAGTCTTCTATTCTGAAATACAAAACAAAATAATACAATATAACGAAAATACAAATACATGACCTACATGTGACACATTCGGCCATTACATAGATCGACCCTTATGATCATTCAAATTCAACACTTTACATTTCCAAAACATTTGCACTTCATATAATGAATTAAATAGTTAAAATGCATGGTCATTAAATTTTTATGATTGCTACAACCTAACACCCTTGGGGCATGTCTATGTCGGGGGCAACTTACATCTTGGACCTACTTTTTAATCACATCTTTAGCAACTTACAACTTCTATATAGCCTTCTATATTGAGGTATGCCTACCACATTAAGGGAATACCTATATTGAGTGCGTATACAAAAACGATTTTATCAAAATCACATCTTTCTACCCTATTAGATTGTGAGAAACAAATTGCATTACTACTTATGAAACGTGATATATAATGTTTTATCCTATGATCACACTAGTTACTTCTAGATGTTGATTGGATTGTGATCCATATTTACTTCCATTTATCACTTATTTCTCATAAAAATTTAATATCATTGTCTTTGGGCTCCTATTTTAGCTACACGAAAGTATTTCTTGCACTATTGATTTCTTTGACTAACTCATACACTTGTGTACTACATTCATTAATTTATTTCAAACATTAATTGATTCGAATGTAGTATGAATTTGGGTGGTTACAAGTTTTTGTTGGTTGATATGTATTCATTTGACTTCTCCATGTACTTACATGACTACATGCTTTGATAGTTGTGCAACATTCACTAATTTGATTGCTCCATGCACTTTGTGTTTACATGCTTTGATTGATTTATGACATTAACTGGTTTGACTGTCATGTGCACTTGTGTGATTCCTATGCAATGTCATATGCTTTGATTGCTTCATGAACTTATATGCTATATGTTGTGTTTGATTTGTGCCTATATGTTATATATTGAGTTTGATTTATACACTTATATGCTCTATGTTTTGTTTTCTCATATATCACGAATGCCTATGTTTAATTTTCTATTACTTGTTTGTTTTATGCTCATTCACATTGGGCTCCCATCACCCCTATGAATTCTTGTGGTACATTATTGGTTATATCATTAGAATATAATGAATATCCTATTCAATATGTCACTTGTTATATCTCTCGATAGGAATGAACATCCTATGACATATTTTTTATCTTTCTTGAGTTATCGTTGTCAGGATACTCATCTTTATGACATTTTTTACGATGATATGTATTAGTTTGACACGTATTTTATATTATACACTATTGCATGCTTCTAAATATTATCCATAAATTCATCTTTATTTTCCTCTTCTATTCAAACACATGATCACAATCTTTATCATTTGCATTCTAATCATCTTGAAGGGATATAACATTCACATATGAAGTATGCATTTCTACATGACAAAAAAACATGTACATCCATGTTATTTATTTTTATTAAGGTTTTTCCCTATTCTACAAAGGAATCAATGTTGTGTACATCTAAGTCCAAATCCATATAGTTCTAGTTTGCTTTGCATGAGGCTAACAATTTTACCCTTACTAATTGGTTCTCATATCAAATTTTGTTGTGTCGTAATTATGAGGGATTTTAAAAATGGAACCATAATATTAAAAAAACAAATATGAGGGGCAAGAAATTACACACACTTTGGTTTGGAATATAACACACAAGAATAAGACTAAGATATTTAGAATCAATAAAATGGAAAGTACCCTAAAACAATGAGATTTATCACCAATGAAAGGAAAATTTATCCCTAGATGGAAACAAAACATGCAAACCAATGTAGGGTCACCAAAATGTAGATGTGAAAAGTCACTTTGTACTAATAATGCACTAGAATAACAACACGACCGTAATGTCCCCAAATGGACATTTTTCAACCCCAAATGGATTTCCCGCAAATCCCAAATAAAATTGCAAGTAGTAGAAATTATACAAAAATAATTAAGTGCAGATCTGAATTTCTATGGGAAAATGCGACTTGCCTAGGGTATGCAAATCATTCCAAACTGAACCAAAATAACTCTTTTTATCATCAAACTAGATCAGCTATTTTTATAAAGACAAATACTCAAGAAAAGTACCAGATTTGATCCCAAATGAAGGTTGGATTATTTTATTAAAATATGTAGAATACTCCTTCAAACACACAACTGAAAATACAATTTCCTTGGCCCAAAAATTATGTAAACCAGCTGATCTTGGCTTCTAAAATTATGGCAAAGTTGTTAATGATGAGATCAGGGATAGTCATGCCCTATAATGTACCTAACTCCATTCACATGGGTGTAAATAATGTAGAAATTAATCGATCTAATACAAAGAATCCATGAAATAGATACACAGACAATAATTGAAATCAACAACTCTATATTATATTTTCATTAATTCACTATTTCAATACACTCCATTATATAGGAGATGTAAAATAACAATCCTTACAACAACATTTGTCTTCATATACAACCATACACCCATATGGTTTCAACCTCTCACCAATATAATAATAAAACAATACTAATTGTTTTATTATTCTAACTTACTAACTTACCACATACTAACCATATTTTACATTTACTATTTACATTTACATAGTAAATGTACTTTCACTAATTTATCATAATAATAATTACACATGTAATTATTATTCACCCATACAAATGGAGCACTAATATATATTTCCTAACATTAACCCTAGATATGGCTGCAAATGAAGTTAAAAATCATCAACAAGCTTCCACCTTCAAACCCTCTCTCGAAAGTAACACAAATTTGCAAATCTACTACTAGAAAACACTGAAAAACACCAATAAATCCTTGATCCACAATGGAAACCCCTGAATGGAGAATCCTCTCAACTAGAAGAAGGGTTTTCGTCCTTCTACTAGATCTCTTAGAGGGTTTTCATCCTCAAGAGATTATTTCTAAAGGTTTTCATCCTTAGAAATATTTTTGTAAAGCTCTAGGCTCAAACAAAAATCAGATTTGTGTAAAATAGAAAAGCATGCCTTCTATAAGCAAGTAAACTTGCTTTTATAGATGTAATGGGCCAAATAGCCTCCCTAACTTCCAATCAGATTTCACCTCTTGCATTTAATGATTTTTTCCACCTTTTCATCCTCCAAAGGGGTCACATTTTTCCCTAGGGGAGAAAACTAATATAAAATGATATTTCTTTTTTCTTATTTTTACTTTATCACTTTATATTTGTCTTTTCTATTTTTAAATTGACTTTATCATTAATAAATTAATATAAAGTGCTTATAATATTATTTTATTTTGCACTTTTATAATTGATTTATTATGATAAGCTTCCTTTTGATTAAACAAATATAAAATATATATAAAGGCTAAATCTTAAATATGTAATAACCATATATAAATATGTAATAGAGTACATATTTGACCCAAAACAAGTAAGCTAATAAATTTGAAACCCTAGTTGCAAAGCGAGGGGATAAAATACTTTGTTGATTTGCAATAATTTTAAAGTTGTGCCGAGTTGGAAAACTAATGAAACCAAAAGCAAAGTGTCACAACCTAATCCGAGAACAATACAAAGTTATCGAGAATGACATGGTGGTTGTGTAGGTGTTATCCATATTTCACGCGTGTGCTAAATATTGGATCGAGTCACGACCCCGCATGGAAGGAACCTGAGAAAACTCATTCAAATCCCGCAAATTGGCCACGAAGGACTCAACTATGGAGTGGCGAAGGCCGAGAGGGATTAAATGGCCCTGTGCATAAAAAAGGAGAAGAAATGGCTATGTCGAGCGAATCCGAGCCTTAAATCTATTTAAAAAATCTACAGGTGGGCTCAGAAATAGAATAGCAGGGTCAGGAAGGAGGAGCAGTGTTAAAAGAGCCAGGAGCAAGAAGGAAAAGAAAAGGGCTAAGTGTAGAAGTGCAAGCGAAGACTCAAATGAGTGCGGGCTCACCACGTTGCCTAAGAACCGAAAAGGTGAGGAAGGTCGTTGAAGCATCTCGAAGCCTTCTATGCCGTGGACACATGAACTAATCATTTTAGCAAATTTTGAGGGAGAAAGTATACAAACATCTTCTACTCCATTAGTGTGGGATCCGATGGCTTCCACTACCCAAATATTAAGATTTTGGCCTGCCATCTTCTCTCATACAATAAGCAGGCATGGGGAACCAGGCTCGATGGATCGTGGATAGGATTTACAGGGGCATTGTCGGCCAAGAGCTGAGAATCAAGTCTCCCGTCTCTTTTCTCCTTCCCTCTTTGCCCCATCTATAAAAGAAGGAGCTGCTCTCATCACTCCGGGTTGGACATTCTTTGTTTTGTAGGCTCCCTTCTCCTTCTAGCAAAGGGATCTGTGGGGTTCATGCCTTCTATCAAAATTGCATTATGTTTTTGCCTCTTGGCTACTTTGTAATGGACTATATCAATCTACAGAGCAATAAAACACATCTGTGATCGATTTTAGATCCTTTCTTATCTCTTTTGTTTTCATCTAGTCTCCCGTTACATATCTGGCTACTTGTGCTTGTTTATTGTATGCATTTTGTTGGTTTGTGTCTATTAGCAAAATAAGTGTTCATCATTCCTTTGGTGCATCACCTAGTAGTTTAGTCATTTCTTATTTCTTATACTCCTTTTACCCCTGTCTCCTTGGCAAGTTTTAGACTAAGTATAGAGATAAATCCTCTGTAAGCTCCCATGCATGCACCTGAATAGAGGAATAAGGAACCAACCTTTTAACTGGAGAGCTTTCCCATTAGCAAGGTCCCACACCTTGGGGAAGTTCAATGTTATGCAATCACACCAGATGATTATGCCTTAGAAAAGAAGATTTTTAGAATTCATTTGGGGGTGCTGTGATTTCACACTAATAGTTTTGGCACGCACGGTGGGACCAAAGGTCTTCATTTCATTTCATCAAGTTGATGTGTTCTTGGTGAGATTCAACCTTTAGAGGCACATTCAAAGCACATCTGACAACTCCATATGATAAAAAAGCTATTCTCTAAGTTGTAGAACTTTTCCATCCATTTCCACTCATTTTCATCCATTTTCTTCTTCCATCTCTTTCATTTTCTCCCATTCCATGAGGTTGTGCAATCATGACTTCATTTCCTTCTTGGGACTCACACTTACAACAATAGAGCAATCCACCTCCAATATGCTTTACAACTCCTTCAAATCAGTATTTTGAGCAAAGGCAAAATCAATATGTCTACCCCTATGAGCAATAATGCCAAAATCAGTTTGGCTATGGAGCTTTCCAAGGGCATGGGTATGCAAACAATGAAGACAATCAAATACAAGATGTTGGTCTGCTGGAGAAGATCCAAAAAATGGAGGTTGGCATGGTTCAAGAAAGGGGCATAACACAAACAAAGGAATTTCATATTGGTTTTGTGGCACCATGTCCATGGGAGGGCCCTTTTCCAAGACATTATAGCCCTTAGGAGAAGCTAGACTTCATGGTTGAAATGCTACCCCAACTTGCACAATGGACTGAGGAGATCGAGGCTTATGAGTTGGAGTCAAGACAACCTTGTCAATGGGTAAGTCCACCATCTCATAGATTTTCTTTTCTCTTTCTCAAGTAGCACCATCTCAACCCAAGCTCCACTTTCCAAGCTTCCAGTTACTACCCCAAGTGTTGATTCCATTTCTCCATTCCCTAGTCTTCCACCCCATTTCAGTTCCTCTTCCCCTTTCCCTTCCAAATAGTCATCCCCTCTAAACAAACTAGAAGTTCCACCTCCCTCCCCACCACAAATAATCGCAAAGCTAGTTGAACCCCAACCTGTCACTCCTCTTGCTCTCCCAAGTCCATGTTGGGAAGAGACCCAAGAAACCAGTCAAGGAGAACAACAAGAAGAGGAGCCCAATATAAAAGAAATGATAGACAATCTAAAGAGTTGGGCTGCCAAATTTGGGTTTACAAAGATCCCCTTGATGGTCAAACCAATGGAGGAGGTTAGAGTTGAAGAAATAGTGGTGGTTGAGGCTGAGTTTGTAGCAAAAGAAGAACAAGAACAAGAGGAAAAGAATCGACAGTCTGTTTATGGCACTTTTCCTGAAGAAGATACTGATCTAACCCAAGCTGCACAACTAGTTGAAGAGGAGGGACAATCAGCTCCAAGTCCCATTGAAGAGGAGCAAATGGGAGAGATCAAATCAGAGTTGAAGCCACTCAATGAAGAAAGCATCATTGAAGATTCCTTGCTTTCATTCGAAGGGCCTGTTTTGGTTAATGAACCCATGATGGAGGAGGACCATACAGTTTTAGAGGCTCCAAGTGAGGAGCAAGGCTGCAGAGGAACCTTCAGTTCTTCCTCCCACTTCATCTCCTTTAATCTCTAATGTTGAGGAGGAGTTTGATCTTTCAAACTTCATGTTTGAGGATGAGGAGAACCATGGTGATCAAATTGTAGATCAAGAGGACATCATGGAAGAGGTTGAACACTTGCAACAGGACAATAGTGAGGTAATGTATTTGTCTGATTTGGAGGATTGTTTTAATGGAGAAGAACCAGTTGATTTTCTATTGTTTTCTCCTTCATCATCCACCTTCCAAGCACATGAGCTGTTGTCATGGAGGAGAACTTTCAATTGCAGTAGCCTGCATCTTATAGCAGCTCTTTGGAATCAATTTTGGGAGATTTAAACCTTCCATACTCTTCACAGGAGGAAGAAGAGAAAGGGAAAAAAATTCCACCATTACTTCCACACCATCCATCTATGAGGGTCAACAAGAAGGCTCCATTATTGGAGTTCAAATTCAGACCTATGGGCACATCCAAAGGATCAGACCTTGCCTAATCAACTACTTGGCTTCATTAGAGCCAAGAGAGAAGCCAAAACCAATCATGCCTACTTTAGGACATGAGGGTGAACATCAAAGTACCAAGGGTCATCATCAACACCTCCAGGAGTCCAATGCCAGTCAGCTTGAGGAGGTACTTCCCATTAATGTTGATACCTTGATGATTTGGGTGGAGGACAAGCTTAGAGTTAGTTTTTCACTCACATAGGCAGCTATATTCAATATCAAATCATTTACATGGTTGCCTCTCTTGAGAAAGAGAAGCTACTTCTCCCTGTCGATTCTGAGTTTTGTTTAGCATTCTTTCTTTCTAGTTAGTTTAGGAGTAGGAGTAGATTTGCTTTCAGCAGTGAAGAAGTGCTTTTACATGCTCTGCATGTTCCATTTGGAGCATGTATGATTTCAATTTTTGTATATAGTTGTGGTGTTGTTTTGTTGCTCTTATGCAGTCCATTCAGAGAGACAGATGAAGCCCCAGGTCAAAACAATTTTCTACTCTCAGAAACCTTCATTTCGAGATTTCTTATGAAAATTGAGAGTGCAAACAATTGGCCTCGTGAATCAGAGGTAGAATCAGTATCATACCGTCGTTCTCGGCTCCTTACCCAACGAATATGACAAGGTAATTGGTCTTTTCATCTAGCAGGCAGATACCCATGTGAGTCACCAAATTGTTATCCATATTTTTCCCCGTGCCAAATATTGGATCAGTCATGACCCCGCATAAAAGGAACCTGAGAAAACTCATTCAAATCCTGTAAATTGGTCACAGAAGGACTCGACTATGGAGTGGTGAAGGTCGAGAGGGATTAAATGGCCATGTGCATAAAAAGGGTGAAGAAACGACTCTGTCGAGCGAATCCGAGCCTTAAATCTATTTAAAAAAATCTACAGGCAGGCTCAGAAATAGAATAGCAGGGTCAGGAAGGAGGAGTAGTGTTAAAAGAGCCAGGAGTAAGAAGGAAAAGAAAAGGGCTAAGTGTAGAAGTGTAAGCAGAGACTCAAATGAGCATGGGCTTGCCACGTTGCCTAAGAACCAAAAAGGTGAGGAAGGCCGTTGAAGTGTCTCGAAGCCTTCTATGCCGTGGACACATGAACTAATCATTTTAGCAGATTTTGAGGGAGAAATTCTAAAAACGTCTTCCACTCCATTAGTGCGGGATCCGATGGCTTCCACTACCCGGATATTAAGATTTTGGCCTACCATCTTCTCTCATACAATAAGCAGACGTGGGGAACCAGGCTTGATGGATCGTGGGTAGGATTTGTAGAGGCGTTTTCGACCAAAAAGTAGCTAAGCTTCGTATCAAGTCTCTCGTCTCTTTTCTCCTTCCTTCTTTGCCCCATCTATAAAATAAGGAGTTGGTCTCATCACTCGGGTTGGACATTCTTTGTTTTGCAGGCTCCCTTCTCCTTCTAGCAAAGGGATCTATGGGGTTCAGGCCTTCTATCAAAATTACATTACATTTCGCCTCTTGGCTACTTTGTAATGGAGTGTCTCCATCTACATAGCAATAAAACACGTCTGTGATTGATTTTAGATCCTTTCTTGTCTCTTTTGCTTTCATCTGGTCTCATGTTACATATCTAGCTATCTGTGCTTGTTTATTGTATGCATTTTGTTGGTTTGTGTCTATTAGCAAAATAAGTGTTCATCATTCCTTTGGTGCATCACCTAGTAGTTTAGTCATTTCTTATTTTTTATACCAATCACACCAGATGATTACGCCTTAGAAAATTAGATTTTTAGAACTCATTTGGAGGTGCTATGATTTCACACTAACATGTAGATTCAAGGGTGCTTGGGGCGTTGCGAGACCACCTTTGGGCACCTATGACTACTTAGAACCTCGAAACTCAATTTCACAAGGTCACAAGATGTTATTTGAATGTTGCCTTTAATCTCTTGTACTTCGTTGTCTTATTTCCGAGTTCTCTTGAAACCTACAAAGAGAAAGAGCACTTGCAAAACCCCAAAACACATCAAATCCTAAAAATAAAAATATGTAAATGGGGAGTTAGACTGACCCCAACGGTCACCCGACTGAGTGAACTTACGATTCGAGTGAAGTTTTAGACTACATGTAGTTTTACATGTGTGTGTTTAGAATCGTGCCCTAGGTGGCTCTTGTGCTGAGTTGCACTTGATAGTAAGTAATAGCTAGATGTAGAAAATGTAGATAGATGTGTGCATGGAAAAATGAACTTCCCCTCCTATGAAGTGTATGCAGAAGAATGCAGTCCCTTGTCCCTTGAATGGATGCTAGATGGATGCTTTGATGCTCTTGAAATGCCTTTAGATGTAACCTTAGGTGATGATAATAGATGATCACATAGATTTGTATTTATATGATTCCCTAGGTTGAATTTTGTAATTAACCACTAAAAGGTAGACTAGTAAGAAATAAAGATGCCTAAAGGTTAGAAAATACCCAAAAGATGTGAGCAAGATACAAAGAGGTTGGGGGCCTAGAGTGGATGGAGGCGCCGGGCACGAGCGTCCTAGGTAGGCGTTGGTGTTTGGACTCGAGAAAAATTAGGCAAGAAGGTGTATAAGACCAAGAAGGAAACTAGAAAGAAAACAAAGAGGCTAAAGACAATGATCAATTAGTACTTTTCTCGCCTAGGAATCATATGAATAGTGGTATGTGACCAGGACTAGAAATATACCCAAAGTGTGTGATTTAATGTCTACATTTTCCCCCACTTCATGTTCTGAGTGAATGCTCAATAACATAAAGTAGATAAGAGATGTGTACCTGATAACCATGTAGATTGAAGGTGAAAAGTGTGCTGAGGAGACAATAGAAAACATTGAGTGATAAAAAGTGAAGCGTGGAAGCTATAGAAGAGGGAGTGAAAAATGATCCTAAGGGTAAAAACATATGTGTAGATGTCGCATTGTACATGTTGTCGATGTTGGTTGATGCTTGATGATGTGAATGCTACTCCCATAAGGATGGACCTACAAAAGAGGAGTAAAAGAGTATTCAAAGTCATGTATATGAAAAAATCAATCAAAACATGTAAGAAGTGTATAAAAATTATGTAAAAATGCTAAAGGAACATGTGCACTTGATCCATGATGAGTGAAAGAGATAAAAATGATCATGAAGATGTTGTAGAAGAACGAGTTTTTGGGAGATCTCACGCCAAGTGTGATTTTTTTGAGGCGATTTCACACTAGTTGTTGCAAGTGCGAGTTTTTTTGGTGATCTCATGCCACGTGTAGAAGAAGTGTAGGGAGAAATGTCTAGTGTTACTCTCCAACCTTTGACTACTTCCCAAAGTGTAAACACCATTGCATATGGTGTGTTCAAATCCGATCCATTTCGATCTAGTTTGATCCAACATGAAAATAGAAGAAATAGAGAAAGCATGTATGTTGAGTGTTGAAGGATTTGTGTTTGTTCTATAAAAGCCATTCTATAAAGCGTGATAATCGAGAAAAGCGTGTGACTACCCCCGGTCATAGGCTCCCAGTAAGGGCCAGGGCACCAGTCTTGCTACCATCTATGTCTCTGGGCACTAGTGTTTGTGCTATGCTGATGACCCAAATCAAATTCTCGGTCATTCTTTGGGACTGAAGGTTGTGCTGACTATATGTTGAATTGTGTTGTACTGTGACTATAAACCATTGTATGGGGTGACTTATTCACCCAATATATTCCCCCCTCATTTGGGGTGCATACGACATCGGAAGGATTATACATCCCAAAGGAGGACTAGATGTTGTGATAAAATTGATGCCCTATAGGGGAAGGGAATGTGCTTGGTAGAAACCAAGGCACATGAAAATAAAGTGGTTGAAAATGAGTGTTAGTGCAAACAAGATAAACACACATATAGAAGATAAGATGTAAGTTAATAAGAAAGAAGACAATTTAGACCATGAAAATTGGGTTACAAACATGGGACATCACTCATGATGTCACAAGACAATTGAGGCCGAAGCGTCCAAAGCAATATAGTGTGCACATAAGACAAAGGGAAAAGCCCACAAACAATGACAAACAATGACAAGCAAGATATAAGACAACCATGGCAGCAAAGAGTTCCTGCAAGACAAATGCTACACATGAAGCACCCATTAGTATGTTAGATAGATAGAAAGTATGTCAAAAAGTGTATAATCGATATAATGTAGTGTGCTAGTGAGAATAAGAAGTAGTATAAATTGAAATAATAACATACGTGACATGTATGAAAGTGGATGCCCCCTGGATCCTGTTGCGGGACTAATAAGAGTACAGTGCATGACAAGCATCCATGCTTAGTGTAACAATATGTGTAAAGACCGAGATCATAACTAAAAGGCAAGCAAACATGCATGTGTATATAAAAAAGATAATGACATATAATGTATCCAAGCTAACATAGTAAGTAAAGTGTAACATGCGAGTATAAGTAAGTAAGAACAATTTGTAACCAAGATATGCAATATGTTGTGGATGAGTGAGATGAAATGGAATGAAAAGTGAGTTTGAATAGGAGCGACATGCCCCTCGAGTGAAGGTGAATGAGTATGCATGAGATGAGGCTCATTTATAAATGCTCCCTCAACAATCGAGAATGAACCATAGAACAAGAGTGCGTCATCGAGAAATGTTTTGAATTGTGTGTGCTAGAAAGATATGATCGATAAAGCATAAAGTGTAGAAAGTGAGTGAGTGTGGTGAGGTTCATTTTAGATTAAGACCCAAGCATCAAGTATGAACCCGAAACTAGAGTGCGTCATAGGTTAGTGATTCATGTGAGAATGTGCGCTATTGAAATGTGTCGTGAATACACCGAGTGTGTAGTGTGTAATGGGATGAGGTGATGTTCATGTTTGTAGTGATTCCCTCAACAGTCAAGCATGAATCAGAAGCACAAGAGTGCGTCATCGAGGTAATGATGACAATAATGTATCAAGATGTGTGAGAAGTGTGTGACAAACTATATGCAAAGCAAGAAGTGAAATGGTAGAGATGTGAGACACCTGAGAATGCTAGAAGGAGGGAGAAGAAGTATGATGCCCCCTAAGTGTGTGCCGATGAATATGGTATTCGATAAAAGTGAAAGATGGGGCTCCTCCACCGATGCTTGCGGAGATAAAGGCGTGTGACCATGCTCTAAGATTGGCGGCGTATGAGACAAATGAAGTGTCGGTGAATGTACACAAGACCTAGGAGGTGATGGACACCTATGTGAATGACAACATGGAGGTGATGAGCATCTATGTGCGTAAGAGCGCAAAGGCGACGAACACCTATGTGAAGGAGAGCGCGGAGGTGATGGAAACCTATGTGTAGGAGAGGGAAAAGGCAATGAGCACCTATGTGAAAGAATTTGAGGAGGTGAAGTATACCTACATGAAGGTGTCATTTGAGTGGTAAGCCTAGACTGATGTGATCAACTAGAAGACCAATGATACCATGTAGGCCATGTGTAAACAAGAGAGCTAGGAGTAGATTGTGCTTTATAATGAATAGGTACCGGGGACCTAGATGGTCTAACGAGTGCAATGACAACCTTAAGAGGAGGTCATGCCATGACGTGGATGGCGGAACGCCATTGATGGTAATGACTTTCTTATTATGAATGAAATTTAGACACAAGTGATTCATGGAAGTGTTAGTCCGAGTTGCGGAGCAGGGGAGACCTAAGAGCATGTCACACCCTTTGATTGATGGTGCCACAAGAAAAGGAACAAACATGGTAAGAGGACCAACCATGATGGGAAGCTCGGCATAACTATATGATTTAGGAATTGGATATGAAATAAATGATAATGGATAGCCGATAATAATGAGAAGTGCAATAGATCACACGCTTTACGAAGATGATGAGATGATCTTGGTATTGTTAATAACATAAGTTCCAATAGAAGCATTGATGTGTAATGTGTCGAAGAAATGTAACATGTTAGTCATGATTAGAGAAAACAATGATTGGTGGAGATATCTTAGGGTGAGCAAATAGAAAATCAAGATCCCCGTTGCAGAAGGAGGCATTGTCGATATGATATGTATGATTGGCTAAAGAGTCACCACTTACTTATCATAATCGGGAAGAGGATTGTTGAAGATCTTGAGTTTACGATTTTCATTGATCGACGCGGATGTCGTAGGATCAAAAGCTTAATAACATTATTATTGATAATATCTTGAATAATATTGTGAAGTTAGAAATATCTATCAAGTAGAATGTCCCACAAATTGATGATAGTTACATTTGAAATTTTCATTGTAATTACGACCTTTAGGATGATATGGATCCATATTGAGTGGGGAGGGAGCGTACTAAGATTGCTCAACAAGTTATGGCAATATAATGTGTGAAGTGACATAAAATTTTGTAAATGTATGCTTAGGCGGTTACCATTAAAGCTTATCGGGATTAGAGATAGCGTTGATAGCATTTTTAGCTTCAGTTGGCTTAACAGATGGCTTGAAAGTTGATTTAATTTGAAAGTGTGTAGAATATGAAGTCTTCTCATGATACATAAGCTTGCCCATGGATAATAGTTTACTTTCAAGTAGCTTAAGAATATGACATAAATGATCAAATGAAGGAGATGTCTCAAAGATGACACTCTCCGGAGAGGTGGCAATAAGATTTACACAAATAGGCCTTGAAGCTCGAGTGCAAGCACATTAGACACCTTAGCTAAGTTGTTTTTATATCGTAAGACATAATCCACTAGATGTTCGTTAGATCCTTGTTTGATCTGTGCTAATTGAGCATAGGATATCTTAGAGCCGATATTGATAAATAAATGAGCAAGAAAAGCATCACCCAAGTGTGTAAAAGATGTTACCAAGTGGACAAGTAGATTATAGAACCAATGCATTGCATAATATTAAAGCTATGCAAGGAAAGAGCTTTGTAAGTAAATTGTGATCATCCACATAATCTAGACCTGTAAAACCCGCATAATCTAGACCAAGTAAAGTGTGATCATCCGCATAATTTCTCGGGGTCACAAGATGTTCGCTGAATATTGCTTTTAATCGCCAGTACCTCGTTGTCTAATCTAGATCTGTAAAGAGAAAGAGCACCTGTAAAACCCCAAAACCCATCAAATCCTAAAAATAAAATATGCAAATGGGGAGTCGATGGCCCCCAGCGGTTCCTCGACTAATTGAACTTACGATCCAAAAGTTGCATTACATTTCACTCCATGTAGTTCTGTATGTGTGTGTGTAGAATCGTGCCCTAGGTGGCTCTTGTGCAAGTTACATTTGATAGTGAACAATAGATAGATGTAGTAAATGTAGATAGATATGTGCATGGAAAAATGAACTTCCCCTCCTATGAAGTGTATGCAGAATAATTCAATCCCTTGTCCCTTGAATGGATGCTTTGATGCTCTTGAAATTCCTTTGGATGCAACCTTGGGTGATGATAGTAGATGAACACGTAGCTTTGTATTTATATGATTCACTTAGTTGAATTTCGTAATTAACCACTAAAAGGCCGACTAGTAAGAAATAAAGATGCCCAATGGCTAGAAAAGACTCAAAAGATGTGAGCAAGATACAAAGAGGTCAAGGGCGCCTAAGCGCTAGCGTCCTGGCTGGGCGTTGGTGTCCAGACTTAGAAAAACTAAAGCATCAAAAGATAGACTGGGCAAGAAGGTGTATAAGACTAAGAAGGAAACCAAAAAGCAAACAAAGAGGCCAAAGATAGTGATCAATTAGTACTTTTCTCACTTAGGAATCATATGAATAGTGGTATGTGATCAGGACTAGAAATATATCTAAACTACATGATTTAGTGTCTACGCCTTTCTAACACCCTTTAGCCGTCGGGAAAAATAATTGGGCTCAAGGTTTTCGATCGAGAAGGGGATATTACAAACATGCTAAAGTGCTATGGAATCCACTATAATATCCCCTTCTCGGTTGAAGACCCTTAACCCATTTTGTCTCCCGATGGCTAAGGAATGAACACAAGGGGAACTTAAGTCATAATAAGTTATTATAAAGTGCATATAAAAGAAAAAAAGAAAATATTATAAAGGCACTTATAGTAAGTTATTATAGACTTAATGATAAAATAAAATTAGAAAAGGAAAAAAGGCATTTGATAATGTTTATTTATCCTATGGAAAATGTGACCTCCGTAGGAGATGGAATAAAGTGGGAAAAACATTAAATGAAGGAGGAAAAATCTGATTGGGAGTTAAGGGTGGCAATGGCCATTACTCCCATTAAAGCAAGTCGACTTACTTGTAGAGAGCATATTTTGGCTATTTTATAAAATTTGATTTTGTATGTTGAGTTTTGAGCTTGCATTAATAATCTCTAAGGACAAAACCCTCAAATATTTACTCTTGAGGATGAAAACCGTTAAGTTATGAGAGGAAACATTGGGGACGAAAACCTCTAAAGTTTCAGAGATTGAGTAATGAAAACTCCTCTATTTTGAGAGTTGGATCCATCTGGGGTTCATCATTGGGATTGAATTTTGTTGACAACGATTGGTAGAAGTATTTTTAGATTTGGACATATTTAGGTCCTGATTACACTTCAAGAATTAGTTGGGCATGAATTATATATAAATTATTGATATTTGATGTGTGTTTGGACAAGTCAAATAGGAGAACTTGAAAAGGAATCAAATCGACAATTTGTTGGGCATTTCTACACCCTAAACGACCCAGTTTGGGAATTGCGAGACTTCATTTTGGGGTTTTTGGTTGTTGTTGGATTTGTAACTTTTTGGAGTTGTTTGGACATCCTCAACGAAAATATTTTCAACATTTCTAACCTCATTTGTGGTACACATAAATTAATATTCACTGTTGTAATTTCTAGGTATTTTCAGCCCTAGTTTATTTTTATAAAATTAGTCAAGGGTTAGAAAAATCTGATTTCACTTGTAATTGATTCTAACCACCCAAATCGCCATTTTTGGCCTTGTGGGTATGTGGAAAAGTGAATATTTGAGGAATAAAAATTAATTTTCAGTTGTTTGTTCATTTTGGCAAATTTTGGGCATTTTATTGTAAGTGGAAGTTCATATTTATTATGTTATTTCAGTCTATTTTCAGTTTTAGATTTGGGTTTTGCCTAAAATCCATTTGGGGGTAATATTGTTCATTTAAGGACATTACAGTGGTATCAGAGCGATGTATCCTCCCAACTTGTGAAGAAAGAAATGAGAAATTATATCTGAATGCAACCAAGAAAAAATGAAGTGGAATTAAGTTCCATTTTCTAATGACACTAATGAAATATTTGCTAGATCATGGTTGAAGGAATTTGAGACATTTTTGTGTTGTAATCCTATGTGTCAGGATGATTCCCTTATGCTCATCTCTAGATACATGGATGGAGAAACACATAAATGGTGGCATCATCTGTTGAAGACCCAAGGGGTTGAATCCATTGCTTCCTTGAAGATTTCTCACAAAAGTTTCTAGAAAGATTTGATGTGCAGGATGGCAAGGGTAAGCAAGGAAATGAAGCCATGGAGTCTACACCCATGAAGGAAGACAAATCAGATCTACACCCAAGTGAAGAAGCCAAAGGAGACCTTATGGAGGAACTTGCACATGAGGAGGAGACTTCCATGGACACTTGTGTGAAATTGCAGCCTGTTGTAATTTCCAAAACAACAACCTTTGGTAAGCTTTCAGATGTAATTAACAGGTGTGTAATGCTTCCTACTATGCCACGTCCATTTGATAGACACCCTAGTGGTTACTACAACAAAGGGGAAGAGTCCCAAGTTGATCTTAGTGATGAGGATGCAAGTGATAAGGAAAGAACAATTGTTGATCCTATTTTTGGAGATCTAAGGCACATAGACAATGGTGTTGGGGAAGCTCAACATATGTCTATCCATCAAGGAAGGATGAACACTCGGAGGACAAATTAAGGTATGAAAGATTGTTGCTTATGTCATGTCAAATTATGGATCATTATGGGAAGGAGATAGAATGATGGATATGGTTTGCAACATAAGACATATAAATCCCTTGATGCAAATTCAGATTTGTGCACACACAATGATTTGGGATCCCAATAAGAAAAGAGTTTCTAATGTTGAAGCCACTCTGGTTAGTTCTTTTGTATTTTCATATCAATGTACAAGAAAAATACAGATTTGGGCCTTGAAGGGCTCAAGAGAAATGTTGAAGATATGGTTTGATGGAAGGTAAATGATGAAAAGAACTTGGCATGAGATTTACACATGGTAGCTTCCTAAAGGAGGTAGAAATCGATGAGGGAAATCTGATCACTCTTGATACAAACATTAATTTTGGGATTTTGAGCTTGTTGTTGTGAGTTTTTGCAATATTGCTAAGATCAATTTCAGATCGCCCTACATCATGCTTGCTTACCTCAAACAAGAAGACAACCATCGAGAGTTGGTAATTTTAAGTTTTTCAAGCCTATTCTAATCACTCATGATGAATGTTCAACTTTCGTCACTTCATTGAATAGTAGGATGCACATTTTCAGTCATAAGTTGGACAAATTGTTGGGGTTGTGGACAATAGTAAGTACGTGAAAGGGAATATACTTTTTGGTGTTCTAAGCATTCACTTTTGGGAAAGAAGATGTTCTCTTACAACAAGGTTATGTGGTAAGTAGTATATCTTCTCTTTTATTACAACAGTTAGATCATGAGGATATTGAGAGAGGTATATGGTGGCAAGATCTATCTCACTTAATAGGTACAAGAGCTCAAATTTTGGAACACTTTAACATGTTTTGTCTCGTGCACATGGCACTTGGATAGACAGTTATAATTTCTTGAGGGCAAGCAGTTTTGGGAAGGGAGGATTGTAATATCCCCTTCTCGGTTGAAGACCTTTAGCCCAATTTTGTTTCCCGATGGCTAAAGGGTGTTAGAAAGGGAAACTTATCATAATAAATTAATTATAAAAGTGCAATATAAAATATTATTAGAAGCACTTTATATTAATTTATTAATGGTAAAGTCAATTTGAAAATAGAAAAGGAAAATATAAAGTGATAAGTAAAATTAAAAAAGGATAATGTCACTTTATGTTTTATTTCACGTAGGGGGAAAATGCGACCTCTTTGGAGGATAAAAAGGGTGGAAAAATCATTAAATGCGAAGGGTAAAATCTGATTGGAAGTTGGGGAGGCTATTTGGCCCATTGCACTTATAAAAGCAGGTCTACTTGCTTGTAGAAGGCATGCTTTTCTATTTTATAAAAATTTGACTTTTGTCTAAGCCTAGTGCTTTACAAAATATTTTCTAAGGACGAAAATCCTCATAAACAATCTCTTGAGGATGAAAACCCTCTAAGGGATCTAGAAGAGGAATGAAAACTCTTTTTCTAGTTGAGAGGATTCTCCATTCAAGGGTTTCCATTGTGGATCAAGGATTTATTGGTGTTTTTCAAGTGTTTTCCAGTACTAGATTTACAAATTTGTGTTACTTCCGACAAGGGTTTGAAGGTGAGAATTTGTTGCAGATTTTTTAACTTCATTTGCAGCCATATCTAGGGTTATCTACACCCCTGTGGGTGGAGTTAGGTACACTCTAGGGCATGGTTGTCTCGTATCTCATCACCAATAGATTTGCCATAATTTTAGAAGCCAAAATCGGTTGGTTTACATAATTTTTCGCCAAGGAAATTATATTTTTAGTTGTGTGTCCGAAGGAACATTCTAAAGTCAAACATGGCATTTATCTCTTGATTCCATCTTTATTAAATTTGTTGAGTTTATTCCATTAAAGATTCAAAGTGGGTTTTCCTTTTATTTTCTGGTTTTTCATCTCATATGTAAGTCACTATGCATGTATAAAATTCAGATCTTCATTGAACTATTTTATAAATTATTTATAAATTTTTCTTTGGATTGGGGTTTTGCCTAAAATCCATCCAGGGGGTAAAAATTATCCATTTGGGGACATTACGGTGGTATCCAACTTGCTTTTCTATTTGATATTATAGTGGATTCTTGAGCACTTTAAAGATGTCCTAAAATTTGAATTTGTCTCGAGCCTTTGAGCTTTTACAAAAATATTTCTAAGGACGAAAACCTTTGGAAATAATCTCTTGCAGACAAGAACCCTCTAAGGGATCTAGTAAAAGGACGAAAACCCTTCTCTTAGTTGAAAGGATTCTCCACACGGGGGTTTCCACCGCATATCAAGGAGTTAGTTGATTTTCCAAAGTAGTTTTCCAACATATTTGAGGTCCAAGTTACACAATTTCATAAGGGCGTGTTCTTCCTTTTTTCCATCCCTTTTCGGGAGGAGCAACCCACTGGAGAGTTGGTTTGTAGGGTTTAGAGCGCCTAGGATCATATTTTGATCGATGTTCATATTCGTGATTTTTATAAACCCGACTTAACTATTTTTCATAATTTTTGTGTTCAAGAAGTGTTATTTTCACTGTGTAATCGAGGGCATTATCTGCAGAAATTTAATAATATAATTCCAACCCATTTTGAAGTCAAATATGATATTTCTCTCTTGATTATGTATTTATAAAATTTGTTGAGTTGATTCCATTAAATATTCAATGGTTTTGCATCAGTTTTGAGTGATTTTCCTCTCTTATGCAAGTCACCATTTTCATATAAAAATCAGATCTCGCATCATAAATATTGGGTATATCTTTTATAATTTGTATTTGAGTGTGGGTTTAGCCTTAAAACCATTTGGGGGTAAAAATTGTCCATTTGGGGACATTACAGTGGTATTAGAGCGGTTAATCCTCCGAGCCTGTGAAAAAGAAAAGAGAAATCGATCTAAATACAACTAAAAAAATGAAGTGGACCCAAGTTCCATTTTTGATGGCATTAAAAAAATATGTGTCGAGCATGGTCAAGGAATTTGAGAGATATTTGTTATGAAATCCTATGTATAAGGATGATACCGTCGTGCTCATCTCTAGATACATGGATGGAGTAACACATAAATGGTGGCACCAAATGTCAAGACCCAAGGGTTGAATCCATTGATTCACTTGCATATTTCTCAACAAAAGTTTCTAGAAAGATTTGATGTGCAGGATGGCAAGGATGAAAACAAAACATGTCCGAAAGGAAAATTTATTCCTAGATGGAAACAAAACATGTAAAATAATGTAGCGTCACCAAAATGTAGATGTGGAAATTGGTTTTGTACTAATAATTCACTTCACTTGACTAACAACACGACATCGCAACTAGGTTTGATCATATATAAATCAATAAATCAACCATAAATGTAGGTATTACAATATCTAAGAAAATGGGAAAAATATAATAATAGAAATGTTAAAGCGGAGTAATGCTTTAGAGTGATAAAACTTTCATTGCAATTTTATAGGTAAAGATCAAGAATAAATAATGGAAAACATGTTTAGATCGTGAGGCAAAACAATCCTATGAAATTCTACGAAATTAGAGATCCTCGAACAAAATTGTATAATTCTTTTAGTGGTATGAGAAAAACCATAACAACACAAAGATGACAACTATCATATACTACAAACTAATTTAATGATTGTGTTATTCTACTCCAGGCTCGAAAAATATTTCTCATTTTTCTAGAATTTATTACAAGTCCATAGAAAATTATTGTCCTTCCTTTAAACCTTTATCCTCGCAACACCTTACAAAATTTCAAAACTAGAAGGATTTTATGGGGATATGTGTCTCCCCTCCATCATTTTTTTGATAGGTAATAATGAGGGTTCTATGGGGCACTCACCCACCCACCACACACACACACATACATAACTATTACAATATTCAAAACACTGCAATAAGGGTGTCATAATTGTGATATTTTAAACTCGACCTTTCTAGCTTTAAACTATTATAACAAGTAAATTACAAAATATTACAAAATATGAGCAATTTATAGAAATATTTATGTGATAGCTTGAGAGGGAAATATTTACATCATTAATCTTGAATTGTTCACATAACAACATGTTCTTTCTTTAGTCTCATCTTCTTCTTTTGTTCTTTCTTTTCCTTTAGTGCCCTAACAATCCTCATCGACTTTCATCAATTGGTGTAATAACTAGGTTAACTATTGGAAGGAGTAGTTTTTATCTTCTACTAGTAACTCATGGTGATTGGTGCTAGAATTATGAGTGTACAAGACATTGCTAACAAAGTTATAGGACATACCCATCTCTAATAATTGTTCTCGTCAAAATTTTCGGTGAAAAAAAAAAACAAAATCATAATCGAACCTTCATAAACTGGTGTAATAACTAGTATAACTATTAGGAACAATTTTTATATTGTACTACTAAACTCGCAGAGATAGGTCCTAGAATTATGAGTGTACAAGACATTCAAGCAAAGTTATAAGACATACCTAGCTCTAATAAGTGTGTCATTGAAACTTTTGGTGCAAACATATTAACCTTAAGTGTCTACTGCCATTTATGACATCTAACCATTCTTTGTCCTCTAAGTTGCCTATGAAAAAGGCCATCTACAAGTTTTTGTTGGTAATTTGATGATTTTTCAAGGTCGTGTTCTCCACCGCATGTTTCTTAGGCCTCCTTTCCCAGAACACGAACAAATAAGGCATCAAACTTCTTTTTAATCATCTCAACCCTCGAGAGGAGGGATTGGAAAGCAATTGGGTGATGATCAAATGGTCATAGGCAAGAATGGGCTGATAGTGAGGAAAATACTAGTGGTTCAAATTCTACCTCAAAGGCAAAAGAATAAGTTCTAGATTCAATTGTGTCATATAGGGATAGTATTGACCTATTCACCATCTAAAGTGCCTTTGTGGTCTTAGTGGATAGTTGGGCTTTTTTTCGACAAAATGTGTTGTGGAAGGTATTTAAATATATAAGATACATGAGAATTTTTTTGTGGGATGAGTTATCTCTATATCATCCAACCCCAGTGAGTTGTAATACATTTTGTACCATACCTTCATCCATTCCTTCCATTTTGAAGATTACTCTAAGAGATTTCAATACATGCACCATGCTTTGAGATTTTTTAAAGTCTTTTACTCTAGGAATTTGTAGATCTCAAAAACCTATAAAATTGTGCCACTCGAGTGCATGCCTTTGTTGTTGGAAATGTGTTGTATATTTTCCATGAGTTACACTCTTCCGGAATTTACAACCCGTTAATTATGGGTGGTTAGATAACTCATGTTTATGTGAAGCCGTTATGGGTTGTATTATTAGCATATGGTTTTGCAACCCCATTGTTTTGTAATCTTTGTTATGACATTTACATATTGATGTGCTTACATATAGCTAGACATGTAGTAGGATCGAGAAAAACTAAGAGATAAGTTAAATAAAATTGAGTTAGTACAATAAGGAGATAAGTTACCACGTTGGATTTTTTTCCCAAAAGGGTTTCCCATGATATATCTTATGTACTATGTTATTTCGTATTTGTCATTTATCTATTTATATTTATATCAAAGATTATGTGAAGTACTTATTCTCTTGTAATTTCTTATTGGATCAAATTCTCTTCACTTACTTTCATAGATGTAAAAATAATATCTCATAGGTATTATGAGGCATTAAGAGTTCACATATGCTCCATGTACCGTGTTATATTTTGGAAATATTGCATCTTTATCCCTCCACTATTTTCAAGACCCTATGAATTTGAATAATTGGCTAAACAACACACTGATTATAATGCATTTCAACATGTGGTCGAATGCAATGCAAGTGTTCCAACCCTTATATTTTTAATGCTCTAATCAATGCAATAAGTAAATACTAGATGCTCTTTTTTAAATACATGATTTTTTTTTCCATGATGATGCTCTTCAAATAAATAAATTCATTGTTTTTACAACTTCAATAATGACTCGTATAATTATACATTTCCCTAAATGATTTGTTTATTTTTTAGAATTTTAAAATGTAAATTAAAACCCCATTAGTGTGCAAGCCAACACATAATAGGAAGTAAAAGCTGAAAAAAGGCCACTAACCTTATGGCATACAACTCAAGGTTGGAATGGCCCGCAAAAAGGCTTATAGAGATAGAATAGGGTTTGGGCAAATGAAAACCATACTACTACATTTTTGGAACATATCCCATAACAATTGATAAATAGGGGAAGAGAGAGAAATAAGAGAGACAAAACATGAGGAAGGGAAAGAAAAAGGGTCGATAGAGAAGAATAAAGATATAGTTAAACAAAATGCAAGGAACATGTCAAAATTCGAACAAACACAACAAACTTAAGCCAATGAGAGCCTAATTTGGACCAATAATTAATAAATGTGCAAAGACATAAGTACTATAACAACTAACTACTCCCGTGATAGAATTATGTGTTTACAACAAAAACTTCATTGAAATGAATGAGAATCATTACCAAAAAGTAATAAATTACGCCTCCTCATTACCTCTCTTTTTAAAACTAGATTTTCATCAAAACCCACATTATAATGAGTCGAATGTTGTTGCACAGACTTGAGCAACAACTATTAGTATATAAGAAAAAATGTTGTTTCCATTTTATATATAATGAAACAAATATTACTAATTTATTTTTTTGAAAATCAAGAGATATGAGGAGATGATGAGAGTACTATGCTAGGATTTCTATGTTACATTGCCTTAATGTAGCATTTGGCTATGTCATCATATCGTGCCTTCATTATAGTTGCAATATTTTTTTGCATACTTTTCATTTATTGAGCCCTTTCAGAAACCTCGTCATTAGGTGGTATCTTAATATGGCTTCCCACAACCAAAGTTTAGTTATTGAAAATATGGTAGATTATAATGGTGCCTCAAGAAAATAGCCGCACTAGTTTGTTTTAAAGGTGCTCCATGAGGCAATACCTATTTTTCGGATGTTATTTTATCTATTTCTAAATTTGATGCTTCTTGCAAATGGCTTGAACAATTTAGTTTGATAGGTTACTCTACGAGGAAGATTCCCACCTGAAAGCATGCTAAAAACTTGGGTACAATTTGCTTAGACCCAACATGAAATAAAGCTAGATAGAGTCCAAAATATGACCAAAATCTTTTTGAGTCATTTTGCTTACCCAACTCATGCTACTGATGATTTTAGAAATCCTTGACCTAGTTTGTTGATTTCACCGCTTGTGTTATCTCCATGGACATGAACTTTCATGGTCTTTAAACATGCCACCCTTAAAGCCTCGACGTGGGTAAAATTTATTGTCTTACCCATGTCGTGTAAGAACTTCCTAGACTAGATAACCACCATGATTTCCAATGTCATATGCACGGAGCCCTCTAAGTTTTACTTTTCTCGACCACGTAAGTGTGTATGTGTGGAAGTAGACCTTTCCTAGGACCTTTAGGAGTCTATCAACATTCAAGTGGGTGACTCTTTTTATATTCAAAGGGTGCTTTAGATCAACCTTCCGAACACATGCTTAAGATATCAATCATATGAACACAAGATTTATGAGTGCTCTCTATTAGGAACACGTAACAAAAGCATTACAAATATTAATGTGATTTAATTTAATTTGAATTAATTAAATCTAAGTATTGAGAGTAATTGATGTATAAATGATAAAATATAGAAATGACACAAGCAAACTAAGATTTAAAATATGAAACCCTAAGCAAGAAGATGAGACAAGAGGACTTAGCTGATATTCATGAAATGCTGGGACTAATCTAAGCAGGGAGAAGTGATGAACAAGATGCAAGGAATGTTGTTATTGATCTTTGTACATTTAGGATCTCACGAACAACGATGGGTAGGGGCATCATCAATAAGACAAGGGCAATTGGGCACCGATGACCAGATCCTGGGCACCCATGACTACGTAAATTTTTGGATCTAGTTCTGTTGTGTCGCAAGGTCTTTGCAATTACTCTTTGTTGATCACCTTTTGTTCACGCTATGATCATTGATGATACCTATAATTTGCAAAAGATATGTTCAATTGCTCAAGCCCACAAACCACATCAAACTTAAAAACGAAAATGCAGAATGATGACTTGAACTAACCTTGGCGGTCACCCCGAGAGTGAACTTACAACGAGTGCTACACTACATCTTAGACTCCATGTAGTTCTTATGAGTGTGTGTAGAAATTGTGCCCTAGGATGCCCTTGTGCAAGTTACACTTGATAGTGGGTTGTAATTAGAATATAGCAATGTAGTAGAATGTGTGGATGGAATATAATGAACTTCCCCTTCCTATGTTGTGTATGCAGAGTTTGCAACTCTTGTCCCTTGAATGGATGTTAGACAGATGCCTTTGAGTGCTTTAGGTGCCTTTTGAATGCAAGCTTAGGTGTTGATAGTAATGCTTAGTGCTTGGTCCCTCATTTTGAAAACATAACTATGTATTTATATGATTACCTTATTTGAATTTCGTAATTGACAACTAGAAGGTTGACCCATAAGTGAAAAAGATTTCTAAAAGATAAAAGAGACCCAAAAGGAACGAGTAAGATACAAAGGGTTAGGGCGCCAGGAGGGACAAACACTGGGTCTTTGTTTGTCCTAGTTGGGTGCTTTGGTGTCGAAGCCATGAAAGATAAACAAGTAAAGTTTTGAATAGGTTGTAGGGTGTGCAAGACCAAAGAGAAAGTAAGAAATAAAGAAAAGAGGCAAAAGATAGTTGGCAACCACTAGCTTTCTTACTTAGGAATCATGTCAATGCTAGCATGCTTTTAAAACCTAGAAATGTACCAAAGTGTGTGATTTTGTGTCTATATTTTGCCCCATTTTATGTTGTTGAGTGAATACTCAATAACATAAAGTAGATAGAAGATGTGTACCTAGTGCTCGTTATCCATATTTCGCCCCTCGGGCCAAATATCGGATCAGCTACGACCCCGCATAGAAAGAACCTGAGAAAACTCATTCAGATCTATAAATAGGTCACAGAGGGACTCAACAATGGAATAACAGGGTCAGAAAAGAAGGGGCAGTGCCACAGAGGAACCAAGAGCAAGAAAGGGGAAGAAATGGCGAAGATCCGAAGTCCTCGGGTTCAAAATAGTTCAGGAAAGGTCCAAAATCGACTAAGTATGGAGGAGGCAAAGTGAAAGAACCACATGTCCTAACGGTGCTTCTCCAAAGATGAATCCAAAAAGGAAGCCCAAATGAGCGCCAAGCTACCGCGTGTCTCAAGTCAAGAGATATGCCCGCCAAGCAAAATATTTAGCTAAAAAGTTACAAAATGGGCCATAACTCTGCCCAAAGAAAAAGTCAGTGTTTGGGCCCGAGTCAAGGCCAAAGCGGGGTGTCGAGAGGAAAAGGTGAAATTTTCCTTTTGACAAAAAGGCATAGAGATAAAATTGAAGTGCATCTCCCCAACCAACCAAAGGGTGCCACGTGTCCAAAGCGGAGCTTCGGGGCCGCAGGAGTTTTCTGAGTTTTGTTTTTTTGCGTAAAAGGGGCAAAAAGATAAATTACGGACCCGCAAGCCCGATTTTTGCTCTAATCTAGCTGCCACGTGTCCCATATCAAAAGGGGACCCATTTTTCAAATTGTTTTCCCACCCATTTGTACGGATTCAATACAAACTTTGAAGGGGCATATCTTTCGACTCAGGGCTTGAAATATTGCAAATCTGACACCGTTGGAAGTGTCTCGACGTCTTCTACACCATGGAAAGATAAAAATTCATTTTTTTAGGCCCTGGTAGGTGAAAAATGGAGAAATGTCTTCAGGCCTTTAATGCAGGATCTCCTTGCCTCAACAACCAGATCGGATTCGATCTGTTCCGCCATTTCCTCTTCCTTCAAGGTGCCGAACCAAGGATTGATGCAATAAAGATGGATTTGGGGGCATATTTTTCAAAGGCATTAATAACAGTGGTTGAGCTTCAACATGCTTTTCCCACTTCTCCCTCTCTTTCTCCTCTCTGATTGAATCTATAAATATAGGGGTGGGATTCATTGTAAAGGGTTGGACATTCTTCGTTTTTTGCAGCTCCCCTTTTCTTCTGGAAAAGAAACTCGTGGGGTTTTGACCTTCCACTAAACTGTAATACGTTTCTACCTTTTGGCCACTTTGTAATGCATTGTATCAATCTGCAGAGCAATAAAACACATCTGTGATCGACTTTAGATCCTTTCTTGTCCCTTTTGCTTTCATCTGATCTTTCATTATAGATCTGATTATCTATGCTTGGTTATCGTATGCATTTGGTTGGTTTTTGTCTATTGGAAAAACTAGTGTTCATCATTCCTTCAGGTGCATCACCTTGTAGCTTAGTTATTTCTTATTTCTTATATCCCTTTTTCCCTATCTCCTTGGCAAGTTTTAGATTAGGTATAGAGAGAAATCCTCTGCAAGCTCTCACGTATGCACCTAAACAAGAGGAATAGGAACCAACCTTTAATCTGGAGAGCTTTCCCACTTTTACAAGGTCCCACACCTTGGGGAAAGTTCAATGTTATGCAATCACACCAGATGATTTTGCCTTAGAAAAGTAGATTTTTAGAACTCATTTAGGGGTGCTGTGATTTTGCACTAACAATTTTGGCACGCCTGGTGGGACAGAGAAGTCTCCATCTTATTACATTAAGATTGATGTGCACTTTTGTGATTCTAACTTTTAAGAAGTTTTAAAATTGTACATCTGATGACTCCAAAAGAAATAATCCACTCGGTTTTAAAGCCCAAGCTTGGGAAGTTCATGAGAAGGATACAAACAAGGTCTAAAACAAGAGAGGAAGGACAGTTTGTACACATACACTTATCTCCAGACAGAAGGAAAAGAAGAAGAGCCCAGAGGTCTCCATCTCCCCCAAACAGAGCCTTATCAACACCTCCTCCTAGTAGGTCATTCTTTCAAACAAGAAGGGTACTCAGGCTGATCAAAATGGCTCAACCAAATCCTTATGTCAACTTCACTGGCAGCAGCCCACTCGCCCTGAATGCACAAAATCGGTCCCGATTGCAGCATTAAAGAGCATCCCATATTTCACTGGGAAAACAGACTTCTCTAGTGATCATGTCCAAGATATTGCAAATGTCTGTACAATCCACGAAATCCATGAGATGGACATTGCAATCAAGTTGCTAGCCTCTTCACTCAAAGGTAAAGCTTCACAATGGTTTAGGAGCCTTGAAGCAAGCTCTATTCAAAACTGGAACCAGTCTGTGCACAACTCTTCACAACTAGTTTGGAGAAAAAGGTGATAACTTGTCTTTGTTGGAGCAATTGACAACAATCAAGAGAGCCCTCGAATGAGCAACTGATGGATTTCAACCTCAGATTTCAATGGACTATGGGACAAGATTCCAACAGCAGTAAAGCCCACTAATGAAGGTGTCTTCTTATACTTTCTTAGGGCTTTAAATTTTGATATTTCTTTGATGATTCATTCAATGGGGGCACAACCTTACCTGCAGCCTATAGCCTTTCCATAGAGAGTTGAGAACCATTTGATTCAGGATGGAAAACTTACCCTAGGCCATCCATGCCCCTTTACCCCAAGTTAGGAAACCTATGTACCAGCCAAACACCCACATTAGCTCCTATACCCACCCCCAAGAGTCAAAGTTCAGTTGAAGCCTCCACTTCATCATCTAACACCTCAAAGGAGCTTCAGGAAGTGATGAAACAACTACAAAACCTAGGAAATGAGCTAGTAACCATCAAAAGATAAACAGGCTTAGAGTTCTAGGCCATATCAACCCTAGGCTCAGTATCAGGCCAAACCCCATATCAAGCAAAATAGACCACCAACCCAGGCTGTAAATTAGAGTCAACACCAAGGGCAACCTCAAGCTGCTAGACCTTTCAGGTCATATGACCCAAACATAGTTTCAACATCAAGGGGATTGGTTCCAACACATAATAACATGGCACAAGAGTATGAATGGTGTTTCCCATGTAATCAGCCACATAATCAGTCGATGTGCTTCAATGGTGCATTAAATCAGGCTCTGATGGTGCAAACCATTGGTGTGTCACAAGAACCTAGCCACGAAGAAAGTCAACAAGCAAGGAGCTCAACAAGAGGGACCCCAAATGAAACTATGCTTGTCAATTGGCAAGCTGAAGACTTCTGTGGAATGAATCAGACTCCTTCTCAAAGTATAGCTGCCAATACACGGTCTAAGAAGAGAAATATTGGAGAAGGACATTCACCAAGCTTAGGTGATCCTCAACCCTCCGTCGCTCAACAAGGTATTGGCATTCAAAATACAACTCCCAATGTGCAAAGTCAATCCAAGCCACCTTCCAGACCTACTCAGGCACCGGTTGTAACAGCCCCTGTGTGCAAGAGAAAAATGTGCCTGGGAAGGGGCAACAAAAGGATAGCTCATTCAACATCATCGAGCAAATGAAGAGGACAAGTGTGAACATTTCACTATGGGAGTCACTGGCCATTCTAGGCAGAGGGATCTATTGCAGACTGCCATACAAAATTGGTCGAGCTCAAATCAACCCCCTAACCAACAAGAGAGAGTGTTTGCTAATGCAGTTCAACCTGGGAGGAACCATGGAGAACAACAAGGTAAGAGTCCTGAGACCTCCTCCATTCTATGTCTCATTGATTATTGGAGACAAATTGGTGCACAATTGTATGATTGATTCTGGGGCTAGTAGTTTTGTGATGCCCAAACAAATAGCTGACCAACTGGGTCTCCAATATGAAGTCATCTCTAGAGGGGTAGTGCAATTAGATGGGAAAGTAGTGACAACTATTGGAATCATCAAAGATCTAAACCTCACTCTGCATGCCTACCCCAATGTGATTGTTTTACAAAATGTATCCATCATAGATTTGCCACCACATTTTGCTTTGTGTTTGTCTAGGGACTTCACTACCAAAATTGGAGGCTATATGTCTGTTGATTGGTCACATATGCTCTTTAGAACAAGGTATGGGGCAAAGGCCACAATCAGATCTGAACCCATTTCCGATTATCATATTGAATCTTATGTGCCTAGCCCAATCAATGCCAACTGCTCAACTTTTGATCAAGAAGACCTCCTAAGCACTTGTGAAGCAGATACCAAGGTGGGATGTATCCCAGACTTGACTCTCGATGACTGGGCCAACAAAAGACATGCTTTTGACCCCTATAAGGAGATGGAAGAATCTGAGCTAGGTGTCTACTGTCTACATGAAGAGAATCATCCTCTTCCTAACCTAATTAAGCCAAAATATAAAGATGACAATGAGGTATGGCAATTGTTCTTTGATGGCTCAAGGAGTAGACAAGGAGCTGGAGGAGGAGCTATGATTGTGTCCCCAAAGGTATGAAATATTATTCAGCCTTCAAATTTCAGTTTTGTCTTCTCAAACAACACTGTTGAATATGAAGCTTTGGTCCATGGTCTTCATTGGGCAAGGAAGCTAGGAATCAAGAACTTGCAAGTGTTTGGTGACAGTGAACTAGTTGCCAATCAAGTCAGAGGACTTAATGTTGTCAAGAATGATCGCTCAAGAACTACAAGAGTAGGGTATGGGATCTCATGGAGGATTTTGAGGCCTTCAACATTGTGTCCATACCCAAGAAGGAGAATGAAGCTACGATAGGCTTGCAGCAGTTGGAGCAACATTTGATGTGGTCGACAACATCAAAAGAGACAAAGAACAACCACATATCCATATAGTTGTGAGGCCAAGAAGTGCAGATAACAACACATGCTAGAAAGTGTTCGAGAATGATCAACAGATCATTAATTTTTTGTAAGAAGAAGTTGAATTCTCAAGCTAGAAATCAAAGCATAATAGAGAAGCAATATGGGAATCAAATAGTATAGCTGCATACAAACAATCTTCCCAAAGGCTTAGTGACATTGGAGTCTATCTTCAATCCTAATGATCAGTTTAGAAAAGAAAAGGCTAACATACAGATCAAAGGAGAAGATTCAGAGTCAATCCCAGTTGGAGAAGACAAAACACTTCAAATTGGCAAAGTGGCCACCAAGCAAGAAAGGTATGAATTCATACAAATTTGCCAAGAATTTCTAGATGATGTGTTTCTTGGAGCTATGAAGACCTAAAAGGGTTCAATCCAAAGCTAGCACAACACACAATCGAACTAGATCCAGCTTGCTCAGCCCATCAGGAAAAAGCAGAGACCAAGTCAACCCACACATTGAGCCTTTGATGAAGAAAGAGTCTGAACAAGATGATAGAGGCAAGTATCATATTTCCAATCAAACACTCAAGCTGGGTTGCAAACCTGGTCCCAGTCAGGAAGAAAAATGGAGAGATTAGGTTATGTGTAGATTTTCGAGACTTGAACAGAGCCTCCCTCAAAGATCACTACCCACTCCCTTCAATGGAGCAAATCTTGCAAGTGGTGTCTGGATTAGAGAGATTCTCCCTCCTAGATGGCTACTCAGGGTACAACCAGATCATGGTGAAAGAAGATGATCAGTTCAAAACAAGCTTTCACCACCAAATGGGGCACCTATGCCTACAAAAAAATGCCATTTGGATTGTCCAATGTCGAGCCACTTTTCAAAGGGAAATGGATATGGCATTCAAAGGATGATCAACAAAATAGTACTGATCTATCTGGATGACATTACGGTGTTTTCCAAAATGCAACAGACCACCTTTTCCACCTAAGGCAGGTGTTTCGAAGATGTAGGAGTTTTGGGGTATCATTGAACCCTAAAAATGCATATTCTTGGCCCATGAGGGTAGGCTTCTAGGCCATATTGTATCAAAAGGAAGGATTGGCAATTGACCTGGAGAGAGTTGAAGCAATAAGAGCATTTTCATTGCCAAGCCACAAGAAAGCTCTTCAAAGCTTCTGGGGAAAATCAATTTTGTCCGTAGGTTTGTACCAAACTTTGTTGCCCTTGTTAAGCCAATAATGTTGATGTTGAAGAAGAGCTTAGCATTTAGGTGGACAGCTGAAGGAAAGGTGAGCTTTGAGGCCATCAAAGAAGCTATATCACAAGCCCCAACTCTCGTGAATCCATATTTCTCTAAAGACTTCATATTGTATGCCTTTGGTGGCAGTGACACGATTTCTGCAATCTTAGTTCAAAGTAGAACAAAGAAGGTACAGAACAACCAATTGCTTTCTTCAGTCAAGGTCTGGAAGACTATGAAGTGAGATACTCCTTCATCGAAAAGCAAGTCCTGGCAAAGTAATCAGGGGATTAAAGAAGTTTAAGCATCTGGTGTCAAATAATAAAATCCAATTATTGGTCTCCCATGGGAGTTAAAGAATTCCTTCTCAGCAAGGATCTGAATGAGAAATGTGCAGGATGGATCACTCGTGTCATGGAATATGACATTGAGATCAAGGTCACCAAGCTGGTCCGTGGGAAGGGGTTGTGTGAACAACTAGCCTCAAGTCAACAAGATGAAGCAAACAATGAAAAGGAGGTTATTTTTGTTCTACAAAATAATCAAGAGGAAGGAAATGATGATGTACCTACTCCTTGTTGGACTCAAGACATGGCGCATTTCCTTTGGACAGGCCTGTGTCCCCATGGGATGAATAAAGCAAAAAGGAGACATTTCAGACTACATGCCATCCCATATGTTCTCATTGATGGTGTCTTGTTCAAGAGAGACATCAATGGCATTCTGTTGAGATGCATTGAGACAGATCAAGTTCGAGAGAGTGTTACAAGAATTCCATGTTGAAGTAGCTGGAGGCCATTTTGCTCCAAGGGTGACAACACTCAAGATCATGAAGGCGGGTTATTATTGGCCCAGAGTGTTTAGTGACTGCTATGCATGGATCAAAAGGTGCAAGAATTGTGCATTCTTCAAAGGCAAAGAAAGGCTAACAACACTTCCATTGCACCCAATCTCAGTTGACCAACCTTTCATGCAATGGGGATTGGACTTCATTGGAGTCATCAATCCAAATTCAAGCCAAGGCCACAAATGGATTCTAACAGCAACAAATTATTTCACCAAGTGGACCGAGGCAGTGGCACTCAAGGAAGCTAATGAGTCTAGTATACTAGATTTCTATGAAGGGATAGTGACCAGATTTGGAGTGCCAGCCACCATCATATCAGACAATGCATTGGCATTCATAGGTTCCAAGATCATAGGATGGGCTGTTAAAAATGGGACTTACTTGAGCACTTCATCAAACTATTACCCTCAAGGTAATGGCCAAGTTGAGTCCACAAACAAGAACTTGCTAAAGATCATCAGAAGAACTCTTGATGAGAATCAAGAGAACCTGGCACACAAAGCTCAAATGGCCTTATGGGCTGATAGGATAACACCCAAGAGATCTACAAGCAGCTCTCCATTCAAGCTTGTCTATGGGAAAGAGGTAGTGTTCCTATATCACTGGAGTTGCCAAGCATTGGAGCTCGTGAAGCAGCTAGAGATGTCTGAATTTGAACCAATGGAGGCCAGGTATGCAGAGCTGATAGAATTAGAAGAAACCAGAGAGCATGCACTCCAAGCAATAGAGAAGGATCAAGCCTCAATCAAGAGATGCTTTGACAAAAGGGAAAAAGCAAGGACCTTCCAAGAAGGAGACCTGGTTTTGAAATGGGATGCAGATCGAGAAAAACCAGGAAGGCATTCCAAGTTTGATGCCATTTGGAGTGGCCCTTACATGGTCACAAATGTAAGAGTAGCAATGCTTTCCAATTGTCTACATTGGAGGGTGAAGAGTTGCAGATTCTAGTGAATGGGATCTATCTTAAGCACTGCTACTAAAGGGGAAGTTCTCACCCGTATATATTAGTTTAGTCTCTCTTTCCTCTAAGTGCTTGTGCACATCACATTGTTATAGTTTAGGTTGTTTTTCTCCTAAGTGCTTTGCATGCTCTGCATGTTCTATTTGGAGCATGTATGATTTCAAATTTTGTATATAGTTGTGGTGTTATTTTGTTGCTCTTGTGTAGTCCATTTAGAGAGATAGATGAAGCTCGGTCAAAACAATTTTCTACTCTCATAAACCTTCATTTCGATAGATTTCTTATAAAAATTGAGAGTGCAAACAATGGGCTCATGAGTCAAAGGTAGAATCAATATCAAACCATCATTCTTGACTCCATGCCCAATGGATATGACAAGGCAATTGGTCTTTTCATCTAGCAGGAAGATACCCCTGTGAGTCGCCAAATTGTTATCCATATTTCGCCCCTGGCCAAATATCGGATCAGCTATGACCCCGCATAGAAAGAACCTGAGAAAACTCATTCAGATATATAAATAGGTCATAGAGGGACTCAACAATGGGACTCAATAATGGAAGAAATGAAGCGAGGTCATGTCTTAAAATAAGGGCAAGTGCCAGAGGAACCAAAGCAAGAAAGGGGAAGAAGAAAGGGTGAAGATTGAAAAGGTTCAAAACAGTTTAAGAAAGGTCCGAAATCGACTAAGTATGGAGGAGGCAGCAGAAAGAACCACGTGTCCTAATGGCGCTTCTCCAAAGATGAATCCAAAAAGGGAAGCCCAAACGAGCACCGATCGCCGTGTGTCCCAGGTCAAGAGATATGCCCTGCCAAGCAAAAGATTTAGCTAAAAAGTTACAAAATGGGCCGCAACTCCACCCAAAGGAAAAAGTCAGCGTTTGGGCCCGAGTCAAGGCCAAAGCGGGGTGTCGGAGGAAAAGGTGAAAATTTTCCTTTTGACAAAAAGGCACAGAGACAAAATTGAAGCGCATCTCCCCAACCAACCAAAGGGCACCACGTGTCCAGGCGGAGCTTCGGGGCCGCAGGGAGTTTTCTGAGTTTTGCATTTTTTTTAAAAAGGGGCAAAAAGATAAATTACGGACCCACAAGCCTGATTTTTCTCTAATCTGGCTACCACGTGTCCCATATCAAAAGGGGACCCATTTTTCAAACTTGTTTTCCCACCCATTTGTACGGATTCGATACAAACTTTGAAGGGGCATATCTTTCGACTCAGGGCTCAAAATATTGCAAATCTGACACCGTTGGAAGCGTCTCGACGTCTTCTACACCATGGAAAGATAAAAATTCATTTTTTTAGGCCCTAGTAGGTGAAAAATGGAGAAACATCTTCAGGCCTTTAATGCAGGATCTCCTTACCTCAACAACCAGATCGGATTCGATTTGTTTCGCATTTCTTCTTCCTTCAAAGTGCCAAACCAAGGATTGATGCAATAAAGATAGATTTGGGGGCATTTTTTGTCAAAGGCATTAACAGAAGTGGTTGAGCTTCAACCTACTTTTCCCACTTCTCCCTCTCTTTCTCCTCTCTGATTGAATCTATAAATACAGGGGGATTCATTGTAAAGGGTTGGACATTCTTCGTTTTGCAGGCTCCCCTTTTCTTTTGGCAAAGAAACTCATGGGGTTTCAAACCTTCCACTAAACTGTAATACGTTTCTACCTTTTGGCCACTTTGTAATGCATTGTATCAATCTGCAAAGCAATAAAACATGTCTGTGATCAACTTTAGATCCTTTCTTGTCCCTTTTGCTTTCATATGATCTTTCATTATAGATTTGATTATCTGTGCTTGGTTATCGTATGCATTTGGTTGGTTTGTGTCTATTGGCAAAACTAGTGTTCATCATTCCTTCAATGCATCACCTTATAGCTTAGTTATTTCTTATTTCTTATATCCCTTTTTCCCTGTCTCCTTGGCAAGTTTTAGATTAGGTATAGAGAGAAATCCTCTGCAAGCTCTCATGTATGCACCTAAATAGAGGAATAGGAACCAACCTTTAATCTGGAGAGCTTTCCCACTTTTGTAAGGTCCCACACCTTGGGGAAAGTTCAATGTTATGCAATCACACTAGATGATTCTACCTTAGAAAAGTAGATTTTTAGAACTCATTTGGGGGTGCTGTGATTTTGCACTAACAAGTAACCATGTAGAGCGTGTGGTGAAATGCGCTCCGAGTGGACAAGTGAAGCGTGGAAACTAGGAAAGGAAGGTGACCCTAGGGGTGAAGAGTATGCATTGTATTATACTTGTTTTTGTGTTTGTACTTGTTGTTGTAGGTCATTTCTTGTTGCGTATTAAGGACATACCTGCAAAAGAAGAGCGAAAGAGTAGTTAAAGTCATGTATATGAAAAATTTGAGCAAAGTATGTAAAAGTGTGTAAAAGTAGTAGTAAAGGAAAGTGTGCACCTGATGTAAAAGAGTGTAAAGGATAGAAAAATGTCTTGAAAATGCTATGAAGAGTGAGTGTTTTGGGTGATCTCACGCCGATAACATGTTTTTGGGCGATCTCATGCCAAAGCGAGTTTTGGATGATCTCACGCCAAATGTGAGTTTTTTGGGTGATCTCACGCCAAAGAGCAAGTGTTAGGGAGAGAGGTCTAGTATTACTCTCCATCCATGACTCTACCCAATAAGCACCACTGCAAATGGTATATCCCTGATTTGTTCCTGCTGTCCCTATTTAGCTTTGATTGTATTGGTTGTTTCGATTGGAGGAGATAGAATGCATTTCGGAATCTTGTAAAACTAATATGTAAAGTACTGTAGACTATGATGTTCTGAGAAAATGACTGTTTGTGCCCCTAGGACATTCACACCTGGGAGAACACAGATTCCCAAGTGCTATTGTTTGATGCTAGGTGTCGGTGTCTGTGCTTTATGCTAAGGGCCGAGTTAGGTTTTGGGCTATTATGTGACTATATTTTTGTGTTGTTTATGTAATAGTTCATATTTAAACTGTAGGTTTGACATTGTAGGGGTGATTTGTTCACCCAATGTATGCCCCCCTCATTTGGGGTGCATGTGACATCGTAGGAGAATGCAGCCCAAAGGAGAGGACATGATGTTGTATTGAAGTGGATACCTGCAGGGGGTAGGGAATGTGCATGGTAGAAACCAAGGCACATGCAAACAAAGTGGCTAACAACATGTGTTAGTAGAAAAAGTAACAAACATGCAAATAAAAGACAATGTATAAAGAAAATGTGCACACAAGATAGACCACTTAAAAATAGGTTTAAAACATGGGACATCACTCACAATGTCACAAGAAAATCAAGGCCAAAGTGGCAAAAACATACAACGAGCATACAAGACAAAGGGCGTAGCCCATAAACAATGGCATATAATGATCCCAAGGATATTTTTGAGTGCATATGATCCCTAAATCACCATAAACCATTGCGGTGTTGAAGAATGTCTCAAGATATTTCCATCGATATAAAGAACTCAAAAAATAGAGCTCGTATGTGCGAGATATGGTCTGCTAAATTTTTGGCCAACAAGCAAAATTTGAGGACTATACACGAGTTTCTTTGAGTTGGAAAAATTGCATTGTGACAAGTGGCACAATGGATATGAAGTAATTTTTTTGTTTTAGAAGATGGTCTTCGATACTCGATTATGGATAGGTGGGCCCTACTATTTGTTGGTTGGGGGCCCTCAGCCATGGCCAACACACTCTTTTTGTGGAGGGGTGCATGTTGGTGTAGGTGGTATATTTATTCACTTAATTAGTGTTATTCCACCTCACCAAGTGAGTCATCTCACTTAGATGGACATGGATCTAGGTGTCATCTTAGTTATGACAAATTCTCTTACAAAACCTGTAATGAGTTTCATTCCCATTTGGGAAAGTAACTCCTCTTCTCCATTATGGAGGAATCTTCTCTTACATGGGAGTTACACATTCACTCCCCTATATGTACACCACCTCTTTTGATCTATGATAAGCCAATACAAGCTAAGCTAAGGCTTCCATTCCACTCCACTTTTCAAATCTTGAGCTCTCATATGCATGCACATTGCTTTACAAAGCTTGCTTGCTTTAATCTCGCAACTCCTACACTTTGGTGAAGTGCAACTATTCGATGCACGTGAATTCCTTCCAGGTCTTTGTCCTACACTCCTTCATGGTATCAGAGCATGGGGACCGGAATCACGTTGCTCACCATCGTTGCTCCACCGTGTAGTTGCTTGTGCAAGCTCTCGCCTTTTGCATGTGCTTTACTTGCATATTTCAAGATTCTTGTGGTTATTTTTCAGTGGTTTGTTTTTGTGTTTCTTGTTGGTTTACATGTGATCAGGGTCAAGGAAGAATACAAGTTTATTGTGTTGAAGAGCCATTCTAATAGTTCACCGTACACTCGTTGGTTGACAACTTACTTGGTTCGTGACGCGCCTTCACTTTGCACTGTTAGACGGCTCGCCTTGTGCTCACCTCTCTGCGACCAATGTGGTTTTTCTTTCACCTCGCCTTGGCTTTACTACTCACCTCTACCTGTAGTTTAGCATCTCTGAATGCCTCTCAGCTATCTTGAGCTCGGGCCTTCATCCAGTGCTCGACCTGGTCGACTTGTGTTCGTGTTGATACCGGCTCTGTCATATCTCTGCAGAATTCCACGGTTGGTGTTTTGGGGATAGCCTTGATTCTAATCTCCATAGTCACCTTCCGTTTTGCACCTGCACTTAGAGCTAACATCTGCTATTCTCGGTGGTTTCACTTGGTATAGTGACACGTTACTCTAGCAAACTTCGTCGTTTCCTTGCAAATTCGACTATCACCTTGAAGCCGACTCAGAGGGGATCTCTTAGCCTAGGTTGGCTCGTATTCAAACCCACTCGCTCCACCTACAAATAATCCAAAGCAAGTTCCCATCTAGACTGGCCATGCTCATGCATCATTTCCTTCAAGCTTACTCTGCTTGGAGTCGAAAACCTCGTGCATGTTTGCTCAACAATCTGTCTGCAATACCTGGTAGCTCAGCTCGCAGGACAACTCAATTGGAAGGATCTGCTCATACCTGGGATGGTGTACTCTGCTCGATATAACTCCTCGACTCTTCTTGATGTTGCATAGTTGTGCGGTCTCACGTTTGAAATTTCATGTTTCTCGGCATAAACTGAGCTCCCTCGCTCGTTGTTATCCCGCATTAGCCGTTTGATCTCAGCTCCCTCGCTCCGACTTGTGTCAACATCCTTTGTTTTTTTTTGTTTATCTTAGCTCCTCGCACCATGTGGACAAGTCATCGCCACCTATCGCTGGCACTACCCAACACCTTTGATCGCTTCATGGGATTCCTACCTCTCAAGCCGTTTCACACAACATCTCGTTGCCTCCAACCTCGACACTTGAGACTTACGGCACGACGGTTTTCCTTCTAACGTCCCGTACGCGTGGCATTTCATTTCAGATGCAGCAGCGAAATTTCTGATGTGACCCACACGACACCTCAACATGGGCCCCCTCTCTACCTTTTAGTCTTGTTTGGAGGTTAAAACAAACCGGTTTTTAATGTTTTAAGGATTAAAAAACATTTACATGGCATTGTATTAATTTTGGGCTTCTATTTTGGCTTGTATTATGTCCTTCATTCGTGTGTCGAAGACGGAGGGCAAGGTTCGGGGTTGGCAGAGGTTAATCCCCCTCATAGTCAAAACAAACTCTACCTAAAATTTTGTGCCATTTCCAACGAGTACCCACACGATACCCTTTGCACCCATCTCGTGTACTTTTTTAATGTGTTTGCAACATCTAGTGTATTTTTCCATCAGTTGTGGGAATCATTTTAATGCCATAACTTTTGACTCGCTACTCGTTTTTGAGCGCTTCTTTAGTCAAAGTTACATGATTTTTCGCACACTATGTGATGGAATTGTTAGTTTTGTAAACGCACTACTTTATAAAGTGCCGCATGCGGGGGTTGATTGTACTCTTGGGCCTACACACGTAGACGCATTATCGGCCGAGTCCGACGTCTTGCTTTTGTGCATCTTGCATTTTTCATCATGGAGAGTGCTCTTTCTAGACTTGAGCATCGTAGGATCGCCTTACAACCTCCGCCACTTCTCACCGGGAGAGAGACCTATTCAGCTTGGCGTGCTTCCATGGAACGTTACTTCGCCCACGAGGGTCTTTTACCCTTCTTGCTTGGGCCAGTTCCTGCACCCACTGATCATCGTCATCTAGAGGACTTCCTTGACACTTGTGACCATGTCTTTGGTCACATGATGATGCATGTCTCTTGTTCTCTCTGGTTTCACGTGGCAGACTCAGATCCACCTCACCGTGTCTGGAGCATTCTTCAGTCCTTCTATGGAGACCCTTCACATACTGCAGTCATTGTTCCTGCTGCTTGATTGATTGTCTCCTTTTCTATGTGTGTGATGCAGTTCCACTAACACAGATCGCTTGGTTCTACTTCTGATGACGAGGATTGTGCATCCATTCGATGTCGAAGAGAGTACTACAGAGGACTCTTCTCCTCTTTCTCTCACTATTCCAGACATTGTTGTCACCCCCCACATCTCATCAGATATTGAGCAGTCTTCTACTCAGCCTCACACTGTCATTACACCAGCCTCCTTTCCACTTCCAGTGTGCGAGGCCCATTTCACTCCTCCACCTTCATTGGATGATTCATACCTATCTGACATCGCTCTTCTATTTGTTGAGCCCCCTCATTGGGATGAGTATCTGCTTGACCTTAGTTGTCTTTTCGCAGAGTCCACTTGTGATGCTCTACAGGTCCCTCATCCATCTATAGGTGTTTCAGAGGAGTTCATCATCTCTGTTGTTGGGAGTGCCCCTTCCGGGAATCATGTCACTTCCACATTTCCAGAGACCTTCATTGATCCACCCTCAGTTGTGGATCCCTTTTTTATTGTGGAGGATGTTTTGTTCCCTTCACATCACTTGGACATCCTCTCTACGGGTGTTCCTCTTTTCACTCCGATTCTATGCATGTGGCATTACCTTCAGTTCCTTGGCACTCACTCGCTAGACCTATGTCACACTTATGTGGACTAGACTCAGAGTTCTTTGTGTTTGCCTACCTTGATTTCCTTTGTGGAGTGGGAGACTTCAAAGACATCATTTCTGTCCTTCCTAAGAGCAGCACGATACGTTAATTACGGGTGGCTCTTCTTGATCCCAGGCAGAGGATCTCATGATCGACATTCTTCTAGGAGACCTCCTAGAGTTGCAGAGTTTAGATCCGTCCATGGCATCTTCTACATTCCTCTCGTCTCCCTCTTCTTCTCTCTTCTTCTTCTTTCCGAGAGATTGCCTCTTTGTACATGGGTACCCTTTCAGGCTCGTCTATGGCCGGGACCCATATTTGGCATCTTTCTGAGATTAGAGAGTGTGTTGTTCTCTTGTGGTGGATGTTTTTCCCACTGGGTTTTCCTTCACTGCTTGGGACTTCTTTCTTGTACATGGGTACCTCATCAGACTTTGTGCTGGGACCCATTTCTCGTTTCTGACTTGCCACCTCATCCTAAGTTATGATAAAGGGGGGGTGTTGGTGTAGGTGGTATATTTATTCACTTATTTAGTGTTATTCCACCTCACCGGGTGAGTCATCTCACTTAGGTGGACATGGATCTAGGTGTCATCTTAGTTATGACGGAGTTCTCTTACGTAACTATGTCATATGTGTAAGTGTGTCATAGGAGTTATATTCCCATTTGAGAGAGTAACTCTGTTCTCCATTATGGAGGAATCTTCTCTTACATGGGAGTTACACATTCACTCCCCTATATGTACACCACCTCTTTTGATCTATGATAAGCCAATACAAGCTAAGCTAAGGCTTCCATTCCACTCCACTTTTCGAATCTTGAGCTCTCATATGCATGCACATTGCTTTACAAAGCTTGCTTGCTTTAATCTCGCAACTCCTACACTTTGGTGAAGTGCAACTATTCGATGCATGTGAATTCCTTCTAGGTCTTCGTCCTACACTCCTTGATGCCTTGGTCTCCAATTCATATTACCATTATATATATATGTCACATTATGTTTCGCCTCCTACATGTGGGATTTTCATTGCGGGGTTGAAATCATTTGTATTGTATTTAGACCGAGCTAACTTGGCAGCTCCACGAGTTGGGCATTGATTGGAGTTGCATTGTATATGGAGTGAGCTATGAAGCCAACTCAGCGGGGTGGTCAATTCCCCACCAGTTGGCCTTAACTCCTAACAACTCAGCATAACTACTAACACAACCAAATCAACTCCCACGCTATATACTTAGCGTGCTAACTATTGGCTCAATCCAACAACTCGCCACATGCCACTAAGTGGTAGATCAATAGTTAAACCACCGGCCACAACACTTATGTGACACCTCTCCATTCGGTCAAAAGTTCAAACAAACAACAAACCAGCCCAATCGTTGGGTGAGTTGGCAGGCTATACATAGCCCTTGCCACTTACATGGAATAATATAAAGGTGTGGCTGAAGACACGTGAGGGTAGGGCAAAGATGCCCAGTATAAACCTCTAGCCAACCGAACCCGCGATGAATGTGGGATATCTCCCCCACATAACAAAGTCAAAGTGGTGTATGAGAAGGGATGGGGATTCGACCCCATAACCTCGGGGCACAAAACATGTGATTTGTTGTCGAGTCACATGGGTTCGACAACTTATAAAAGTAACTCACTCTTATTTATAAAAGACTTTTGCTAAGATTATCTAAGGGCTAGTTTACATAAATGTTGAATTTTGAGGCATTTAAAGGCTTTTCAGGACTTCGGCCAAAACTAGAAAAGTGTTCATCATTCATAAAGAAGATGATGATGTTATTATTTCTTCATAAGCGTTATAGTTTTCTTGGTATAGGATTTTTTGAGACAATTACACGAAGATCACACTTTGGAGAGCACTCAGAGAGCCATAAGTGAACTTGTAGATGAAATCGACGGGTGATCGAGTCTGCAAATTTGTTTTAAGCTCTAACGCATGTATTATTATCTATTGGTCAATTTTGAAGGTAAATTTTGTACTTTAATTGATAATAAATGGATTGATTCACGATTAAGTGAATCGAAGACGTAACCCATTTGGGTGAACTCCATTATCAATCTTGTGGATTTTATTTCAGTTTATTTTATTGTTTATGATCAGATTTAAATTCAGTATAAGGAATGAATAAATTGATTAAGCAAAGCAATTAATTGGAAAAATTGGATTTCAGTTAAAATTTGAGAATCCTTTATCCACAAGACAAAGTAAATGCACAATCAATTTTGGATTATAAATCAAATTGAATGCACTATAAAATTAGCTTGTGATCATATTTTAATGGTTTTTAATATTTCCAATTAAATCACAAAAGTTGAGTTAAGAAGAAAAATTGATCTTTAAGAGAAATTGGGAAACATTGGGGTTTCAAAACACCCAAAAGTGAATCCATAATCAGTTATTGATCAATTTAAATCAGAATTGAAAGTATCTAGAAAAATTTAAAAATAGTACCCAAGGGGTAAAAACCATTTTCGGATCATACAATAAAAAACAATGTCAAACATAGTGTGCTAGATAACCATGGTGGCATATAGTCCTACAAAGAAAATGCTACACATGAAGCACCCATTAACATATTAGAAAGATAAAAAGTATGTCAAGACATGTATGTATTAATCAAAAGTAATGTGCTAATAAGTAGAAGTAGTGAATGATGAAACAATAACACATATAATGTGTGAGAGCAATAAAGGTGGATGCCCCCGGGAGCCTCGATGGGATTTGGAAAAAGGATACAATGTCGAGCATCATTGCACCATGTGAAAATCTGGAAGAGATCTGCATTCACAACTAGAGACCAGGTGAACGTGCATGTGTATATGATAGAGATAATGACATACTGAGTATTTGACTAACATAGTAAGCAAAGTGCATCATGTAAGTAGTATAAGCAAGCAAGAGTAAGTGCAACTCAAATATGCAAATGCAGTGAATGAGTATGACAAAATGGAATGCAAAGTGTGAAGGTGGAAGGGACAGTGTGCCCCCCAACAAATTTGTATGAAATGAGATTCATTTATAAATGCCCCTCAACAATCAAGAGTGAACCATAGAACAAGAGTGTGTCATTGGGAAATGGCTTGAGAATGTGTGCTAGAAAGATAGATCATGAATCATAGAGCATGAAGATTGAATGTGGTGAGGTTCATTTCAGATTTAGACCCTCAACAATCGAGTATGAACCATGGAACTAGAGTGTGTCATAGGGTAATGACGATACAAGGTGTGTATAAAAAGGTTTGGCAATGCTTAGAAAGATTAGGCATGAAGCGTAGAGCATGAAGCGTGATAGTAGGTGTTAGAGACAATTGCTAGTAGTGATAGAACAAGGGAGGGGAAGGACGATGCCCCCAAGTGTGCGAGGAATGGGGATCTATGTGATGACATGGGAGAGACCTTGCAAGGTGGTGGAGTTTGAAATGTGCCATAAGAAAACATATGGTCATCACAATGATAGGTAGGATAAAGAGTAGGATCAGGGTTGGACTTCGAGGTTGATAGGAGAAGGCCTAAAGAGGCGATCTAGAGTTTGTTGGTCTTGCTTAGAGATTGGTTGTTGATTTGGAATTTGTAACACCATAGAAGACTTGAGAGGAGGAGGGGATGAACTGATTTTGAGAGGAGGTTTCTTAGTTGGAATGGGTAACGTTGTAGAAGACTTGAGAGGAGGAGGGGATGAACTAATTCTTAGAGGAAGTTTCTTAGTTGGAACGGGTTGGACAGGCGGCTCTTGAGTGACCAAAGGAGGAACATTTGTAACTATGGGATGATGATCATTAGAGATGGAAGGACTAGACTTAGGAGCCCATCGAGATTTGGCATTTGAAGATGAACATGAAGAAGAATGTTGTGCAACAAATGAGATAAAACTCTGATGCTCAAGGTGCTTAACTCTTCGTCTTAAAGCATAACAATCATTGTCGTTATGTCCATTAATTTTGTGATAATTATAAAATGGAAGACCTGTGTACTTGGCAAGCTGATAAGGAGGATATCAATGAGTAGTTGGCAAGTTGATCAATTGGTGATCAAGTAGCTCGGGAATAATAACATGTTGCTTAACATTTAGATCAAACTTGAGAGGCACGGGGAGTGGTAAGACTCGAGGTTCACTTATATGAGCACATGTAGTAGACATAGAAGTAGAATGAGGTGTAGAAGGAGAACTAGCATGGGCTTGAGAAGCATCCTTGAGATGTTGGATTTCAACTTTAAGAGATGTAATCGTGGTTTCTATAGCTTGATTTTTTCTTGAAATAAACAATGCAAATCTTGAATTGACTCTAATACGGGTTGATTGGATGGAGGATTAGGAGCAATAGAGTCATCAAATAGACGATCGAAAATGTCATTTACTTGAGTGGGTGGCATTCTGTGAGGGAGATACATAGTGTCGAGGGATTTTTGGAGAACAACTTTGCAAGGTGGATGCATTTGAAGTAAGCCATGCAAAGAGATTTGAGGAATTTTAGGAGCCATGAAAGAAGATTGGATAAAATAAGCAAAATGAGGATCCAAGTGTATAATAACGAGTGGGGTTCACCAAATGATTTAATTTAATTTGTATTAATTAAATCTAAGTATTGCAGAGTAACTGATGTATAAATGATAAAATACAGAAATGACACAAGCAAACTAAGATTTAAAATATGAAACCCTAAGAAAGAAGATGAGACAAGAGGACTTAAGCGATATTCGTGTAATTTGGGACCGATATGAGCGGGGATAAGCGGCGAACATGATGCAAACAACATCATTATTGATCCCTCTAAATTTTGGAGCTCACGACGACCAAGGTGGGAAGGGGCGTCTCGCAGCAGACAAGGGCACCGATGATCGAGATCTGGGCACCGTGGATCGTGCAAAAGCTCTAGATCTAGTTTTTGTTTTCATGCAAGGTCTTCACAATTGCTCTTTGTTGATCGCTTGTTGTTCACACTATGATCACCAATGATACCTATAACCTACAAAAGAGATGTTCACCTGCACAAGCCACAAATCACATCAAACCTAAAAAGGAAAATGTAGAATAGGGAGTTAGACTAACCTTGACGGTCACCCCGAGAGTGAACTTACAACCGAGTGCTGCACTACATCTCATACTCCATGTAGTTCTTGTGAGTGTGTGTAGAAATTGTGCCCTAGGATGCCCTTGTGCAAGTTTCACTTGATAGCGGGTTGCAGCTAGAATGAAGTAATGTAGTAGATTGTGTGGATGGAATAGATGAACATCCCCTTCTTATGTTGTGTATGCAGAGTTGCAGCCCTTGTCCCTTGAATGGATGCTAGATGGATGCCTTTGAGTTCTTTAGGCTCCTTTTGAATGTAAGCTTACATGATGATAGTAATTATTAGTGCTTGGTCCTTCACTCTGAAAACATAACTATGTATTTATATGATTCCCTTGTTTGAATTTTGTAGTTGACAATTAGAAGGACGACCCATAAGTGAAAAAGATGTCCAAAAGATAAAAGAGACTCAAAAGAAGCGAGTAAGATAGAAAAGGGTCAGGGGCACCTAGAGGGGACAAGAGCGCCTGGGCGTTGGTGTCCGAAGCCATGAAGGATAAACAACTAAAGTTTTGATGGGCTATAGGGTGTGCAAGACCAAAGAGAAAGTAAGAAAGCGACAAAAGAGGCCAAACATAGTTATCAACCACTAGTTTTCTTGCTTAGGAATAATGTAAATGCTAACATGCTTTTAGGAGCTATAAATGTACCAAAGAGCGTGATTTTGTCTCTACATAATGCTAAGATTCCTTCGAAAAATGGTGAAGATGGTTATATCACTATGGGTGGTAGAAAAAACAACCATAACAAAGGCACTAACACCAACCCCTCTATGGATGTATCTAATGTCAAAGATTTTATATTACTTACTAGATCAATCCCTGCTCTTTAAAGCCATGTTATGCCTTCAACGTCTATTCCATTTGTGTTAACGCAGGTCATTGCCTCAACCTCCAAAGCCAATGTTTCTAACCTTCAAGGTAGTAGTCCACCCACACTATGATTGCTCTCATTGTTCCTCATATTAAATTTTAGGAAATTAATCACAACTTACATCGAGTGTTTATGTGGTTTCTCCTCACAAGCATGGGACTTGAGGATCTCACGGTCCTTCTTGTCGGCAACTCAAGCAAGGTGAAAATCTTCCCTCGACTAGGCATTAATTTTAAGCTTAATGATTTTTACGTTATAACCAATTATGATTTTTGCGAGAATAGTCATGAAGTCCCCAACAACTTAAATTTAGAGGTTATGTCCCTTGATATAAGTGCCTCATGAATTGCTTCTCATGTAATATTAGGGGTCTAATTGACTTTGTTCATTAATACATTGCATAAGATTTTTAGAAGCATTTTCCGAGAGATGAACAATATTTTTTCGCAAGAAGATAAGATGGCAAGTTTTTGCTTTCAACTATTGTTAAAGATATTTGGCTAGATAATTTAGCTTTGACTAACAATCTTGAGTACGATTATGGAGGAATTTCAACTTCTGTCTCTCCTCGATCATGACCCCATTATGTTTATTCATGGACACAACTTGACAAATTGTGTCCTTTGGGTGCTATTTAACATTGATAATCGCTCTTTTGTGGTAGTTAATGTTTATGCAACCAACAATGTGATTGAGATAGCGAGGATCTCGGTTATGGATTGTAAACAATATTCACGATGCACATTGGGAAATGTGTGTGATCGATAAGATTGGTCACCTACTCGTGCACCGTATAAGCTGGTGAAATGTAATCCACGAATGTATGTGCATAATAAATTTGGGTTTTAAGGCCTCGATACAATGTGTCATGATGAATTAATATCTTGACACACTTGGTCTAATCTCCACCAAGGATTTGTGAGTCTTAAAGTGGCTAGATCACGTCATACTCTCCACGCAACAATATTTTTCTTTTGTTAGTTATTGTAGTTACCAATGGAATTGCCATTGGATATTCTCCTTTTGACCATCTTCCTATCTATCTTCCTATCTATTTTGGATTGAATCACTTTCGAGATGACCAAAAATACAAAAACATAATTTTTCTAAATATTGTCCATTTATTTCATGGACCCATTATGCACCACATCAAATGGGTCTAGAATATCGGGCCTTGGCTAATCTGGTAATATCGGATGGATTTCATGGTGGAAATACACCATTACTCATCTTACGTGTTTCCTCTGTAATTTTGGGCATCATCTTGCTCACATATGACATTGAACTTATTGTGTCACCACCTCGAGTTGAGCCACTTGTTGACTTCCCTTGAGCATATGTTGTTTCACAAGCCTTTATAAAGATAGGTGGAATAGCTTAGGTAAAACCTTTAAATTATAGATGCTTATAATACTTGGGGTGCTTAAATCAAAGCTACACTTCACTAGCTCAAAGTGGGCAACAATTTGTCTATAATATTTTTACAAACACTAAAAGCCAACACATTCACATTGATAGATCAAGGCTATTCGAGAAGCCAAATTAAAGGCTTACTAAAGTGTTTGATATGGTGCAAGTTTTTTTTGTCTACCATTACCAATAGGTTTTCAAAGTTCGGTGTCCCTACCTTAAAAGAAAAAGTGGTCTTTGATCAATGCTTTGCAAGCTTTCAAAAGCTCAAAGGGTTGTAATATGTGGTGGCATCTTATCATTGATGATCTCCACGAAGTACTCTCACAGATGGATGATGAACAAACTCCCGATCATGCAAATTCTATAAAGCATTATGGGATATGATTGGTAATGACCTTTAATAGGTTTATATTGAGGCTTACGAAACTAATTATTTTGGTCAATTTATAAACAAAGGCCACATCAAGTTCATATCGAAAATGGGGGACCTCGAGCTCATCTATAGTTGGTGGTCAATTATTTTGCTTCATGTCTCCAACAAGTTGATTTCCAAAGTTTTGGCTCTCCATATACGCCACATTTTTACTTGCACTTATTAGTCAAAACGAACATGGTGCACTCAAAGTAGATATACTTGACAATATTATTGTAGTTTGAGAAGGTATGGAGTGGGCTTGACTTTCTCAATAGAAATCCATGCTCGTGAAAATTAACTTTGAAAAATCCTATGACCATATAAGGTGGCATTTTATTTTGGTCATGCTCGAGGCTTTAGGGTTTTGTCTACCTTTGTTCAATTTGTGCAAATGATTTTTATAGATGCTTTTACTTACCTCTCCATCAATGGAGTTAGTTTTGAGCATTTTGGTCTATTTCACTCTATTTGCTAATGATGCCCTCTAGCCCTCACATTATATATCTTAAATGTAGAGGGTTTTGGACATCTTCTTTCAAATTCCATTAGCCACAGTCTAGTCAAAATCGATTCCTTACCAAGAGCGACACTTGTGCACAACTAGTTAATGGTCCTCTTGACGATGATTCGTTCTAACTTTAATTGAAGATGATAAAAACATAAAAATGTTATATATTGCCTTGACATTTATTGCTTGTCTTCTAGCTCCAACATTCAATGGCAAAAACTTAGTGCAATAAACAATCCTTTCTACCTCTTCCTTCTTGGTTAAGTAATTGTTAATGGACGTGGATTCAACATGGCGAAGTCTTTCATTTTTGAATTCCTTTTGCATTCGAACAACACCTTCTAGCTTATGGTAGTATGTTGTTGATAGGGAAAAGGGGAGGCCTTCCTACCAAATCACTAAGCCCTTCTCTTTAGTTAGAAAATATCACATTTTATCCAAAGTTCTTGCCACCACCCAATTTTATTATTTATCTTGTTGGGCTCCATCTCGGGCTTCTTATAAAAGCTCAAAAATTTGCTCGGGGATTTCTATGGGTCAATTATGAGTTTGGAAAAGGATCCGATCAAGTTCTTGGGAATTTTTTTGTCTCCTAAGGATTTTGGAGGATAAGGGTTGTTGGACATTGGGCTTCAAGGCATGGTTCTTTGTGCCAAATGGATCATTTGAGTTGGTGAAGGACAAGAAGCTTGGATGATTCTTTTGCAAAATTGCATCATTTAAGGAACGCCACATGGGCACAAAAATGGTAAGGCGTGTATGTATTAAGATCAAACCATGGCTTATGTGGGATGAAAATGGGTTCAAAGATGGTCTTTCCATTAATCACCATTCGATTTGGTGATCATTGCTTATCAATTTTCACAATGTCCCTCTTGTCGAGGTATTTTGGGTTCATTCCCTCAAACTTTTTAGACGAAAGATTTACACTGAGTGTAGGATGTGTTTTGCAAGCAATCTAGGAGATTAATTTCTTGGCCAGAGGCCAAAGCTAAATTTATGTTAATAAATAATGATCAAGAATTACAAGGAAATATTGGATGCTTATCCATGTGGAGATGCTTCATAAAGCGGAGTCCTTTCATCTCACCCACAGTGGAAAGGCTAAACACGGTATCTGAAACACAATTTCAAAACTACTTGCCCCAACAAGGGCTATGAATTGCTTTCCCCAAAATTGCCTATGGTATATAAGGTTAATGCTCGCTTGTCCATTCGTTCTTCTGCAGATTATTGGAGCCACATGTTTAAAACAATATTTAATGCGATATTTGAGCCTAAGCTCACTCACTTTACATGGTGTTTGATTTACTAGGGCTTTCCCTTTGGTCGTAGGCTTCTCCATTTAGGGGTTCCATGGTTATTGTGCCCTTTTTTTGGTCATACATAGAATATTATGCACCTTTTATGGTTATGCTGAAAGCTCAAACAACCTATTCTTGGATTCATGCTTTCTTCAAATCCTTTATACCTGTAAACATTTACTTGGCAACATATCCTCTTAGGGGATTGGCCTTCTCTTCCAATTCATTTCACCTAGTTTTGCCATGTTTTGAGTGAAAACTCTAATTTTATTAGGAAAGAGAAGGATGCAACTATTTTTGCTCACATAACTACCGATTGCAATCTCTTAGCTTTCAATAAAGCTATGCTTGATTCCAATGTCTCTTTATAGATTTAGATTCAAGCTTAGAAGGTGACATCGGAGTTGGCCCATCTCTAAACCCTTATGGATTAGTAGGCAACACTCCATGCACCATAGCTCAAGTTCTGTCACCCTTTACCCCTTGGGATCCTTCTTTAAGAGGTAGAATTAGATTCGTTGCGCATGACTTGGTTTCGTCATCGATTTAGGTGGGGCTCTCCACCTTGTTGACACTTTCCTCCACTTCCACAACATGGGTGGTGGGGCAAGTGTGGGTGGTGGGTCTCTCCACCGTCGTGCTAGGACAATTGGGCTCCTCCACCTTCTTTAGACAAGGTTCCCCAATTGGAGTTAGCTATTTCGTTGGTGCCACGACCAACACTACGACAATGAGGAGTTTATACAAACTACGAGAATGCAACCAAATCTTTGGGAGCTAATCGTAGATGGGACCAACCTTTTAGATAGTGGATTGGGCAACCACGATGACGGGGCTCTCTGCCCATTGACCTCTTCATTCTTTCTTTGCTTGATAAACTTGTTTTATAATCATTGGTTTGATATAGTTATTTTGTAAACTTTGATCCTATTTAAAAAAAAGAAGGAAAACACAATATTAAACAACTATTTCATTAAAAAAAAGAAAAGAAAAACACGATACTATTCCTTCTCATTGCAAATAATCATTTTAATATTTCACTTCAAATTATTTATGATTTCACTAAATCCCTATTCAACAAAGGATGCAGATGCTAGTACTAGTTTTAGGCGACCGCCCTCTCCCTGTATATAAAAACACCCTTTGCACCAGAACTCATCATTTATTCTTCTATTAAAATCTCCCACAATATAAAAACACCCTTTGCACCAAAACTCAACATTTATTCTTCTATTAAAATACCCACTTACTGAAAATATGTGGCATAGATTGGAGTTGAGTTTTCCCCAAACTCATCATCTTTGGCTCTTCTGCCAGCATCGAAGCAATCATATCTCATACTACACAACACAAATCAATTGCATGTCTAATCAGAGCACAGCCGGATAAAAATGTCAACATAGTATTTCTTATTCGAAAGCACACCTCATGTCACGTAACCCACATACAAAATGGTGGGAGCTCTTGCTTTCTCCTGCTCTGCCATTTTATTCTCGGACACCCATATATCAAACAATTCTACAATAACTACGAGACACCCAAGAGTGGCTTCAAATCCTCCTGTACTTCAATTAAGTTCGAGCAAAAGAGGAAGAGGGTATCTCACAGATGGCCTTCAATGGCCCTGTCAACAGCAGTAGACCAGCCTGGAGTCCAGGAATGGCCAAACCCAATGACATTAGAAGATATGATACAGCAGGTATGTTATACATCTTGTTTCTGGCTACTTGGGAAATAATGCAATTCTTTTTCAATTGTTTGTGCGGGTTAAATGTTGGGTGACTTTTAACTTAGTGTGAGGTAAGCTTGGACCAGATTCTTCGGATCCATGTACATAAGCATTGCGAAAATGTATTCCAAAATCTTTACACCACAACCTCACTATATGTTCCCCAGGTCATGCTCTTAGGAGTGTACCCACCATTACACCACAACTGCTTGGATGTTTTTCAAGGCTCGTCATGCTCTAGAGTTTCGCCTGTTACCATTACACCACAATTCTTTGGAACTTGTGGTCTTGCAAGAGAGGTCACAAGTTCGAATCCTCCTCCTGCATACTGAGAATAGGAGGTAGTCCCATATACTGTGAGAGTACGAGGTAGTCCCATATATTGTCAGCCGCCTGCAGACCCAAAAACAGGCTGCCCGACATCACGGAGTATAAAACAATTATTTTATATATACAATATTTTCATGTTTTTTTTTCTTGCCAATGTAGATAAATTAACTATTGTCTTGAGCTGCTACTTCTGTAAGGTAGTAGGCCTCCCTCTGGATTTAAATAATCAGGAATGACAATGACATTGCTGGGACAGAGTTTCTAATACGTTAGTTGTACAGGGAAAACAATGCTCGTGACAAATTTGATTACTGCTAATCCACCCAAAACAGACACTATCATGTGTATTAATTTGGGCATATAGTCTTCGAGTTCTCAAGGGTTTCCAGACTAGGCCCTTATTGGTAGAAATGTCCACTTTCCTGTTTATGATTAAATCAGTATGGGTGTTGTGTTGTGGATAGTTTGATTGATGCTATGCTTGTGAAAACAATTTTGACTCCGTTCCACAGGGGTCACTTGGTAAAAAAATGTCCAAAATGCGCATGACCATGGGATTCTAATTATAATCCCTAATTTTTAAAATTTACCACTACATATTCTCATTATTAGGCCCCTTTTACACTACTACCCCTATTTATACCAATATACCACTGCAAAAATGTAAATAAAATTGCCCCCTCTATGATCGCATGTATTATATACCACCTTAATAAGGTGACCCCCTGTGCTCCATTCTTGAGTGACTATTAATGTATCTGACAAAATCACCATGCAGAAAATCCAGAGGAGGTTATGGCTTCCTGCTGAAATCTTTGTTAATTTATTTTTGATCTGAAATGTTAATCAATTAATTTATTGATGCACGATTTATGCAGTGCAATTCTGCTCCTTAATGTGTGGAGAGATAAACTTAACGTGGGAATGGCTTCATGACCAAGTATGGAATTATGAAGCAGGGATTGAGCATAAGCTAAACGGGTGCAATTTCTCATACCTTGGGAAATTGATCATGCAGTGCTCAGGCATCATTGCAAGATCTACCAAAGATGCCCAAATTTTTGTAAGATCTTTTTTTGAGTACAAGTTCCATGAAAACAATCGATATTTTTTAAGCTATTGGGGAAATGCACATTGTAAACTGTTCGCTGGAGGAAATGATTTATCCATTACACAAGTTTGTGAAAATAACTGCAAGATACACTTGTTAGTTCTTTATGAACCCCCATAAAGAGTATCCGGCCAAATGTTAAGCTATCTGTGTAGAAAAAAATGTTATTCGACAGTGAAGCCCATATTAGACACCTCCATACAGAGTTATATATGTGCATGTGCATGCACATGCGTGTTTGTTCACCACTTTTACTTGTCAATGCTAATATCAATGGCAAGCAGCATGAGGAGGGGGTGTCACTAAGAATAAAGCTGTAACAATGGGCCACAGTGCAGACTCAAGCTACTCCCCCATTTCTCAGAGAAAGACCAAAAGAACAAACTTCAGTTTGGGGATTTACCTTACAGGCTTACACCAATTGGCGTGGGGCAATACATGGGCTCAAGATCTATTTGTAAACTGCCATACCAACACAGAAATGTTTTTAGGCTATTTTGTTTCAAATGGTTTATTATTTCCAGTTTCTTCAAATTTGAATTTTCCAGTTGACAACATTTCTCTTTTAATGTGAACTAATATTTTATCCGAAAAATTATCCAGCTACCATATCACCAAAATTTGCAAGGACTAGTATTAAACTGTTATTTTCTAAATTTGTGGATGATATGTATATTGACGCATTTGTAAAATATCCCATCCTCCAGAAGCTTTTCCTTGACCCCAACCACTTGAAACAACTTCTTGCCCCATATTGCCAAATTGCCAATTAGAGAAACACCCACTGAATGTGCAAATGTATTTCACTTTAGCTTTTGATTTTGATTTCTTTTGTCTATCTGTGTGTAGTGGATAAGCAAGGTGGTGGATCTTTAGCTGGACCTGTTATATTAAAATTTAGCATAAACTGCAAAGCAACTATTTAAATTCTGAGTAGCAAATAACTTAAAACCATGGACGAAAGGACGAGAGAAGATGCTCTCTAAATACTCAGATATTTCTGCTGTATTAACAGGGATTTCTTCTCTGTTCTATCAGGAAGGAAAGACTGTGCCTGCCCAACCTTTTGAAGAATCCCCACAAATTAAAGCTGGGCTTGTTGATTCGATCACTGTTGAATCTATTTTACTGTTAACAGTAAAAAGAATAGAACCAACTTGAGTGCTGGAGGTAGTAACAGTAGAGGTCAGCAGATAAGCAAGATGCCAAGAACAATATATCCAAGCACATGCACCATAACATGATAAGTAACTCAAATGAAAATTTGGACAACTCTGCACCTTTTCAACTTGGTCTAGAGGAAGATTTTCTTGTTAAAATTCAAGGCTTCAAAAAATAATCTTTACTATTGATGTTTTTAGAGGAACTATCATCAACACAGATCTCACGACCTGGGTTTTCAGGAATTGGTAGATAAAAGGAAGTGCGAGGAATCTATTTTGGTCTTCAAGAAGATGTTAGAGAAATAAAGAGAAGGTGGATTGCACACATTTGAGATTGTGTGTCCGTCTATTTATTATAAACTAAGTAGTTACAAAATGGTTTACAACCGGTTACAACCAACTTAGAGTTAGACACCTTATCAATATGCCTTATATTCTCATACCCCCTCTTAAGGCTTATTCTACATACAACAAAAAACAAACATTCTAACAAAACTAGAACAAAACAGAACTACGCAATCTTCAGACACTTTCACTTTGAAAGCAATGCTATGATAAGGTAGGGCTCCATCAAGCTGCTTCGTGACCTTCGTAAAGGTGTAGCTCTGAGCTGAATTCCCGAGTTCCTAGATTCCACCTCCCCAAACTCCCAAATCACAGATCTCCTGATTATTGGACAACCATCCATACCGAGCCATCCACAAGTTTCATCAAATTGTCTCATGACCCTCGTGAGGGTATAATTCCCAAGATCCACAGTCTCCCAAACTATCTGAGCAACCATCCATACCGAGCTTCATCTACCCTGTATCCTTTCTTGCCTTCAAAGTTTAGAGCATCTTTATATTGTGTATTCGTCACTGTCCTCACTACCTTCTACATCTAGTGGGTCTTCAACCATGGCTATATTGGTTGTATTTGATATGACTTTACCCTTGAGCACATCATTGGCTCGAACACAACAATCCCATGTTGTGTGACCTCTTTTCTTACAATAATGACATTCAATCTCTCGGTTATCTTTATCTGATCTTCTACGAGAGTTTTTGGTTTTGGAATAGAATGCACTTTCTTGTTGAGAATGACCTTCTGCATCTTTTGTAGTTCGTTTTTCTTCAGCTAGAAGAGCTGCAATCATATCATCTAGAGATTGAGATTGAATTTGATTGAGGGTAAAAACTACATTGCTGTATTTTGAAGACAAACTATTTAATAGGATAGCTTTGGCATCCTCATCCTCAATCACAACTTTGACTTCTACTAGTTGTCTGATCAGGGACCTCAAATTATTGATGTGGCTTGACATAGAGACTCCATCCATTTTGAACCTATATAACTGAAGTTTTAGGGAAAATTTGGCATTGATTGCTTTCGCTCCAAATAATTTATTTAGAGTATCCCAAATTTCCTTCGATGATTTATTTAGGTCTACATGATGAAGTTCGAGTTGGAGAAAGCAAGGACAATAATAGCTTTCTCTCTATCATCTCTGCTTTGCCAATCTAACAATTTCGATGCATCGGTAGGCGTTGTCTCTTTCCCGTTTACAATGCCCCACAAATTTTTATTCATAAGTTGCATTTGTATTTTCACTCTCCATGTATGAAAATTTAGACCAGAATATTTTTCTACGGGCATTTCCATTTTAATAAAATAGAATAAATACAACTGTGTATTTTCGGAAATGAAAGAATAAAATACCAGTTGCACAGTTCCGTGCCCTAGCGCAGGTATTGTCTTTTTGCTTCTGCGTCTTTCTTGCCCTATGTCTGTGGAAAACGTCTGTGCCCTTGCAATTCGTGACTGTAATGGCTGATTATAATGGCCTTCAAATGTTTGTTAATCGTGACTCCATTCGTGTCTTATTTCGTGCTCGAAAATACTGTTATTTTCCTGAAAAACGTGCCATTCTGCGACTTAGTTTTTGCTCCAGATTCGCGACTATGTTTGCAGTCTAGTACTTGTGACTATGTTTTTCTGCCCTCACGAAAATGAATGTGCGGTAGATCTCTGTCGAAAACCAGAACGGCAATATCTTTATTTTTCTCCTTATATTTTTCTGCCCTCACGAAAATGAACGTGCCCTAGATTTCTGTCGAAAACCAGAACGATAATGTCTTCGTCTGTCTTCGTTTTTCTCCTTATATTTGCGACTGTGCTTCGATTACATTCGATTCAGACTTCTTCAGCCTTGGATTCTCGATTACCTTCGATTCAGACTTCTTCAGCCTCGAATTCCGAGCCCTAATGGAACAGATTTTCTGCCCTTCTCTCTTTCCTCACTTGGTCTCGCTCTGATACCACTGTTAGAGAAATAAAGAGAAGGCGGATTGCACACATTTGAGATTGTGTGTCCATCTATTTATTATAAATGAAGTAGTTACAAAACGGTTGATGTAGTTACAACCGGTTACAACCAACTTAGAGTTAGACACCTTATAAATATGCCTTATATTCTCATAGAAGATGCTTTGTCAAGTCAAGGTATGAAAAACTGGATATGATCCTTAGTGATTCTTGTGGGGAAACAGAGAGGGAGCATAGGCTTTCATCTTGCTCCTTCAGACCCATACACCCTACCAAAAATTTAAAAACAAAGGAAGGCTGGGTGCCAGTGAGAAAAGACTACAGATCTATGTCATGCAGAGAAACGGATAGTCAGAGCAGGAATTGGGGATGAACCTTGGCAGGTTTGTCAGGCACTGGTTCCATGCAGATCCATATTTTTATTTTGAGCATATTTAGGCTTGGGGCTCCAATGCTAGCCCATTCTTATCAGCATGCTTGAGTTCAAGGTCAGCTGTGGAGAAGTTCTCCAGTAAGAGACACACACTGCCGGCTTGATGCAAGTGATCCCATTGACCTAGGGATTACACTTAATCGCTAGAGAAATCACAACAGCCGCATGAATCGTAAATTTCCATTGGTCTCACCTCCGTTTATCCTACAAGAGAGTTTTCCTTAACTGATTTGGCATTGGCTCCATATATTGCAAGCACTTTAGGTTCCTTAAGCCTATGTGATATGCCTGGGGTGCCGCTCTGTTAAAATCTTAGGCTAAACCACCTTCAAAAGGATTTAACAAGCATTGAAAATTCTGTCATGAATTGCATCTAGTCTCAAGAGTGTGAGCCTCAAAGATTCAATTTGGAAAATTTCCAAACAGGCATTGGAGATTGCATACAAACTGGAGCAAAGTCCAAACAGGCATCACAGCTGTATTTAGATCTTTGTTCCCTAGAGCAGGTTGCTTCCTTGTCTTTCTCTAGATGTCAGTATTGTGGGTATACTAAAACAAGTTTGCTTTTTTAGTCTATTGGCATCTCCATAGACCGGATCCCTCCTTGGACAGCCCCTTCACCTTCTTCTCACAAAGGGGTGAATTGGTAGAGCTGTCTTAGAGGATACATATCCACAGTAATACTCTTGTCACTTGTATCCCTCCTCACAATCCCTCATCCTAAGATGGCTTTTTATCTTGAGCATTTGTTGCAGATTGTGTATAGCATCATTGTTTGACTTGACCTCCTTTGGTGTCTTTGGCAACATGGTGGAAGCAGCCTCCTTGGAGAGTTGAGGGTACACACCCATTATTTACAAGTTGAAATGGATCACCGTATTCTGCAAGGTGATAGGATCGGTCATATTTGTTCTCTCCAAGTTGTGTAAATAGAAGGTTCCTTATCTATTATAAATCTGAGAGAAATTTTAATATTTGTATGGAGACTCAAAATGATCCTTTGCTACCTTTTTCTGTTATCCAAATCTGAGGTGTTTGGTGTTCCACCCCGAGCAGTCACCTGGGTACCTTAAGTATCTTATTCTCGTTCCCAGTGTAGAAGGTCAGCTACTCTGCATTGCTCACAATTCAAAATTCAAATGAATGTAGCAGACACATTACCAATGTTCTTTCTACATCCGGAGGATTGTTGGCTGTACATGTTAGGAGAAGTATAGGAAGGAGAATCTCGTGTCCTCTTTGGATTGTTTAGCTAGTCCTCTTAGCCCGAGTCATTCTTCTAAGGAGACCATTAGTCTTTGTATTGGCCCTTTCTTGATGACTAATAAAGATGCTGGCCCTCCTCTCTTCCCAATTATGATGCAATCTAGTGCCTTCTTTTGCTTCGACTATCCTTTCTTGGATCTGTTGTCTTTGTGTTCTCTAAGTGGTGTAGATGGAAGGTGCCTTACCTATTATAAATCTTAGATAAATTTTACTATTTATACAAAACATCAAAATGATCACTTGCTATCTTTTTCTGTTATCCAAATCAAAGGTGTTTGGTGTTCCCTTGCAAGCAGTCACTAGGGTACATTAAATATCTTATTCTGCGTTCCCAATGTAGAAGGTCAGCTACTCTGCATTGCTGATGATTCAAACTTCAAACTAAAATGGCAGACACATTATCAATGTTCTTTCTATGTCGAAGGATTGTTGGATGTGAATGTTATCAGAGGCACAAGAAGGAGATTCTTGTGTCCTCTAAGGATTGTTTATTCTAGTCCTCTTTGCCTGTGTCATTGTTCTAAGGACATCATTAGTCTCTGTATTGGACCTTTCTTGGTGACTAATACAGATGCTGGCCCTTCCCTTCTCCTTCAAATTCTGATGCAATCTAGTGCCTTCTTCTCTGTTGGTCAGCCTGTGTCATTCTTCTAAGGACGCCATTAATCTCTGTATTGGACCTTTCTTGGCGAGTCAATAATACAGATGCTGGCCCTTCCCTTCTCCTTCAAACTCTGATGCAATCTAGTGCCTTCTTCTCTATTGGTTATCCTTCCTTGATCTATTACTCGCCTTTCACATGGTTATTTTATACTATATGTTTTTATATATACTAATTTTTCTAGGCTTTACCAGTTCGGTTTATCCCTCATTTTAGTTTTCTTTTGCTTCCTAGGTTTAATTCTAGTGTTAGCGCTAGACTTTGTTATTGGCTGTTGGTTATTTTTACTAACCCCGATTTGTTATTGTAACCTGCTGTACTTTTGAGGTCCATTGACCTACTTTGGTCATTGTGGACATTATATAATTTATTTCTTTTTTCTCCTTTTGGTCCATTGGGATATATCCTCAAGTTCAAAAGGTGAGGAGATAAAAGGTAAAAGTAAAGGTATTTTTAGGTCACCGCCATGTAAGATGTCAATTTGGTGTATGAGAACCCCTTATGAAAGCAGCGATGTCTATCCAGCATATAGGATAGCACACACCTTCATTCACATGCCATCCATGTCATTCAACCATCCTGCTGTGTATGTTTATCAATTTTCCAATACTTCTTTTTTTTTTGTTAAACACACTGTGTGTATTGTGCACTGTGTGTTTATTGTTAAAATATAGAGCATTATATAGCATGTAATGCAGTTATGTAGTTATCATTCGGTTGGTAACTGTTCAACAAATCTGTAACCACCTCTTCCTCTTTAATAAACGCTGTCACACTTGTTTGAGTGTGCATTCAGCCTTCTCTGAATTCTTTCTTCTCTTTGCATATGCTAACATTGGTATCAGAGCGGTCGGTTCGCAGTTCGAGGAAGCCTTTTCAAGAGGCACGAACTGGAAGTTTGGGAAGCCCTAGTAGGGCACAAACTGAAGATGTTATTTTGCCGCTTATTGTAGAAGATTCATGGGAAGGGAAAAGACGTCTAGTGCAAAGAACGACTGGTACAGTCGCAGATCGAGGGTGTGAAGGTGTGGTTTGAGACCTAGAAGTCGAACCAGTCGAGGTTGTGGGCAAAAACACAGTCGCAAGGGTTTGTGGTTTAAAGTGTTAGAAGGAAAAAACGTGGGCCAAGGAAAATACGTTTCACAAAGGCAAAGCAAATACCCAGTCGTATGAAGGAAAAATGTGGTGCTAGGAGGGCAAACGTCCAGTGGTAAGATAAAAACGTGAGGGCACGATTCGTTTCATTCCTGCAAAACGTTGGGCAGAGTTGTGGTCGATCCAGTTCGCCAATAGCACAGTCGTGTGGGCCAGCAAAGTCGTGGAGCAAAATAGGGCAGTTCGTGGGCAAATACAGTCACAAGAACTAGAAAGACAAGTTGTGAATGAAGCAATGCCATAACTAGTTCGCTGTTGCTGCTACCTGTTACGATTTCGAGGGTAGGAAAAACGTGAGTTAAATACTCTCGAAGGGTTCAAAGGAAGATTAATATTATTTGGTCAGAATAATATTATTTTCAGCAACAAAGGTATTCACCTTATGCTTTACATGTGAGTAATAAATTTCATACTATTTGCTGGAATAAGTAATATATTATTGGTGTGGGAAAAATATTATTTTATTATTTCCGTTACTTTGGAATAATAAAATGGCAAATATTTCACACTTGACTTTGCCAGAAATGCAAAAATTAACGGGCACTAATTTCAATGTATGGAGCCATAAGATTTTAACGCTTGCGGAATTTTGTGATTGTGATAAAATAATCACGGGTAGTGAAGTCGACCAACGACGAACTTCGCAGATTATGAAAACGTCATAAGGAAGCTTTATTGCTTCTCAAGTTGTCGGTGTCGGATGATATGATACCGGAAGTGCGGAATGCTACTGTGGCTAGCACATTGTGGGCGATCGAGGGATAAATATCAGACGTCAGAAAAGAGTCGGGTTTTATACCTGAAGAATATGCTCTTTTTTCCGTAACGTTACAAGAAGGTGAATTGCTGTTTGAGCACCTACTTCGGATGAAAGACCTTCGAGACTAGTTATCTTCCAACAACAAAAAGGTGGACGCGATGACGATGATATGGTGGCTCGGTTCTAAACAACTTACCTTCTTCGTATGAGTCATTTGTGGAGGCACTCCATTTAATGTTGAAAGTCAAACACTCACGTTTGACAAGGTGAGTTCTTACCCGTTGCAAAAGGAGTGGAGACAAATTTAGGCATAATCTAATTGTGACCAATCAGAGAGTGCTTTGTCACACAATCAAAAAGAAAGTGGAGACATCATTCTGATGAGTCTTCCACTCGGTATTAGGTCACATGCTATTACTGTCACAAGGTTGGGCACCTCAAGAACGATTGTCGGAAGCAGAAGTATGATTTTTGCAACAGAACAAAAAGCCATGTGATGAGGAACATGTGGCAGCAGTTGCAGAAGAACGGGATTTGGATGATGGGAATGTTCTTTATTGTCTCTACTAGTTGTTGTGGTATGGTTAATGGATTATTGACTCTGGTGTGTCCGCACACTTTTCATGTCGTAGGGACTGGTATGTTTCATTTACTGCAAATATCTGTTTTGAATCAGTAGTACTAGCTGATGGAGAATCACTTGCAATAGAAGGGATAGGAGATATATGCATTGTATTGAATAATGCTCATAAACTGTTGGTACAAAATGTTAGATATGTACCTTCTTTACAAAAGAATCTTCTATCTATTTGTCAATTAATTGAAAATCCCAATATTTCGTGGATTTTTGTGGGAAGAAGTGTATTGTTTCTGATATGAAACAGAGACGGATGATTGCCCTTGGTATTGGGCAAGGTGACCAATATCAACTTGTTGATCCTACTACTATCAACATGAGTGCACGTGTGCAGGACTGCTCCACCATACATGATGTGCAGGAGGCTGCAATGCCTTGGGAGGAAGTCATTCCTCATAGATCTATTGACTTGGATACAGTCAACCTACATGCACCTATTGTGGAGGGAGTATCCACTATACCAGATGTACGGGAGGTGGACATGCCTTGGGAGGATGGATTTCCTCATTTTGAAGAATAATTTGTTGTGGATGGAGACTCCACTATTCCAGATGCATTGACGGTGCATGGTGAGATGGCATGCCAAGCCACTCACTCAGAGGTACTTGCTCTAAGGACCAGTAGAGCATGAACGGTTTGCCCATTGTGTTGTGAAAGATCTGTCCTAGCAAAGGGGATAAACGAGCAAATAGATGAGGAGTTGGTTCTCACTCCTGACGGAGATGATTATTTCTCCTACTATTGCGGAGTTGGCTCTAACTCCTTTGCACAGATGGTCACATTTCTCTTATTGAGAAAGTTGGATGAGCACTACATGGTGTTGCAAGGACATGATCGAGGTGACTTCAATTGCAGGATAACCGAGTCTTTGTACAGACTCCAACAGGCTACACAAGCTTGGAACAAATTTTTCAATCCACCTCTCCGAGGTTCTAATTCCAACACTCTGGAGATGGGGCTGACACTCTCAGCCATTGATGATTCATCACTGGTCAATGAATCATGTAACAAAGAACCAATGGACCACTTGCCATATCCTTTGTTCACACGACCAGATTTTTGTTTTGCAGTTCTTCTCCATTCGACAACCGCAACACAACAATGGACTGCTGATTTCAAAGTACAACCTATGGCACAGTCTGTAGATCTAATGACTAAACATATGGGCTTTAGTACATTTGTAAAATTTCGGGACAAACTTGGTATTAATTCTGGTTCAGTCATTAAGAGGGGTGTTAAAATATAGAGCATTATATAGCATGTAATGCAGTTATGTAGTTATCATTCGGTTGGTAACTGTTCAACCAATTTGTAACCACCTCGTCCTATTTAATAAATGCTGTCATACTTGTTTGAGTGTGCTTTCAGCCTTCTTTGAATTCTTTCTTATCTTTACATATGCTAACATTTATCAATCTGTGTGTGTTTTGTAACCTGTATCAAAATGTTTGAGATTCGAACCTGCGACCTACTATGTGCGAGTGCAGCGCCTTACCTGTAGTAAATCTTTAAATGTTGTTTCTTAAAATTTCTATATATTTAAGACTAATGGATATTTTGAGTAGGGCCCACTAGGATGCATGACGGTTTGTATGGCAGGTATGTGATGCCATACATCCGGCATGCTAGCCTGTATGTTGGATAGCCACGGCTGTGAAAGCCCTCAAGGGGAGTGCTTTTTCATTTACCTTATATATTGATCAACAAGGTGGACAACCCTATCCCACTCATGATTCGAGCATGTGACATGTAGCACACATGCCTTCACCATTAGGCCCACATAGGATATACAAGAAAGGGATTTTGGCAATGGAGTGAGCTCTAGGACGAAAGAAAAAATGTTTGGTTGGGATGGAGAATTGAGAATTACGTTAACCAATTAATGCTTGTGAATAAGACTATCTTTTTCAACCTTTTCAATACGATTCACTCGACTTGTTTATTTAAGATGAAAATTAAGACAGAGCCCCATTTAGAGTGATTGAAGGTAATAACAACAAAAATAACAACTCCGATGATGTACTGTGCACTAAATTTAAGGACAAAGCATAATGTATATTTGAATGATGCAATTTGATAGGTCCAACAGACCAGTTTGTTCTAAAGGATGTTAAAAGCCATCATCATAAAACTAAGATCTTATATTTCATGCTCTGCCCTGCCTCTCGTGTTCTCCACAGTTGAATCAGGAAAAAGATTTCAAGACACATAAAATTGGTATCCACTTGTGGCTTTTAAATTGCAGGTAATGGGTTGGCTGGTTATCCATCAGATCCAAACTCTTGAGGCCAGGCTAGCCTCAGAAAATATATGGTGACAAATTATTAGCATGCTTTCTGGAAATTGAAGGGTCGCTAAAGCTTTTTGGGGTTGTATTGGTTGAGTTTGCTTATTTTAGGTCCCTTTGTTGGACGGGTGTGCGGCTTGGGATTACTTGTATGATTTTATAATGCAAAAATGATATTTGGAACAACATTAGACTTGCTGGCATTTCCTACCTTTTATTGGAATGCTAATTGTGTAAGAGAGGTTGCAAAAAAATGAAATATATATTGTACTTTGTTGTTAAAATTTTTGTAATCCAAATCTCTTTGATGTGGGCAAAACTTGATATTAACTTGACACTAACTTATAATGGTAAAGCTTGCATTTTCCACAACACTCCTCCAGCAGCATTTATAAAAACATCAATAAGAAAGAATAAAAACTAGAAATGAGACAATATAGGGCTTCTGCAAGTTCCTAATTTGCAACTGCTTACTTGGAGACCTTTTTAAACAACTGGACACGAACTCAACATTGGAGACATTTTTCTGACAAATATTACTGGGGACTCTTATCAAAAGCTGCTGGAGAACTTTCTCTGACGTCTACCTTCTAATATTTCCATTGCTTGAGATCAAAATTGAGAATATCTACCTTAATCTTGTTCTTACTGACTTGGACTCAAAAAGTTATCATATTGCCATATCCGAGTGCAAGTTCCTCCTTATGCAAATCACAAAGGCGGTTTTACTCCATGTGAGGCCACTTTGCACTAAGTTTAGAGAACTGCAAAAATATATTCAAGCATCTTGCCCAATTTAACACATATATGACCCAGTTAAGCTCTGATTTTTGAAATTTTGAAGTTTTTTTAGATTAGTTGAGTTCTGTCTAGTTTTTTCTGTTTTGGAAAGAATCGTGAGCTTGGAAGGTTTGACTCGATTCAAGATGAGTTTAGATACATTTCCTTTTTGGCCCAAGTCATGCAATTATGGTTGGTGCCAACATATCAATTTTTCGGTCCCAAAGCTGATATGTTGGCACTCCTTGCTCATGTGGGGAAAGGTTATCTGATTAATTGCTACTTAGTAAGTATACTGACTACTGTTTATATGTATATATACTGTAGAGTAACACTACTGTATTCTTATATATTTATGATGTATATATTGTGGAGTAACACCACTATATTCTTATATATTTATGATGGAATAAATTCTTAAGATGCATGCTTAAAAATGTTTTCTATGTATAGCAAGCACCTATAACCTATTTACAATATGGTAAAATTATTTGAGCCAGAGTAGTAATGGGATGTGTGACCTCCCGGGAAGTCGGTGCTTCACCACTATGAGCATCACCTAGATCTAATGAGTGCCAAGTGGACTGTTTATGCTCATGAGAGATGGGTTTTTGTGAACTACTCCTCATGAAATATGGGTCAATGTAGGTTGACTCGAAAACTATGCAGTTCAATCCCTGAAAATCATTATACAATTTGATCCACTGCGGAAACACCACTTCTATAAATGAATGAGCTAGGGATCTCCATATTGAATGGCTCATAAGGTACAACACTTGGTGAAGATTTTGCAATTGGGGTAGCAAATCAAGTGGGTTTGACTATGGGGAAACTTCGGTGTTACGCGGGGACATGCCCCCCATGAAAACCAAACGTCCTAGACATCCCAAATGTTTTGGGGATGTGTCCCCCTGTGAAAACCAAATGTCTCGCCATCCCTAAGTCTTAGGTAACATTGGGAAACTCCATAGTTAAGCACACTTGAGCAGAAGTAGTATTGGGATGGGTGACCTCTGGGAAGTCTCGGTGCTTCACCCCTATGAGCATCACTTGGATGCAATGAGTGTCAAGTGGATCATTCATGCTCGTAAGAGATGGGTTCTTGTGAACCACTCCTCATGAAATATGGGTTAATGTAGATTGAATCAAAACTATGCAGTTGAATCCCAAAATTCATTACACAAGTGATCCACTTTGTGGAAACACCACTTCAATAAATTATAAATGAATGAGCTATGGAGTTCCATAATGAATGGTTCATAAGGCACAATTGCTAAAGGTTTTGCAAATGGGTAGTAAGCTAAGTGGGTTTGACTGTGGGGGCAAACTCCATAGTCAAGTGTGCTTGAGCTGGAGTAGTAGTGAGATGGGTGATCTCCTAGGAAGTCATGGTGCTTCACCCTTGTGAGCGTCACCTAGATCTAATGAGTGCCAAGAAAAACCATTTATGCTCGTAAGAGATGGGTTTTTGTAAACCACTCCTTATGAAATATGGGTCAATGTAGATTGACTTGAAACTACGTAGTTGAATCCCAAAAATCATTACACGATTCGATCCACTACGGAACCACCACTTCTATAAATGAATGAGCTAGGGAGTTCCATATTGAATGGTTCATAAGGCACAACACTTGCTGAAGGTTTTGCAAATGGGGTAGCAAGCTAAGCGGATTTGACTGTGGGGAAACTCCATAGTTAAGCGCTTGAGCCAAAGTAGTACTGAGATGGGTGACCTCTTGGGAAGCCTTGGTGCTTCACCCCGTGAGCATCACCTAGATGCAATGAGTGCCAAACATACCATTCATGCTCGTGAGAGATGGGTTCTTGTGCTCATGAAATATGGGTCAATGTAGATTGACTTGAAACTACATAGTTGAATCCTGAAAAATCATTACACAATTTGATCTATTGCAGAAACACCACTTATATAAATATAATATTATTTGTGTTCAAATGATCTACCGGGAATCTTGGAGAGTGGATTTTGTCCCAGCACTTCATGGATTGGGTTCCAAATTATGTGTCAGCACAGCAAGATGGTTGAAATGCTATATGGAAAGTTCTTGTAGGTCGATCAAGAAACAAGTGTGAACATGAAGGTGTACCCTTGCATTTATGTAGAAGTTGAATTCTAGACATTGTTTGATGTTATTCAACTAGAAAATCCTGTATTTCTGAGAACATAAAGTCAATGTTGAAATCTCCTTAGTACTTGTTGTGGTTAAAAAAGGTCATATGATTAGGCAATTCATTAAAAGAAAATAATAATGCCACAACCCAAAACTGGTTCTGAAACTACCAATCTCATATCCCGCACCCTTGATGGCTATAACTCCAATAAGCTTTGAGAGCATTTGAACTTTGAATACACCACACTATCGCTGCCCTCTTCAACCGTGAGTTGCTTCCCTCCCTTGTTCATATAATTTTTCCCTAGCCAGCCCCTTCACTATTGTCCTTCATAACAAGAATGCTCCCTGTGAGGATTCAAGGAAGCATGAACAGTACTTAGTAAGCAATTCTTTGAGATTTCCACGGGTAGACATTCTACATCTTGTATTTGGAGTAAACTATATACTAGTTTTTGAGTTCAGATGTTTCGGGTCAGTCTTCTAGACCCATCCTCGGATAAATAATCAGGTAATCTATGCTCATTTGTAACAGCTAAAACTGCAACTTTCTGTCCTTAATAAACTCAAAATTCAAATAGCGATAACCAAGGTATGTTGTAAATTTCAAGCCTCTAAATTTTCAAAATTTATCTAAGACGAAATGCAAGGAAAACGAGGAACACACCACAGCACCAATGCCGTCTCCAACTGTGATGGGCTTCCTATCAGTGTTACACAGGGACGCGCGTTCTCCCTGAAAACTAGACGTCCCGGATGTTTTGGGGACAGCAGGAAACATCCCCCACGTTGGGGATGTCTGGGCGTCTCCGGGTTGTTTCGGGGACTGTTGGGTTTTTTAAACTTTTAATTTAAATTTAATTTTAATTTTTAAAATTAATTTCTTTGTTGTTTTCTCTTTAAAAACGTTTACCCGTTAACCATAACCCGACTGTATTGTATTACAAAGACATATTAAGAATCAAGAGTGATATATGAATACAAATTTTTTTAGCACAAATGCACATGGTGGACTGTCACAACATGCTATGAAAACCAGCAACATACATATTAATATTAAAAGTTATATGGACATATAACATTAGTATAGCTATATGTATGCTGTTGAGTTTTTAATATGGACGTCTGGATGTGGACTGATATAAATATGAACTGCTATTCATAATTTAAAAAAAAATTATCTGTATGTTTTTAATATTTATAATTTTATATATTATTTTGATAGCTGCCCCCCTACTGTCACCCCGCCATTCCGAATTTTTTTTGCCATCCTGGAAACTCTGTCCCCATATCCCACCGTCCCAAAATCTTAGGTAACCCTGCTTCCTACTCCCTCGTTCGTATATTTCTTCCCTAGCCAGGCCCTTCACAATGGTACTCGATAACAAGAATGCTCCCTGTGAGAAATCAAGGAAGCATGAACAGGGCCTAGTCAAGCAATCTCTGCTCATTTTTAAAAACAATATCTACAACTTGCTGCCCTGTGTTGAAAGCAAGGGAGGAATGAGGGCCAATGTTTCTGAATATTTCAACAGACCCTAAGAAATGAGAGAGACTAAGATCCTCTAATAAACACACATTTAAAAGCCGAGACTTAAGTTTGCCCCACATTTCACTCATTTAAAAGTCCAACATAATAGGCTCAAATACACGTTGTTATGAAATATGTTTGTCCCAATTGCTCTGTTACTTCCAAAAATGAATAGAAAGCATTACAGAAATGCTTAGGTTTATACAACTAATCTTGAAATTCAAAAGGCATTTCATCAAGCAATGTAGTGAATTTCAAGCCTCCAAATTTTCAAAATTTATACAAAGATTTATACAACTAAGCTCACATAATCTCAAATTCCAAGACAATTGATGATCAAGCAATGTTGTAAATTTCTTGCCTCCAAATTTTCAAAAATTGTCTTAAGACAAAATGGATATATTTATGCAACTAAGCTAATTTTAGTCTATAATCATTTGATGAGATGCATGGTCATTTAAGTGCATTTTTTCCTTCTCTTGTCTCAGGTAAGAACTGCTCTAGAAAATGGCCTTAATGATGGAAAGTCACGTCAACTGCTACAACTCTTGCTACCAGTAGATCAACGACAGCTCAACTTTCTTGACACTGAACCAAGGTTTTGCTCAATTTTTTCTGTTATCAACTTATCTTCAATGTGGATCAAAACTGCTTAATACCACTAGATTTGAGTTAGGAAATTGCATGTTATTTCATTTTGAAAGCTGAACTAAGTCGACTATTTCATTTTCTACATCTGCTATGGTTTTTGCATGATTTTCATTTACAATTGTTGATCTCATACTTTGTGAAAACTGGGATGCATCAGGTCGTCATATTCATCTGTTTTCAATCCCATACTTCTAGTTTTGAACACCATTTAATTGAGAGTTAGCCACCTATATTTCAAATGGATAGTTTTATCAATATTTAATGATTCCCTTTCTTTCTCTTGTCATGCTAAGTAGGTTCATGTACTTCATCTAGTTGTCTTTTCAACTGACAATACAGCTAGTTTATGAGCATTTTCCCAGACATTGAATGATATCCTGTACTCTGTTGGATTTGCAGGGATTATCCATGTGGTATACGAGAGGAATTTAATGCTTGCTCTAGGGTTGTAGCATCAATTCTTCAAGGCTTACAAGTAACAGAAGGAAGTGCCAAAATACTGTCAAGACCATTTGGAGAATTTGACAGTGAGATGGACCCCATGGCTGTTTTGTATCCTACAAACGGTTCAGTGGCTGCTATAGTGTTTCCGATTTCAGATACTCTGAAACAGGTTATTTTGTTCTCTACAAACCAGCTTCCTGAATGAGTGATTTCAGTAGTGCCCATCTATATGAGGTTGTTCCTCTTCCCTTGGGTGTAGTGGTCATCTGCAAAATCTTTTGTTTACTTTTCCACTCCATCCAGATACAAATGGAAACAAGATGGAATTCACCCTTATTAGAGATTTGGGGAAAAAGAACATAACTAAGATTTTAATTTGTGTCGCTCAATGGATTCATAAGTCATTTTTCTTTCAGATTAAATCACTTGCTAAAGATTCTGAAAAGAGGCCTGTGCTTATAGTGAATCCACAATGGAGGTCAACTGGTCAAGTTGTTTCGGACTTTGGCTTTGGTCCATGGAAGAGGTAGTGCATTGTAGTTGCGAATTCTGAACTAGCAATTTTTTTCTAATTTTTATATGATTGAGAAGATCTAAATTTTTAACTGCTATATTGAAATATATAATCACTAGAATCTTGTTACTTCATTATATATACTTTGAGCTACTGAAATTTACATTCTAATAAGATTCTAATTTCTATCCATTCAAATTCTTCTGGAGAAAGTTGGATAATAATTTGAATGGACAAAAGGGACGCTAAGTACAGACAATCTGTCTTGCCAGACAAGCAGAGGAATTCCTTGGCACTTTTGAACCAGTATATGTACTTCTTGAACAGCGGGTTGGTGAAGCATCAAATATACTTTCAGGATCAGGAGGGGTTGTAAGAATCTTGAGATGTTACCCTTCAAATTGGCATGTAAGTTTGAGAATTGATTTCTTTCTCTGCTTATTTATTAAAATTTGAATTTTCCCATGCTGTTCACTAAGCGTTTTCATGGAGGTTTTAGTTCATAATTGCATTTGAACCTGTTTCTAGAGTCTGTTTTAAAGTAGTTTCTTGTCCTTTGGATTCCTGAATTCGTACATGGGGAAGCTTGCCAAGGAGACTTCCTTTAATCTTATGCTTTTTATACTTTGTAAACTGTTCCTCTTGCTGGGTATCACTAACGAGGAAATTTAGCAAATACATAGGCTTTTCCTCCCAAACAATACGGTGGCAGTATGCTCTGTCTTAAAAGGGTTCTACCATATCGCTACATGTGTAAGGACTTCCTTCTTGTTGAAGGTGCTCTTATCACTCTATACTTGTTGCAGCCTCGTGCATCCTTTGTTTCCTTTCTCTCTTCTAGCTGCGTTGACCTTCTTATCTCATTGACTCCTTGCACTCTGCTGCCTTAGTCAAAACTATATTACAGGTCAACGTATCTTCGGACAAAATCTTGGAAGCAATGTCATCAACCGACACATGTGCTCATTACACATCAGATCACTTTATATCTCCTGTGCAATAAAGTGTGTGTCCTCTACTTGGCAAATGAAATCATTAATTTTATGTCCCACAAATAACTGAGATCATCAGTCAATTCATCATCATGTCTGTGATTCACTTTGGCTTTGCAACCCCTATGATTTCATGGAACAAATGACCACCTTATGACTGCACGACTTTTATGTTCAGACCTGAATTTGGGTGACAATGATGCCATAAACATAGGGTGGTAAATAAATAAAGAAAGTTTTTCAGAACAATAAGCAACCCAAACTATTTGTAGTACAACATCCTAACAGAGTCAAATAAGCTAAAGAAAATCGTAATTAAGACAATATATCTGGGAATGACATTAACTTCTTTATGATTTTTTTGTGTAGTATCACCAAAAGACATAGGAAATGCAATATGAGGAGATCAAAAGAGATCTCGAGGTCCATAAGCAATACAAGATTTCTTTAGGATGGGCCTCAATGTGTGTACTGATTGGAGACAACCCTGCCATACACAACCCCAACGAGAACTCAGAGCCAAAATTAAATTAAGCCTGCAAGCATAATTTAGCAATATAAAGAAGTGGAACACAAAAATTGGGACAAAGTGCACAATGTAAAGAGTCAGAACACAAAAATCAAGAGCCGTAATGATTGCTGCAAATGAAAGAGTAGCTTACAATACCTCCGTGAAGAGATGGGAAGAGTTTACCACTGAAATATAACTTAGAAGAAGTTTAAATGGAGAATCGAACTGAACTAACTGAAAGATCATGATAATACAGTGTATGGGATACAAATCAAGAAGATGATCTGGCTGGAAAGTTGAAGCCATTCAACTTCCAGCTGTTACTAAAACTGTAACTGCTATTGCGTTGCTGGCGCGTGACATTGTGGTGCAGTTGTGTGCAGGTCAGATCTTAGTGTAGAATTGGAGCTAAGAAAAATAACAATTGACATTGGCCAGCTGGCATTCTTTACTGAAAATGTGCATTGATTGAATGGTTGATGCTTGTCATCTGAAGCTATTGACTGAATTAGCTGGGGCAACAATATAGGAACGTGGAAGGTGAGTGTGGTTTTGCACCAATGGTTTTGTCCTAGGGCCAACCTTGGCACTGTGAAGTTGACATTGATACAGTTGGCAAAAGTCTTGGCGCAAAGGTGAAGCTTGGTGCAAGGTATGCAATGGTGGACTTTGGGCGCACAGTAAGGGTGTCCAGAGATTTTCATCACAAATTGCCAATTGGAGAAAGTGATGTGAACTTGAAGATTGGTATAATTCCATTGCCAATGTGGACTTATGCTTTTGGCACAATCAAATTGGTTGGTACGAAAAAGGTTAACTAAAGCAATGCAAGTTTTGGCACAGCCATTGATGTGGAAATTAGTGCCATTGTGGACTTAGCCAATCTGCACTCTAAGTCGTGATTAGTTATTCAAGTGTACTGGTAAGTTGCCCCAAGTAAAGTTGGTTAATGAATAACTCATTAGAGTAACGTAGCCTCTGTAGCACAAGATTTTATATCAAAAGTTAAACATGCAAATAATTTTTAAAAATGGCTCCAAGATATTCGTTCATGTCAGGTATATGAATTTTATAGCATAACATTATTGTTTTGTCTACAAAATGAGCACTTGAGATGGTAGAAACTAGAAAGTAGCAAAGTGGCATAAAGTTCTAAAATCGAAGTAAGAATTCTGGCTTCTGAAGTTTTACTGTGATATTCACCATCAAACAAAGTTTGCCCTTACACATCTTCAAAAAATAGGCCTAACATTAAGTTTAATTACCTCGGGCATTTTTAATGAGAAGTGTAGAAAAATAATAAATATTGACCTTGTTCTCATTCACATGTTTATCAGGTCTGATATTGATAAATGTTTCATGTGTTGATTGCGTTGCTTTTACATACTTGCCATCATTTTGAGAGTAGCAGTTGCACTTAGAGTTTATTGCTCTTTATATACATGATTTATATATTCATCCTTAGCAATTTGGTGCTCGGTTCTGTATCTTATAGTATACTATTGGAAACACTCAATTTTATTTTTAGTATTACTGTATTTACACACTTATCATGACAGAAATTTGTACTCCTGCATTGACATAATAATAAAAATGTTGTATTATATGTATGCACAGTTATTATTATTTATTTATAGTAGTAGTAGAAACTAGAAAGTTATGCTGAGTTCTAATAAGAATTATGCATTTTTATGTATGCATGAATTACTTATTGTAGCAATGATGGTTTTTTCCTTACTGGTCCAAAACTTCATTTTGGGTCTCTACATTTAGTTCCATGGCTAGTTTGCAAATTATACCCAGTTGGCGATTGTGTTTCTATTGCCTTTATCCTCATAAATCCATTCGGTAATGCTTCATGGTTAGTTTGAAGGCAAAATGCCAAAAATCATAGAGGAGTGCCCGTGCTTACAGTAGTTGATTCCTACAAATGATATTTAAGATGATGCATTGTGGAAGCACCAATTGCATAAAAATAAAGGAGCCATAGAGATTCAAAATGAATGATTAATAAGGCACAATCCTTGCACAAGGTTTTCAATTCCACTGCTTCACCCATGTGAACATCACCTGATGCAATTAATAGCAAGTGAATCATTCAAACTCATGAGAGAGATCTTTCTTGTGAAGCTTTGCTCATGAAAGATGGATAAAAAGATTGACTTGATAAACATGCAGTTAATTTCGAAAGCAAAGTGGAAACACCAAATGCATAAATTAACATATTAAACTTTCGGAAAGAGATCCTAAGCATGCAGCTTTTGATGCAGATAACTCTGCTCTATAACCGGATTGGCATATAACAATAGAAATAGCAATAGGGTAAATATCTTCATTCACATTTACAGACAAAATTATTACAGCTGTCCCAGGAGTTGCATAATAATCCAACAGTTACATAATAACTGATTTCAATTTCCTAAATGTCTTAGCCAAAACAGCAAACCAATAACTGAAACTCAACTGCACTCCAACTCTATTCTTGCATGCGATGTCTATTTTATGAGATTGCCAAGCATACCTAACAATCCGGCTCACACTTTTCATCAGTTTTTCCAATGATAGCCATATGGCCATGCAACTCATTTTGATGCAATTGATTTTGTATCTTATTTTCCCAGGATATGATGGTGATTTATAATCATAGCCTTCTTACTCTTGTAGAATGTTTAGTTGTTTAGCTTGTGGTCTCTTGTACCCTCTTTAATTCTCTTCTCTTTCCTGCTTGCCTGTTGAAGATGTTTGTCCATTAAACCCCAGGTATTCAATTTTAGTTTTCTTTTTTGATTTTGAAGGCCAGTAATTATTTACTGTATGCATCTCTATTTGTCCCACTCTCTTATAATTGATCTGCTTGTATTGTCACTAAAATTTAATCTTTATGTACATGGAATTAAATCTTGCATTCAGTGGGCAGAGTCCAAGGCTTTGCATGGGGTTTACCAAGATTGCTGCTTGGTAAGAGGTAAAATTTTAGTTGAATGCTGATTGTGGCATGTCATATACCTCTTGCGTGCTGGGCTTGGCTACTAAGTTTGAAAGTTACTTCTGGTCTTTGTCATTAGCATTATGTTGTATGATTTGCATGTCTATCTCTGAGTGCTTGACTAATAGAGCAGTGCTTCGATTCAATAATCACTGTAGAATATTTACATACATATACACTTTTCAGGTGTAACATTGGTTACAAATAACTGAATATGTCCTGAGTTGAGAATCCCAAACCACGCTACCGGTAGTTATCTGACAATAATCTTGTGTCAAGTGGACGTCCATTAAGAATCAACATAAAATTGAGGTTCGATTCTTTGTGCAGATTTACTTAATGGCATGGGATGGCACAAGTGACTTAATTGGAACAACAGCAAAGCAACCAACGTACAAAGAGTTGGAACAACTTGTTGTTGAGGTAAAGTTATCATGTTTATCCTGACTATTTGTGAGTTGTTACATTCTAGTGCTAAACATATGAGAGGAGCAAAACGATGTTGTATGGAATAAATAATAAATTCATAAATTCTGTTCTCTGAAGAATGTTTTGTTTCTAGTGCAGAGGCATTTTCACCATAACCTAGTTGGTCTTGTTTTTCATATAAAACTGTCAGGAATCACGAATGCACTTCAAAAGTTTACTCAAAAAGGAACCGAATCCGGTTACCTGATGCATATAGCCTATCAACTAATTTTGTATAATTTATTATTCATTCTACTGAAGAACAGATTCGTGAGGCCTGAAAACTACCAGCTGTAGCATTTAGTTTCTTCGAGCATAAACTTATTGTTATAGTGGGGTTTCTGATTTGCATCTTCAGAAAGGATTTTATATTTACCATTGACATGACATGATAATAATTTTTGCAAGCTTCTTGTTGACAGGCAAGAAAAATAATACCATTGAAAGCACCTCCTCGCATGCTAGGATTATGAGAGCCTGCTCCACCCCCATTACCCAAGTCATTATCCAGATTCCTATCAGATGAAGAGATTGATGAGATGGAAAAAATTTCATTAAGGCAACATTTGATAGCTAGGGAGCTTCCTACATCTGGAAAGATTGAGAAATTAAAGGAAAGGATTAAGCAAGCCCTAAAAATTCCATCATTTAAACTTTGAACACAACAGAAAATAAACTGATCTTTATGATTCTGAAACTCTTCTCACAATTCGCCCAATAAAGCCAGATGTAGATATGATATTGTCACTAAATAAGTAAAACTTGATAGAATATGTGTTGGATACACAAATTAATGCTGGTCAAAGCTACAATTGTTTCTATATTTGGCAGCAAATAATACAAATAATAAATATTCTGATTAATTTAATTCTGTTTTGTCAATGGCAATTATGTATCAACGGGCATTGGGGCATTTATCCAGTCTTTCAAAAATTAGATTGTAATCTATTTAACTTGTAGATGGTATATTGGGTTGTTAAAAGACAAACTAATGAAAACCAGCACATAAAAATTAAGTTACAATACAGGAGCATCCAAGTAATGTGTACGACAAAGCATGAAAAAGAGCACATCACCACAAAAAAATATATTGCTATTTAACTTGTTCAGTTCAGATTTGATGGAAAACAAAACTCCGTGAAATATCTCTGGTTATTAAGAGTTGATGACCTTATAATGATCTTTTAATCTCTACCGTTGATTTTCACTTAGCAGTTAAGGATCACAAATACATAAAAGTCGTTACTAAAAGGAGAGTAGATAATATATAAAAATGATACACCATCTCTATAGAATGTAACACAGAGTGGAGAAGATGGCATATCCTTCTCAGTTGTTTAGCTCTTGAATTGTAAATGCAATTTCTCTGTGTGTTCCAAGGATGAAACTATTTATTCTTCACTTGAATACAAAGCGAAGTCATACTGCTCAACAAATGTTCTTTACCTATATGTTTGTTTGATCATTGCAAAATGCCATGCGAATGTGTTTATCTTGAATTAGCTAGTGCATCTAATTTTGAAGGTCCTCCTTGATGCTAGCTTTTGATTTGAGATCAATGACATATAGTGGGTTACTGACCAGCACATACTTATTGACTTGTTTAGTAGTTGAGATGTTTTATTTTAAATACAATGTCTTGAGATTTTGAGAAAAAATGTATAAATTCCATGCCTTAAGCCCACAAGCCATGTGATTGCTTGCAAAGAGAGGGGGAGAGAGTATTAATGTAGAAGGATATCCCATCATGGAGATATGCACTGCACTAAATTGTTTGTGAGAGGGACTTCACCTGAAATATCCACAGGTTTTATCGTTATCGCTACTGCTGTGTCGTTGTCTCCATGTTGTCTTCATGTCAAGACTTCCATCATGGTATACATTTATAACATTTCTGTCCGTTCAATTCACCAGTGCTATGAAGGTAAGAGCAACCGTCCTTGCAATCCTAAGAAACTAAAAAAATTGTGGTGTGTTGATGAAGTAAAAGAACTTTGTAAGGACAGTAGCTTGAAGGACGAACTGGGTACTCTGCATACTACGGAAGAATTCAGCATTCACGTGAAGTTTGGATGTTTATGCTACTAGATTATAATGCCGTGTCAGCATGGAAGCTTTGGAAAAAACAAACGGGCTTCATGTCCACCTCACATAAATGGTAATTGAGCTTATATATATGGTAAATAATGATCAATATCTATGGGAAATTGAGTTGTTAGGAGATGTAGGCCAAGTGTTTGACAAAATTTCTAACAAAATCTGGTTTCTTGGAATGTGATGATAGCTGGTATAGTCAGCATGGGAATTGTGAAGAGGCCCTAGAATGTTTTGTCAAGTGGGGCGTGAACAGGCTTGAAGCCAAATCAGCTCACATTTGGTAGTGTTCGTAGGGTTCACAAAAAGAAAGTAATTAATGTCTGAAACAAGTCAAAATGTAAAACGACTAGCTTAGAATAGATAAGAGGATCACTCGATACATCCCCAATGAGCTATAAAAGAAGGTACGGAAGTAGAAAAATGTTCATCCTCAACATTGGTGAATGCAACAACCCATACTTGATCATCCTATAGTAGAACTAGAAGCTTAGAATATCAACTTGAAAACTGTCCCCAGTATATCAAAGAATGTCATCTAGAGAAAGGCCTGGGCTAAAGGGGAGACTGACATTATCCTTAGGAATCAGATATTGTTATGTGCTATCCTCCTAACATCCAAAGTGATCAATCCACTAATGGAACTGATGAAATTGGCAAGGCAGGTATTACTATATACATAAGAGGACACGATATGCACCATTTTGGGAATTGAATACATGTTGATATCATCATGATCAAGACGAGTAGATTTCTTTTTAAGTTTTCAGGCAGTGCTCTGATTGAAATGCTTATCAAATGTGGATAATTGTAGAAACTGTCTGGTTGCACGGAGTGTGATGATATGAGGAATGCTCGGTATGGGAAAGGCCTGTAGACCTTATATCACCTTTTGCAAATGAAAAGAACAGAGCTGTTGTATCCGCATGATGATGTGATTTTGTATTCTATTTGCACTCAAATCTATTAGAAAACACTTCTCCAATGTTTTGCAGACCCATTTGATACATTTTGTATAAAATTTCTGTTTTTAAGAAATTGAAGAATTTTTTAAGTTGCTGAGATTTTTCCAAGTCGGAAAATTTTGGTCTGCCAAGTCTGAGTCGAGCCCAAGTATGCGAACTATACAGTGGCAAGTACAATCGCGCTGACTATAATAATTGTGGGAAGAGCCCAAAATGGGAACATAGTTAATGCAGAAAGACACTTTTTTTGGTTAAGTGCAACTCGGAGGCACTGTTACTATGAATTCGTGCATGCATGAAAAGAGTTGTGGGTTGATTATTTCGGTTTGGCAGCCATGAAAGTGTGTGCAGCATCGCCTAAATTGCAGCCAACAGCAGGTTGCTGTTTGTTTTGATTAAATGATCAATTGGTGTTCAGTTTTGACGCTGGAAAAGCATGTAATTAAGGCAAAATTACCAGCAGTTACAGTCAGAATTTTAGGCAAAAACATGCAGCAGTCAAGGCTAAAATAACAGTGGATAGTTGGCGCCAAAACGAAGACAAAAGCATGCTGTAATTTAGCTCTAAAAATAGCAAGGTTGGCGCCAAGTTAGAAAGGGAAAAGCATGCACAAGTTTGCTAATTATAGGTTAATCTTGGCGCCCAAGTAAGGATGCAGTCCATGTGTGTAAAAATAGCAAAAGCAGTTGGTACAAAGTTAGCAGCAGCTAAATATAGCAAAGTTGGTGCCAAAATAAGAAGAGAAGCATGCACAGTCAAAAGCAAAAGCAGCAGCAGTTAACATGAGTTTGAGACAAAGATAAAAGCAGATAAAGACAAATAATTAAAGTTGCTGCCCCATTTGGAGTCTACGCATGCATGGAAGAGGGTTAATAAATAATTATTTTATTTATTGCATGCTTTCAGCAGGGGTTGGCGCCAAAAGGGTGAGAGTTTAAGGATTTTAATTAATAAAAGGTGCAACAGACGTCCAGAATTGGCGCAGTAGGTTTAAGGGAATAATTTTTTATTATTTTTAATCTTCATGCATGCTTCTAGGGCAGTAAGAAGAAGAATTAAATAATTTAAAATATTTTGCATGCACAAGGGGTTTGAAAATAGATGGCAACAGTCCTTATCATCTGTTTTTTGTGAAAAAATCAGTGAGACACACTACTTCCCACTGTTTTGCTGTTGTAATCTTAGCTTGTACTTGCATTCTTTGAATAAAAAACTCCATTTTTGCCTTTTCATATCCTTGGTTTCCTGAGTTTTCACCGTGTTTATCAGGGTATTGTATTGTTTTGTTGTGGAAATTCTTCCCTATACTGCTATCCCTTACCCAAACCTTTGAATTAATTTTGCAGATTAGCCTAGAGTTGTGCAGGTGTGTGGATCTCTATATTTTCTGTATGTAGTAGTACATGTGTGTGTCAAATCATTGGTGTATCACCTCAATTTTACATTTCCTGCATTCCTTCTCCCTTTTCCTTGTCAATTTTATTAGTTTTTAGGTGATTCACAAGGGAACCAACCCTCTCTGGAGGTTCACCTCAGTCATAGGTTACCCACAACCTTGAGGTGTTCCAATTTTGTCAACAAAAGAAAGTACACACACCATTCTCTATCAGGGTGCACTTTTGGGTGACAACAAACACCTTCTAAATGTATGTGTTAGCTTGAGAGATCTTGATCTGGACAAGCAAGTCCATGCTGTGTTGTCAAACTGTGTTTGATTCAAATAAGTTTGTGTCAAGTGGTCTTGTATAATGTATGCTGATTCTGGCATTGTAACTGAGGCATGGAGAGTGTTTTACCATATTCATAATGGAGATGCTATCATGTGGAATGTGATGATTGTAGGATATGCCAAAAATGAGTTTAGTGAAGAGGTCATAAAACTGTTTGAGAATATGATTTTCTCAGGTGTTAAGGCAGACCAAATCAGCTTTGCAAATATCCTAAGATCATGTGCTTCCTTAGCAGCCACAGAACAGGGAAAGCAAGCATGCCTACTTGATTAAAGCTGGATTTTGGGCTAGTATCTTTGCAAGAAGTGCCTTGTGGACTTGTGTACCAAATTTTGGAATATAGAAGATGCAAGCAAATAATTTGAGAAAATGCGTAAATGAGGTGTTGTTTCATGGATGGCAATGATTGCAGGAAACCTTCAGCAACGACGCAAAGAGGTAGCTTTGGTTGTTTTTCACCAAGTGTTGTGTGGGAGCTTGGTGCCAAACCTGTTCACATTCTCTGATGTTCTCAGTGCCTGTGATTGTCTAGCAGTTGTGGAGGAGAGAACAAAGCCATGCCCATATGATCAAATAAAAACTTCCGTAGAAGTCTCCTCTGAGGAGAATGCTCTTATTACTATGTATTGGAAATGTGGAAATATAGAGGATGCACACAAAGTGTTCTCTACAATGTCTGACTAGAATGTCGTCTCATGGAATTCAATGAAAACAGAATGTGTCTGTAGGAGGCCCCAAAATATTTGATCGAATGCATCATGCATCAATAAAGCCTCAGCAGTGACCATATCACCTTGTTGGTGTTCTCTCTGCTTGTAGTCACAAAGGACTGGCAATTGAAGTTTGGCATTGTTTTAATTCCATGAAAATCGATAATGACATCAGTCCAACATTGAAGCACATGCCTGCATGGTTGACATATCGGTCACTCTGGGAACCTGAGCGAGGATATAAACTTTATCTATAAAATCCCTGTTGAGCCTACTGTTCTTTATGGGGGAACCTTGCTTGGTGCATGTGAATTCATGCAATGCACTGCAGAAGCTCTTTTGATGTTGGAACCACAAACCTCTGCCACATATGTGCTACTTTCAATTATATATACTTCAGTAGCGGGTGGGAGGATGTAGCAAAGATCAAGGAAAAATGAAAGCTAAGGGAGGTAAGAAATAACATGATTGTCATAATGAGCAAGGTGCATGAATTTGTAGCGGAAGACGGATAGCATCTTCAATCTCAAGAGACTTATGTAAAGTTAAAGAATTAACCCTACAAACAAAAGCGACAGGGTATGCGCCAGGCATGAACTTTGGAGCACTAGATGTCAAGCAGGAGCAAAAGATACCTTCTGTCACTTACCAGAGTGAGAAACTAGATGTTGCTTTTGGACTCGTTAATACATCCCACGGAATAGATAAGCTGTGGAGTCATAAATATTGTAAAGATGTATCTCTATGAATATGAACACTTGTTAAGCTCCATGATACTGAACTCTTAAATTTTTAAATACCAACCAGTAGGCAACTGCTATATGTTGCTGTACTTGACAACACTTTTGACATCATGTTTTCTTTGATTGCTCGTAGGGTTTAGGAAGATGTGTGCACTTGGCATGTCTTTCGAGAATGTTAAATGCAATGTTTCAAAGCACTGGTTTATCTTGACGGAATCAATTGATAGCCACAGCCTATATATTTCCTAATCGGCGGGTCTTCTTGTATCTGCACAAATACTGCATTGGTCCATATAAGAGTTCTTTCTTCCTTGCGATTATGTACCGTGCCATAGTCAGCTTTTTCAAACTTTAGTTTCTGCCATGTTAACAATGACAGCTTGAAAGCCCATGCAAAGCTATTCAGCCATACCATGCTCTGGTATTTCATGTTCCAAGCTGTGTCCTAACTTTGTTCCTGTTGTTCAGTCATCTTTCATATACAATCGAAGGAAATCGGTCCTTACTTGATGTTAAATTGATTTTAGTCATATATGCTCTATCAAACAATGATTTTTTCTTCTCTAGGTAAAATATATACTAGTTCTCAGCCTTAGGAACAGGCTGCTCACTGTGAGTGCCATCTCAGCTTACCCCTTTTTGTTGGCTGTTTGCTAAAGGTTCTCAAATATGCACAAATCACAATGTAAGGCTTTAAGGACATATCACCACCATACTTTTACTGATTCTTCCCTGTGAATTAATGTTTTTAAGGTCATTTGCTTGTTTGGTTTGTTCTGCAGCTTGTATTGTATGTGGAACTTACGACAACCTATTGTAAAAATGATCTTGTTGCATCTTTCCATTCCCTGTCTTTCTCCTTTAACTTCATGTCTTGCATCATCTTCTATTCATTTGCTTCCATATCTTCAGCCCGAGCCCCCAGCTCAAAAAACCTATTGCAACTCTTTCAACCGATTTATTGTTTGGCCTTGCTTTTGTGTCCTTCATGGGTCCCCTTTGACTTGTGATAATTGCCAATGTAAATGGTGTCATAAAAATTTCAAGCTTGTTCTAAATTCACTGGCATATCACTTGTCGAGGATTTAGTTCTAGTTCTATGTATCTAAACATTAAAACTATTACGCCTTTAGGGATTTCTCTACGAAGAAGATCCAGCCGAATTGTCATTCATATAATGGGTTAGAAGCCGTTACATGCAACTGCATTATGGAAACAAAAACACTGTTCCGTTGCCGCCCATGGCTACTGCTAGTATTAGAAAGATATTGCAAAAATATATCAATGACCATCAAGAGTAGCTTCTTAAAATTAAAAGCTCCAGTATAATAATTTCAAAATAATAAGCAACATTGATCTTCTTTTTAGAAATCAGACAATGTAACTTTCTCTTCTACTCTTGAATAAAATAGCTCCTCTTTTTCAAAAAAAACAACATTGATCTTCTTCACATGGAATGCCATCAAGATAGCTTTAATTCCAAAAGCTATAAATGAAAGTGATGCTTGTGCACGATTGGACCCCTTGATCAATAATACTTATGATTATGTGTGTTTTCCAGTACTCACAATTGTTCTGCGTTATTATAAACATCTTTTCTTTACTATCAAATGTGATACAGTAGCCAGTATTATTGGGCAGCCGCCGTATTCATAACAAGCATGGGCAACCAGTACTATTGGGCAATATACGCTTTGATTGTATATGATGATTGTACTCAACAGAGGTGAATTTTTTAGTCACTCATGGGCCTTAGATGTTCATTTATATTGAATTTTAGTAAATTACATTGGAAAAAGCAAAGTCGCAAGGTTCGAGTTTATGTTCAACGAGTATAAAGTTCAGTTAAAATTCACCAGTGGATTAAGTTTGAAAAAACGTCTTAAAATTCGAACAAAAGAATTTATTATCATTTTAATTTTCTAAAAAATGCATAAATATGTCAGAGGACAGAATGGAGAGAGTTTTCCATCGTTTGCTTTCAGTCAGTATATACACATGTAAAATAATGCAAAATCATGTCAAAAATTTGCTGTGTAAAAATAATGGATAGAGTTTGAGTTCATGTTCAGCGAGTATAAAGTTGACAAAGTTGGAAAATTTTCCATAAAATTCAGCATGGATGCGAAATTTTTAGCCATGCCTGGCGCTGCGATGTTCATTTATATATATTTGAAAATTCACTGATTGCATTGGCACCAATCACATTGGAAAAAAGCTTTGCATTTAAAGTTGACTCGGCTCTATAAACTATTTTCCCAATTAGACTTAAACTTTGACAACAGTTTTTGAATTTACAAAATAAAACCATTACTAATAATTCAAATTCATACCCCATGGGTCGATGTGAAGTCTTCGCTCAGGTGTGATTCAATACACCTGCTTTTGGTATAACTAGTTATGTATTATGTATGATTAATAAAGATGCTTTTCAATCAAAAACAACATTGAGAGCAGACCTTTTAAAATACAAATTATCATCAGTTTATTTAAGAGTTTTAACCGCACAAAATTTTTCAAGATCAAGGTTAACAGTGGACAAAATTGGTTTTTCCTCAATATTACAATTATAGAAGTGTGGCATTTAATACCTGCAACACACGAATACAATTCAATTTCACTCCATCACCTGCTGAAAGATGGAGATATGTCAATCCTTCCATTTCTTATGTATCTGTTATATTCTGAAGCTTTGAACATTCTCCAATGGATTCCTCTCCAGGACAACCAGATGGCAAGACTTTGCATCTCTTCAAGCTTAAGATATTCGAGAATTTCCAAATTACAAGATTTACAATATCAAAGTTTCCTGATACAGATTTCAATTTTCCACAGGACATCAACTGAAGACAATTCAGTGTTGTTACCAGTGTTAAATGTTTTCCATGTGTCAAGGTAGAGAGATTCAAAGCTTGGACAATGCTCTCCACTAACTGAGACCTTAGTTGTACTCATGGCAGACTTGAAAAGTTGTTGAATCTCCAATGCTGTTACTATTGTTCAAAGTCATTTCTCTTCTTAATGTGAATTCCTTCAAAACCAGACTTTTAAGATTGACAAGTTTTCAAAATAAAGACCTTGCATCAATTAGAAATCCATCACATATTTCTCCTACGGGTGGATTTTCCATATGTTTTAACATGTGTAATGAATTTGTAGCCTCTGCCAATGAGACTTTACGTTCTTTCATCTGGAAAAAGGTCTGAAATTCATAATAAAATTGTTTATTTTAGTTATTCTTTTTCAATGACAAACATTCTTAAAGAATTTAATATTCCAAAATGCATATTCTACTTTCTTTAAAGAACAAAATACCTGTGCATCGTTTACCACAGTTTTTTGAATGTCCATTTCCAATCAAGCTTTGAAGAGGAATACATGAAGGGACGCTGATCTGTTGATGCTCTTCAATCCACAACAAGAACTTGATGTCCGAGCATAATAATTTTTATTTACTAAAATTGTGTAATTTGGGCACCAATGAACAAATCAAATATTGAATCAAATCACCTGAAACTAAGGTTATTGGTGTAGGTGAATTGGTGTAGGCGAGTATGCTTTTGAATCTCTCTAATTCCTGCATTCAAAAATCAATGTCAAATTTATGTCGCCGTTAGAAAAATTTGGATCGAGGTACATAAAATTTCCAATGACATTAAATTTTAAATATCACCAAATGGAGCAGGAATCTAGCAAAAAAACTCACCTATGATTTAAGAATTTGGGCATGCCCTGGGCAACAACGAGGGCCGAGTTTCTTAGGGGAAATTTATGCTGCTGTTAGAAAAAATTGGATCAAGCTACAGAAAAATTCCAACATCATTTGAAATTTGAAATATCACCAAATGGAGCAGAAATCTAGCAAAAGTAACTCACCAATGATTTAAGTTTTTGGGAGCGCCACCAGCCACAAAGAGGGCCATGTTTGTTTAAAATGTCTCATCCCAGGTTATGAAGAGACACCTTGATCCCTCCCACTTCTTAACAGTTACTTTTCAGCTCCTCGATAAAAAAACATGTGATGTTCATGAAGATCAATTTTCGCTCCGTACAAGAAAAGACTTACCTTTGGAGTCTGAAGTGCAGGGTCAACACTCTATCTAGATCCCTCCCATATTCTCACAGTAATACTTCTCAACTCCCCCAACAAACCAACATCCAATGTCCATGAAGATCTATTTTAGCTTATTATCTAGTTCAACAAGACACTTATCTTTTTGGGTTAATTGCAGGCTCTATGCTCCATTTGGATTTCTCCTGATATTCTTACTGTCACACTCTTCAGTTACCCAATGAAAAAACATGCAATCTCCATAAAAATTTGTTTTTATTCATCATCTAGCTCAACAAAGAAACTCATCTTTTGGGTCTAAAATGTATGCTCAGTGCTCTCTTTGGATCCGTCACATATAATTAACACATACTTTTCAGTTCTTTAATGAAAAAACAAGCAATGTCCGTGACAATTTGTTTTTGCTCACTGTCACATTCAGCAAAACATTAATCTCTTAACATCTGAAGTGTATGCTTGGCTTTCCATTTGGATCCTCCCCATATCCTATCCTCAGAGGCACTGTCCAGCTGTGATTGGCAGAATGCGAAGGCTTATTCGGATGCATTTCAGCACCCTTTCATCTTGGGTTGTAACTGTTACCCAACTTTCAAAATTTAGCAAATGTAACTGTTCCACATGATCAATATGACACTGCCCCTAGTGAGATGATGTAGATAGCTAGTTCCTTCATCTACAGTGTGAAATTTGGAATGATCATCTCCTACCAGATTTTTTAGGAGCTTAGTTTGCAAAAAGGTACTTCACTTGCATCATGATCATTTGTATTCTAGTCTGTTTGAACAATTCTTTGGCCATTGTTGTCTTCGCACCATTCAATTCTGAAAGATGCCAACTGTCTAAACTTCCTTATATTTATATTGCCTTCAATGTCTTTCCTACAAAAATCAAGTCCCAGTTCCACTTGATGTTTTGCGACTTCTTAACATTTTTTCTTTTCTATCTCTTTAGGGCAGACTTTATGACTTGTTCAACTCACTGAAAATTTAAGTGACAAAAATGAAAATTTCAACAAAAAAAAACAAAGAATGTAATTAAAAACATTTTTCAAGCAATTTTGAAGGAACAAAAATGTTCACTAGTAGAACTATAGATGTAAGACTATCCGGCTTAAATCTTACCGATCTCACACTTGATGAATTTGTTGGCATTGATAAAGGTACAGTTCTTTCCACTCCTTAAGCTTGTAGAAAGACCTTCCCTTCCCTGTATATTTCATAGATCCAGGTACATACTCACCTCTTTCCGTGCAGCTGAGGTCGGATGGCGTCACATCATAAAACACAATAACAATCTTAATGTTTACCACAAGGGCTAGCACATCTAAACACCAAGGGGGCTCTGTATATTTTTTTGGGAAATATGAACTGAAATTCTCAATGGTACAATGAAACAAATCAACCTTGCCCATCTCTTCAGAATCAAGAAAGGGCTTGAATTCCATACCCTTGAAAAAAATTTAAGCCGGAGATCCAAAACAAGCAGAAGAAATTCAAGACATCGTTGCTTCTTTCTAAGCAAATCAGATTTATTTATACATGAATGATAATATGTGCGATGGTATCCAATTGCCTGGCAGCAACTAGGAAAGAGGTGAAGTACGTGCATGAGGCTACACAGGTCAGGAGTTCAAATGCCAACACGACCCTAGTTCACATTGTTGATTGGACAAACAAAATTACAATTACCAAAAAAGAAAAGAACTAATAAATACCCCATAACACTTTTAAAAAACAAAAAATAAATAAATCTACAATCCACTGGCTAAGTATTGCCTCCCAAAGTACTGATTTTTTTTGGGGGTTCATTTTTTGTTTGCTTATTTGTGAAATTTGACTTGTATGTATGTATGTTTTTTTTGATAAATATTACAAAAGTCACTCAAAAATAACGAACTTAATGTTTAAATTAGCAATTGCTATGAAAGGTGTAATGGATATTTGAATACGGTAAGACAGGGAATGTTCACATATCAATATAAATAAAACAAACACATGTAAATAAAATATCTAAAGAAAATTGAAAAGGTTATAGCGCGATTGGTAAGGATGATGGTTGCTTGTATCCATCCATGAATGTACAAATCCTCGTAAATACTTGATTGTGAGAATTGAACAAATAAAATTAGGGTCGGTTCTTGGTGACTTTGACGGATTTGATTCACCCTAATTGTGGCCGCTTAACAATATGTGTTATATGTAATCCAAAGCATAGACAAAGATCATGTTATCTATATAATTGATTGATTATATATATGTTATATTTAAACCGAGCTCATATTTAAAATGTATTTTTGTATAATTTCAAAATTAGGGTTAATCTAATAAATGATCAATTACTTTGTGTAAAGGTAAATTAGAACTAGAAATAAAGTAAATATACAGATCTTGAATCATGTCATGATCAATACAACAAATGCACAAGTTTAGGTGAGTGTCTACACCCTAATTAAATTATGTAATGTTATGTTATTGCATAACAAATAAAATAGATGTAGAGGTTTCAGAATAAGTATACTATTATAGTTTGGTCGTGATTTTATATCCGGTCTTGACTAACTTGTACGGTCTTGGACCAACATGTCTTCCACTTTGCTTTCAAATTCAAATATTTTTTAGGTCTTCCTTCATTTGGGTCGGCTTGTATTAGATAAATCATCTACAAACCCCTATATAAGTAAGTAAACACTACCTCATTTGCTCACCCGGAAATTATATGGCAAAGTGCATTGATACACTCACTTCCTACAGCTTGCAAAAGGTATTCACATGCCTCCCTAAATTTCATAATAGCACATGTACAAATCATTGGGGCAACACCCACATCAGTGTGAAGCTTTACTAGGGTAAGACAACATCCTCTCTCATTTGCAAGCACTTAAACATCCCTCCTCCAAGTATTTTAGCAAGATCCAAAGTCAAAGAAAATATTGTTAAAGAAGTTGCCAAATCTGTTTGATCTATCTAGATATCACATGCTAGGTGGAGAACAACATGTAGTTTGAAGCCTCTTTGGAATAGTTCCAACATCGATAGTGCACGGAATGCCCACACCCCAACTAATGTTTATTTTGCAAGACTCTTCATTCATGGATAGGGTTTGAGATGATATTCAATATGTTTAGAGAGGCTTGCTGCACATGATCTAAAACTAGGGTTTGATAACGATGAGATAAATCCAAGAAGACGACCAACATAGAAAGTTACAAAGTAAAAAAAAAAAAAAAGCATGTCCAAGACTGCATAATACGACCTTGACAAATTGGTACGATACTACCCCAATACAATATGCAAGAATCGCTCCATAAATGAATCTCCTATAGATTTAGATCTCCATGTTTCAACATTCGCACATTCCTAGTAACTTCCTATAATCATCTATAAACAACTACGTGCACTCATCCTCTTATGTTTTCAAGTTCATATCTTGTGTTCAAGTATTTAGAACATTATTATGATATTGTATAATTAATTTTGGAAGTTAATTAATCAGAATAGCCATTTTTATCTAACCTATCCATTTATTGTAAATTTAATTCACTAAAGATCTTATATTAACATCAGATTAATCTAAAAGGGTGTAAACATTTTGGTGAACCATGATCGACCCCTAGTTGCCTAGGGCCTCTCCTTCCTACTTGGTTGAAAATCTATCAATTGTTTAGGGTTTCTATTCAAATTTTATCCTCTTGCCTAACCTCAAATTGGTTTTCAATTTTTTTCCTAGGGTCTCATGGTCGGGCCCACCATTTGGGACTCTTTTTAGGGCTCCTAATTGTCAATTCACATTACATTGCACATCTCAAGCATAACAACTCTATTTTCAAATTCCTTGGATGTTATTATTAATTTTTATATATTTAACGAAAACCTCATCTTTTCCCCTAATTATAACACACTTATTGAAAATTCAAAATTACTATTTTTAATGATTAGGCATAATCGAAAAATATACACTTTTGGGAAATTCCTTGGAGGTTTTTCTTCCATATAATCAGATTTAAAAATACCTCTTTTTCGTATCATAAAATTCAATTTCCATTTTCATATATGGTCGTTTTATTCATTTGATGATGATCACTTTTTTCCACAACATCACTCTTGGGTCTTATCTCCTATGGTTTTTCCATTGTCAGCCCTCCATGTGCCGATTCTTATTATTTATTATACAATTAGAGTTTATCCTCTCATTTTTTCTTCCATCATGGCCCATGATATAATTTCTCAAGTCTCCTTATATGATTTACTTCAACATCATCGAGCATGTAAAGATACTCTCACAAAACTAGTGCAAGAAACAATGTTCCTTGATAATACGACACATTCCCATGTTAATTCAATTTTGAGTTGTATTTCATCTCCTTCTATTAGTAATGATGACACCTTTCATAAGGATATCTTAGAATCTCTTCAAACTTTACATCATGATTTTCAAGATCAATTTCAAGCTATGAATATTGAGATCACATCTCTCAAATGTGAGCTAGCACATCTAAAGGATTCTTCCAATGCCCATGTCCATCATGTCTCTACACATCATGATTAATCTACTTCCAATCTCACTGAGAAGCAATGTGATACCCACATTCTGCATAATATGTGTGCCCATACAAGTGAAGTATAAGTCCTACATAGAGGCACCAATGATCAATCTCGATTACTAAGGAAATCCCAACAAAAGGCACCTCTTCGATTTCAAGAGAATGATATCTAACATGACATCTTAGTTGAGCTACTCAATAATCAATTAATCACTTTTTTACCTACTCATTACTACCCTCAAAGATCGATTACACAAATCAAAGGTAAACCATTTTGTAATTATCTTGGAATTATTAGATATCATGACAATGATTGTCATTTCTCTACAATGCCAAATTCAACAACTTGAGCATAAGGGATTTATATCTTTTCATGGATGGCATTCTCCTCTCGCCATCATCTCAAGTTCCCAAACCTAAATGGGTACCAAAAACTATAACACTTATACCCAATAAACGACCGGCAATACATCGCATAATCTACCTTTGAGACATACAACAAGAGTCATCTAATCATAAAGAGGATACAAATACAATACCTCCTTCTTATGATAGTAGTTCGATGAACAACTTGATACCCTAAGTGAGCCTTTTGTGGTTACCTCCACTTCTCCACAACATACATAATGGAAATTTACATGTCTCCTTTTGTTCCACACATTATGCTTCCACAATTACTTGAGTGTAACCTTGTGTCTCTCCCTCCATTGCTTGATGTTCATAAGACAAACTCTCATAGTAAGAGCTTTGGTTCTACCGCTTATCATGACTATAATAATTGCATTGTTCATTTTAATGATCAATATATCATGCTTTGCCACATCATCTAAGATCTCATAGAATCCAATGCAATTGAATGGGGTGATCCCATTGAATTTTGATCATGCTTCGCTTCTAAATATTAACATTGAAAAGTCGATGTCAGCAATGCACGAGAGTTCCCACAACCCAAATAATGTTTGTTTCACACGACTCTTTATTTATGACTAGGGTTTTAGGTGATGTTTAGTATGTTAAGAGAGCCTCTACATGATTAACAACTAGGGTTTGATCTTCGATAGATAAATCCAAGCATACGACCAACACAGTAAAGTTACAGAGTCGGAAAAATTAGGTCTAAGACCATACAGAAGGGTCAAGACCATACAATATGGACCTAATAAATTGGTATGGTCCTTCCTTAGGATAATTTGTAGCAGTAATTATATCTCTTAAGCTCCTCCATTTTTAGATCTCCCTATTCCACCATTGCTCATTCCTAGAACTTCCCTTAATCATCTACAAACAACTAGGTGCATTCATCCTTTGTTGTTTTCAAGCTCATATCTTGTGTTACAAGTATTTAGAACGCTCTTCTAACATTAACCATTCACAATCAGAATAAGGATTTCATACATGTAATGATTGATAAACGACAATCAATTGCTCAAATACTCAAGAGGAGAAAAAAATTAGTCAGAGGGTAGAACATAGAGGATTTGGATGTGCAAGTTGGTGAAACAAACAAATAAGAGAATGCAAATGATTCAATGTTGATTATGGGACATGAAATTGAGTAGAGATAAGACCATACAACTAACGTACGGTCCAAACTTGCTTTGTATGGTTCTGACCTAGAACTGTACGGTCTTGGACCCTTTGAAAATCTAGATTTGAAAATTCATGTGTGCTTCACTTGTCTAGAAATGAGCTTTTCAGTATGTTGTTCTTGCTTGTGCAACTTTGGGATGACTTGTGATCACCTGCAATAAAGTGGAAATCCTAAACCTACAAAACCCTTCATTAGAACATTAACAAACTAAAAGGAGAAAATATGTGTGTGTGGTTGAGGCTAGACTACCCTGGTGGTCATACTCCAAATCACGAACCAATCCAAGTGTTGCACTACATTCCCTTGTGGAATCAAGCCTCATGTAGTTCTCCTAAGTGCTTTTGTAAGTGCAAAAAAATAACCAACCCCCTAGGGGTGCCCTCATATATCTTGACACCAAGATAACGAGATAACTATATAGTGTATAGTATACCCAACACAGTAATAGTGTGATGTGGTGTGCCTTATCTACATGACCCGAACCTTTGTTCTCAAACCCTTGATCAATACTGAGCGACCTTGCACTTGTTAAGACATGGCTCTATGACCTTTACATGCTTGGAAATGGAGGAAGCTATACTCTTTGACCTAGTTGAGTTCTTTAGACCTATAGTAGGGATTGCTTTAATTGATGTGCAACTAATTTGGGCATATTTAAGAACCCTTCAAGTGTTTTTGGAATGATATTTGCAATAAGAGCTTGTAAGAGTGTCAAGTGAGTTATAAAGTGACATTAACTTTCTTATATAACCTTCCATAGGTGAAATATTCTAATAAGGCCAACCCTAAAAAGATGAAACAACCCAAAGAAGATATTCAAATTAAAAAAGAGTCAAAAAACTTAAAGAGTTAGTACCATACAAGTCGGCCAAGACCAAACCCCATGTCCTAACCTAGTTATATGGTTTTGGAAAGAGAAAAAGAAATGTAAAACAAGAAGTCTGGACAAAAACACAAAGCTTGAAAATTGCTTTTATCAGATAATATTTCTAGAATTGATAACAAAGTAGAGTATAATGATAATAAAGTCGCGAGAGAGCTAAAGTGATGAACTGATTGAATTCTGAATGTGATAATTTGTCTTAACAAGGGAACATGATAAAACTTTGCATTATACAAGGAAATGTTACCAAATTGTGGTGTCTACATTCCCCCCCTTTAAGTGTGTAGTTGAAAATTTACATGCTTAAAGGAAACACACACCTGTGTGCACACACACTTTGTCTTCACTTGACAATGGTTCTTTGATGTGTTGGTGTTGACATGCTCTATGATGAAACCTACAACAAAGAGTGTAGTCAATGTCTATCATAGAAACTAAAATTTAACTCAAAACATAGACAATTATTGTAACTTTAAGTTTACATAAAGTATACAAAGGAGATGAAAAACATGGAATGAATATATCTATTCATTTTGTAGAGAAAGGAGATCCTATTATTTATGTGCCTTAGAGACTTGGAGTTGTTATGGAGATGATGGAGGATTAGGGGTGATCAATCCTTGATTATTCCATAAGAGAGACTAAAGCGTTTAATAGATCCCAACTCCAGAGAGAGTGAGGAGAGGAGCTAAAATGCCCTCTGTTAGGAGATTTGTGGAGAGGAAGGTATAGACTATGAAGAACTTAGTTACTTTAATGCCTTCCATTTTGGGAATCTATTGAGAGAAGAGGAAATAAAAATATACTAAGAACTTAACCACTTTGACATTTTTCACTAAACCCACAAACCACACCAATGTATAATGATCTAGTTCCAATTTGTACTAACTTGAATACAATCAAACCCTAAAAGGAATGGACATTATCATGCTCCCATAAAGTCATACCACATAAACTAATCATATAATTTGTGAAAATCATAGGAGAAAAGGGGGCCCATGCCCTCGATCTTGTTCCTACAATCGAATATAAATAGTGTAGTGAAGAAAGAATGACATAGTCATGCCCCGTGTATCATGCTTTGAATTGTGTTATTTGTATCTAAAACCATATGAAAGTCCTATAAACAATTGATTTAATTTGAAGATTTAAAAATCTATATAATATGCCCCATGTCTAGGAATGTCCATTATGGTAAAGATCATATCACAGTCATGACCGCACTATACAATTTTGATCTTGTTTGAATTCTACCACATTTCAATATCTATGACATTTTTGAGGATTTCAACCTTGTAAAAATATGTTCCTATAATATGCAAGTTATCCGTAGATGTAGAAAAATCTTGATGAATCTCTCTCTTTTTAGTCATGTGTGATAAAGAATTTGAGAGCACGGTTCAAAATAAAAGATGTGTACCCATGTGTAATAAGTCTATAATAATTTATATAGAATCACATATAAGGCTATAATGGTAACCATAATTTAGCACTTGTACTTGCTAAAGGGGTTGTTTACACATTTTTTAGATTATGACAATGTTGATCTACAATATTTAGTGAATTAAATGTACACCAAGTGGATGTAGGGTTATGTACAGATGGCTATTTTGATTAATGATGTCAGACTTCTTTGTTGTATACCTCCACTTTTCTCTTCTTCTCACCAATCCATTATTCAACAAGATTTTGATTTCTTAGACCCTTGCACTCTATATCCCTCTGCATTCTCTTGATTAGAGCCCATTTATTGATATTCCTCCTTCCAACCTCGGTGGCCATCTTGTTAGAGCGTTACTCACTTGTTCATCTAAGAGTTTGGTAGAGTTAATTATTAGAAAGGCTCCTAATTTTGATTTTAGATCCAAAATCGACTCCTTTCTAACCTCAAACCTGGATGTTCCAAATGATTATGTAGGCTCCAATACAATAACTTCCTTGTGCACAGATGGTATTCAACTCTATCAAACAAGTCCCAATAGAACAACTCTCCGGTGGGTATCAAGCTCTCAAAATTTTCCCTTAATGTCTTCGAAGGATCATCTATGTAGGACATTTTTGATGCTGGTGGGGACTTTCTTGGATTTATCCCTCCAAAGTGCATGGCCCTTGTGGTGTCTCTTACACAACATTATGTTGCATGTGGTATGTTCCCTCACTAGTTCCTAGCCCTTTTTCACCTTATTGCTTTCGGGCCTCTTCCTCATCATGCACGTCTATATGTTCCTCTTCATGCTATACCACATTATCTTATTCATGCTCATACTCTTCATCTTGGCCCTTTTCGTCTTGCATGGGTTCTTCCTTATGCACTTCTTCTTGAATGTGCTCTTTTGATTCTTTTTTTTGCACTAGCTGCTCTAAATATTCCTCCTCATCAACTTCATGAACAACATGAGGCTATTCTCCTCGCCTAGACCGGGCTTCTAGGATTCCTTTATTTGATATTGTTCAGGGTGCATGTAAGGTTTCTTCTTCTTGATCCCTTCTTTACATCTTCTTTATTATGCTCTAATCGAGCACAATTTCGCCTCTTCTTCATCTTCCTCTTGCGAAGGAGTTTCCTCATGCATATGCTTAGGAATATTCAATGTGCGCTTCTTTGGTGGTTTTGGTAGCTCAAGGTCGACACATTGACCAATTTCCCCATCCTTAAGCTTTGGCCATAGATAAATGTAGACCCCGCAAGCCTGCGGGGCCAACTACCAAGGTCACAATAGGGTTTAGGTCCATGCCATTTAACTCCATATTTTTAACATATGGTGACTTTGAATCATAACCATATGTCTTAAACAATGTATAATAGTCTCCGCATCTACGCCTGCGTGCATTGAATTTTAATTGTTGCACATTCTTTATCATGTTTACCATGCCTTTGAAATATGTTGCATTGAATGCAAAGGACAATTTGCACCATGGCCCCATCTCCCCATTATTCAATAAAAACTCGCCAAGGCTAAAGTGCTGCAATATGACAAACTCGCATGAACATTCAAAATCAATGAAAACTCCCTAGGCACGCACCATCCATTATTAAAGGCATCACACATTCTTTTTTACCATTTTGCAAGGCTCCCCTTATATGGATTTGAAATTGCACAATCACAAGTATACTTGGCAAACCTTTTCGCTAGAGAAATTTTCAATGGGGTGCTCCCACATGTTGTCTTCCATGCCATCAGCACTCCGATTTCTCAAAATACAATCAACAAGAGAATATAACCCCAAGAATCTTATCTCCCTTCTATGTCTCGAGCCCTTTCCTCTTTTATGATTCCTCAACTATATACAATGCAATATTATACTTAATATTGTACGTCATCTTATACATAATATAAAGGAAAATTTTATTTACCTCTCGTCCACCTCTCGAGAGGAACCCAACTTACAACTAACCGGTGTGCAACTACTCTTGTTTGGGGTCAACAATCTTGTTAATGATGAAAGCTTGAATTCCCTATGATATTACAACTTGGTGGTTGTTTCCTCTATTTCCACCTCACCGTGTAAATCAAGTTCTATATCCCCCCAAGTGTTGTGCAAACCAGTAACATTATCAATTAACTTGGAAGTTAATCACATCCTTCTACCTCGTAAAGTAGAAGTAACCCTCATGGGTGCATGGCATTAACCATAAAAAGAGACGTGCAAAGGCTTCCCAAAGAAGGGTAATTGATATAATTAAAGCATCCCAACCCCTTCCAAGGTTTTGTGCACTGTATCATTAAGGACTATCTCGCCCTTTCATGCGGTCCTTTTACTCATCTCTCGTAAGACATCCTTATTGATGTATACCTCATGTGCTTACACTCAATGGTTGTATTCACCGATCTTGCGTTTCATCGTGTGTGATGCCCATAGTTTCCGACAACTACTTCTTGTGGGTACTACATTTTGAAGAACCATTCATATTGGGATTCCTCTCTCGGTTTTCTTGGTCTTTGGAACTCTCTTTGGTGCCAATATTTACCTTATGATGTTTGAATGAAAAAGAACTAGTTCTAATTTTCTCAAATCATGCTCACCTTGATATTTTGGAACATGAGTGCAAAGACATCATGGTGGAAGCACATGGCGGAGTTAATAGGAGGTCATTATGTAGGTGAAGCTACAATGCACAAGATATTACTTGCTAGATTATGGTGGGAGACACTTTATAAAGATACTAAGGCCTTCGTCAAAACTTGTGATCATTGTCAACAAATAGGGAAACCAAGAAACCGTGATGAAATGTTGTTACGAACTATAAAAAGCACATAACCTTTTGATAAATGGGCAATTGACTTTTTTGGCCAAATTACACCCATTGCGTGGAGGATAGGTGTGCATTATATTACCACATGCACAAATTACTTGACGAGGTGGGTAGAAATAACACCCACAAAGGATTGCATTGCAGCTACAACAACAAGTTTTTATGGGAAAACGCCATTAGTCAAAAGATATGGTTTCCCATTGAGCCTTACTTTGGTGATAGGGGCACTCATTTTCTCGAATGAGACAATTTTAATATTATTAGCACACGCAGTTTATGGTATCCCATCATAAGACTACCCCTTATCACCCCAAGCCAATGGTATTGTAGAGATCTTCAATAAAATTTTGGGACATACATTGATGAAAATATGTGATATAGGGCGAAAGGATTGGGATGACAAGGTATCAACTATTTTATGGGCGTACAAGACTACATACGAGAGGTTTAAAAAGGCCATACCTTTTCAATTGGTTTTTGACACAAAGTCAATTTTACCTGTAGAATTCATGTTACCCTCCATGCGTAGACTACATATAAGAGGTTTAAAAAGGCCATACCTTTTCAATTGGTTTTTGACACAGAGTCAATTTTACCTGTAGAATTCATGTTACCCTCCATGCGTATTGTGCATGCAGGACTTACTGATGAGAAATCATTTGAAGAGTGTATTGATAAACTCATGCAATTGGATGAGTGGCACACAATTACATGTTAGAGTCAAAAGATTAAATAAAGCAAGACAAAAATCTTTTACTTGTTGGTGGGATGGTGCTCCTTTATGACTCTTAGTTTGCGTGCCATCCTGGAAAACTCAAATTTCATTGGTTGGGACCATTTAAAGTAACCAAGATACTATAATTAGGTGCATGTCGGTATAAGTGCTTTGGATGACACCATGTTTCTGATTAATTTAATGGGAGTAGGACAAAGCCCTACTTTAAATAAGCTTCTTTCTTTATGTTATAATAAGACAATATTGCCAATTATAATAGGTTTTCTTACAACTTTTTTTTTTTTGCTTTTGTTTTGTTGTAATAAGTGCGCTAGTGCACATGAGCATTCATTCTCCGACCGACAACACAAACATAAGAGCATATACCTTGAAATTTTTCATGGAGATAGATCATATCCAACACCACAGTCTTGAAGCCACTTTTTAGTGTTATTGGCCTTATTTTCATGATATCACAATTGTTTGAGAATATGACTAGCCCCCCTTTCAATATGCATGCAAAAATCAACAAATCTACCTACCTAGCCCTTGTTATCACCTTAGACATCTAATTGAGGATTATTATCAGTGCTCCTTATATTATGAAGTCTTCATACACATGTTACTCACCATTACAACACTCAATAACATAATGTACCTTGTCATGATGCATACTTCAAACATATTTCAATGGAAACACTTCTACCTTCACATATTAAGGATTATAAGAACTTAAGCTCCCACTCAACTCATGTAATCATAGACATCACTATGAAACTTCATACATAGGAAATAACAAGATATGCTTCCTCTTACTACACAACTACCTCTTTAAAGATAAACTCAGAAACATACCTTAGCTTTTGATGCATCTGCACAATCTCCATGGACCTTCATCAATATTCAAAACTTCATTCTAGACCTATATAGCTTTACATAACATCTTGCCATTCCATACTCTGTTTGAGAAACACTACTGACATAAGCATCTATATATAAATTTTAAAACATTGTTCATCAACTGAAGAAATCACCTTTTGATTTTCACAGACCTATAAGTGCTTAACACTCTACATGATCACACTTGTTACATCTCAACACATGAATCAAGGACTGAGACACAACACATAGAACCAATCAAGACACATCCATACCTTGAATGCAACATTACACCTTGCATTTGATGGTCTGATCAAGTCATCATATAAAATGAATGACTTTCTTCTTCATGAATCCAACAACCTTGCTATATGATAATACTTGAACCAAATCCTAAGTAGATTGGAGACCTTCAAGAACCCAATGAAAACATATTGACATCATGACTACACTCCTATAGTGTCACACTTCAAACCATTCAAGCTCCCCTTAACACCATGCTTCATATAGATGATAAATGTCTCTAAGAATCCTAATAGAGACATCCCACAACATGAGGAGTCTAGAACAACAAACTAAGGAGGTTCCATGACCTCCCAAGACTGGTGACTCACCTTTTCCTTCCTTATTTTGATCGAGACTTGAGAGCCTTATTGTTTTTCTTCAAAATTTTCTTTGGGCGCAATTACATGATTTACTCTTGGTTCCAATAGCCTTCCTTGTCTCTTTCTCTTACACTCTAAGATCTTGAAACCTCTTGGTTCACCTTGTAGGACCATAAAAATAGTTTCTAGCAATATGTCCAATATTATTGTAGTTAAAACATACAATTTACCTCTCACCTATAGGAACTTCATTTCTCCAATTTTGACTAAATGATGTATAAAGAAAATATCTAGCAAAGTGTGACTATACACACCCAAGTTTGCATGTGCTACACTATCGGAAATAGTTCAAAATCCCCAATGATGATTCATGTCTTTTCCTAAGGTGTTCGAGCTCCTTAACCTCTTTGCAGATTATATTTATAGCCTAGTTTACCTTACTTAGCCATTTTCTACTTTTCCCAGCCTCCCGCATCAATTTTTCAATTGTTTTTGCCTTTAGTTACAAAACCGCCAACCTTCTTGGGTGGTGGTCTTGTAACCACTACCCTGTGTAGGGTGGTGGTCCTATGTGAAGTTTCCAAAACTCTTCGTGCGTGAATTAGATGCTTGTTGCTTCACTCTAGTTCACTTTTAGAAAACGTTTCTCAATCATTTTTGCTAATTTTAAGCTTGAAGGACTTGTGGCAACATCCTCTTTCACTTGTGATTTCTAATTGTCTATTTAAAGTACCCATTCATGTGTTGATGTGGCACCCCATGGCTTCCAAGTGTGGTTATGCACTGCCCAACCAACCTTCTATAAAACCATCGCTTCTTCTGAAGCAAATGGCCGAAGATTATTTGTGTATCCTGCTTAGTTGAGCTACCAAAATCTTTCTAGAACCGCACAACCAAGCTATGTTCTCTTACACAATATTATTTTTCCTTAATTGTAACTAGACTTCCATCAAGATGCTATTGCTCTAACACTTTCTTATTATTACTTCCTCTACATTCCTAGTTCTTTGGACTCACATGGGCACAAAATATTGGTAAAGACAACTAAGGGGACAAAGTAATACCAACACCGACATTGCCTCTACACTATAATTTTAGGTTGGGGGTTGAGCATATACACACTTATCAATTAGAGTAGAAGAAATCATTTCCATTCGGATCATTGCAAATAGATAGATTATTTCAGAACTTCTTTTCTTCGCAAAGCTTCCCGCCTATCCTCGTGGGTTTGCAAGGATGATTTCGGAGGAATGCTCCTTCATTAATTTAGAGCAATTGTAATCCCATTTCAATTCATAGTTTCCGTTAAATTCTTCTCATATTCTACCGGGGAAGTTACAGGGGAAGAAAAGCTTCTGTGAAGCTTCAATTCTTCTCGTGTCTCTGAGGTAGGAAAAAGATTTAGATCCACAATTACTTATTGGAAAAGCTTTAATTGGTTAGGATAGATTAGAGACACTCAACACATGTAAATAACTACACCTGGTTATTTACTTGTTTAGTTTTAGTGTAGAAGTAACTTTAATTATTTAGAGTAGAAGCAATTTATTTTTCCATGTTTGTAATAGTTTAGTTTAGTGGGTTTTTTATTTAATTAGTTTCCCTTCAAGCAAATAAATTAGATTGTTTAATTCATTCTGGTCAATTAATTGGGAATGAATCTAATTAATTAAGAGATTAAAATCCATTTGTCTTTTTTTATTGGTAATATTTGGAAAGGCTCCAAGGGCCATTACAAAAAGATATAACAATGAAGCTCACATCCTTCAAAAAAAAAAGATAACAAAAATACAAAGAGGCTTGACTCAAACAACAACAAAATGTGGCTAACAATCCACCATACAAGAACAAAACTCATCCTAACATAGAGGATTGAGATCTTAATGTCATATGTGTTGGCGGAACTCGCTTTGGAAAATTTCTTTTCTTATTTTGGACCAAAGTCCATTCACCCTTATTTGAATCTTCTCCATTTGGTCCACACAATAGGATAACATCGATCAAAGAAATAAGCTGAAACATCAATTTAGGAGGGGAAGAAGGATCTCTCTCCTTGACCACAAGATCTAAAACCCGTTGATTTTCCTTCAACGAGTCGTTCAGAGGCTCCTGAGAAGATTTCTCTACTACAGGAGTTGACTCGACCCGCGAAATACTCTTATCAGAAGACAACTCTTCTTCACAATCTAAAGGGGCTTCAATGATACGGTGAGAAGGAAGAGAATCCTTCCACCAAGATGAGTTTTCTCTTTTACGTTTGGGTTGCCCACACTCATCAATCAAATGTCCTATTTGGAAACATCTATGGCAACAAAAGGACAATATTTTGTAATTCAGTCTTTGAGTCAAAACCCTTTCACTAATTTATAACTTAATATTATCTGGTAGATCAAGGGGAACATCCATATCTACCAATATACGAGCATAAGAAGGATTCACCAATTGAGTGGACACCTCATATGTTGTTACATGGCCTCCCAATGCATCACTAATAAATTTGAAACATGATTCAAACCAGACTTATAAGGGAAAATATGGAAGCCTAACCCAAACAAGCATCTAGTCAAATGAATCTCTCAAAGGATCAAACACTTTGGGTACCATGGTTTTTCATAAGACCATGATCGCCCCATACCCAATAGGTATTATTGATAACATCCCTATCTTGACCAAATTCAAAGAGAACAATAAAAAATGTTTTTAAACAGAGATAAAGTTCCAATTTACACGTAATTTTAGAACTCCAGGTTACTGAAATCTGTTCATGTAATTGAGAAAGATTCTACCAAAGATGATGGAAATGACAGATAAGTCCGCATTTGCATAAATCCTCCTCCCATCCCTGAACTTGAAGAAGAAGATCCTCTTCAAACTTAAGAATAGAGGTTTTAGTTGAGGGTTTGAGGGATATCATCTCACCTCTATCACCATTCACATCTCTTACAAACGCCCATGAACCACAAATGATTTTCCTTTCAAGGACCTTTTTCCCCAAGATCAGCCACCATTTACCTTACCCTCTTAAGATCCGTTGCTACCACAACCATGTAGACCTTTAGGGTTTCCAACCACAACGTTTCTGTCTAGTGTAACAAAGCTTCCAAACCTACCGGACATCGATCCGCCTTGGGCTTGTCTGCCAAGCCCTATTCTTAAATCACTACCATAAACACCATTCCGTGTCCCCGATTGCACCTGCCATCACAATTTCCTTGCTTCAAGGGTCCATCTCGCTATTTTTCCTCCGCATTGCTAGGGCATGACCGCATCATCACAAGAGCTACCATCCCAAAACTATTAACTCAATTAAATCCATTTGTCTTTTGATTGGATTAGATTTATTTATTTCCTTATTTGGTTAAAATAAATGTGTCATCTTAGTTCAAATATTTAGATTCAATCAAGTAGTTAAACCATAGGGAATTTACGCTACCCACACATAGCCTCTAATTTCCCCTTTTCCCGGTTCAACTACTAGGAATTCACACTACGATCATAGTCATTGATTCTCTTATAAACATCCACTCATTCTACATCGGCAATCTGTTATCCCGTAAAATTGGCAAGGGAAATTTTACAGATAACCCTACCAAATTTTGTTCGGTCCCTCGTCAGGGACTCCTTGCGTTCGGAACGTTGCAAAATCCCTTCCCGGGAAATCTAGTTTTCCGAACTTAGCCGTTTTTGGTCTTTTTTGGTTGGGCGCACCTAATGTTTATGCAACATAAAGTGTTCATGCGCCCCTTTAAATCCTTTGGCGCACGGTTTGAAGTGTCGACACACATTTTGGTGCGCCTCACTATGTTGCGCCTTTCTTGCATGCGCCAAGGCGCATGCGCCTTTGTGTCAACAATACTTTTGTTGCGCCGTGTTTTGGTGCGCCAAGGGTGCACATATTTCTATGTTGACAGCGCTTTTGATGCGCCAAAGGCGCACATAACTTCGTGTCAGCAGGTGTTTTGATGCGCCACTTCAAAAAGTGGTTGGCACATTTATTACAGCCTTGCCTATATATAGGCGCATCCGCCCTGTCATTTTCATCAGACAAGAATCACGTGATTATTATTTTCCCTCTGCACCTGTCGCGTAGCGCTGTCGTTCTCGTATCACGTCGTGGACCCAGTTTCACCTCTGACATTATATATATTCTTGGTAAGTGGTCCTTTGCTCTTGTGTTTTTTGAGTTTTGGTTATTGGCTGCTTGTTTGTGGGGTTGGATTAAATAGAGCTGTGAAACCATGGACCCTCCCCTTTGCTTTTTTACTATCCTTCCCCATGCACTTCCCCCTCTTTCCAGATCTGCTGGTGAAGAGGACTCTGTCTTGGAAAAAATTGCTTAAATCTCTGAGTTTTAGCTTCTTCATCACCCAAAGAACCCTGCAAGAGAAGCTTCAACACATGTAAACCCCTCAGGGAAAAGAATCAAGGCTTAAAAGTAAGACTGTATTTATCCCTCTTTTGGTGCATCGCCACCCCTGCAACATGATATACAGTCGCGCCAATGGCGCATCCACCATGCCTGTTGCATGAAAAATAGCTGCGCCCTCAAGGTGCACTTCCCCTACTTGCAACACTCATGTGTAGCATTGTTAAAACTTGCGCCATTGGTGCACCTTGCATCCATGCAACACCAACTTTATTTGCGCTAAGTACAAAATCGTTAACAGCAGCAGTGCATCTATTATTACAACAACATCATGTCATGCAGACCTTCCATGCGCCACACCAAGTTCCCCTGTGGCACATGAAAAAATGATGTTACACGCATTAAACCTGCGCCCTTTGGCGCATCCTGTACCCGTGTAACATGAAAAACATCTGCGCCCTTTGGCGCTGATTTATCCCTTGCGGCACCCCTTTTCTGTGCGCCATACTATTTAACCCTGCAATCTGTAGTATTCATGTGCCCTGCGCCCTGAGGCCTTAAAATTGCTAACTCTTCCTTCTGTCAACGCTTTAATGGAAGATCAAACAACTAATATGACTTTCTTGCGTTGGGTTTCACTTCTTCTTCTTGCAGATCAGCAACTGAGTTCAGAATTACATATGTCAACATCAAGCAAGAGACCTACCAAATCTAAAGGCAAAGCCAAGCTCACAGAGGAAGAAATGAAGTACAAATATCAGAGGGTCAGGATGCCCGAATCCCAGGCAGAGTGTGACCTGGATATCAGAGACTCAGAACTTGGTCACATTGATATGGAGGATTTCTGGGCCAGAACCCGGAAGGTCACAGGAAGTCTGTGGATGGACAAACTGATGGGCAGTGGGCTGCATTTTGCTGGTGGGATCCTAGTTAGTGCTGTAAACAATGAGTTCATGATGGTAGTAGCCCGCTGCTACAACAAAGATACAAGATGTGTCCATAATGAGAAGGGTGAGGTCATAATCAACCTCACTGCCCGACACTTCGAAATAATGCTCGGCATTCCTCATCACCGGCACTTTGTGGCCGTAAGCCGGGAAGATTGCATCAAGGCTTGGGACGATAATGAGGATCAGTGTATGCAGTTGATGAATGAGGTATACCTGAAGAATAAGAAGGTGGTGACCAGATGGCCACAAGTCATTCATCGAAGTGATTTTTCAGAGGAACTCAGTGATACAATCACGTTCCTGAGCAGAGTATTTGGGCTTCCTGATGCCCACTACTTTCACAAATGGATGCTGAGATACTTGGAGATGATGAACAAAAATGTGCCAGATCAACGCTTTGAGTGGGCAGAGATCATAAGCAGCACCATATCTGAGCAGCTCCAACAACTTACCACAACAGGAAGTTCTATATGAACTCCTACGTAGTTTATGCTGGCCTCAGAAAGGGATTATCCAGCTTTAATGCGGTGCGGGGTTTGGCCCCAAGTTAAAATATATGAATACTATCCAGAACTGAAGCTGGAAAATAGTATCCCCTAGTTTACAAAGATTAACGATGCCTTCTTCTATGGCATCATCTACCTTTTGAGGCCGAACATGACTCACGGTCGTACGACCAAGAGCATTGTCGCAGCTACAGAGAAATGGGGGGCCTTGTTCACTCAATTCCCCACCTTCACTTATCTGAGGGCAGTCAACTTCTTGGGGGAACCAACCAAATTGCCGAGATATGCCGGCCCCAAGTTGATCCTGTTGGAGCTGTCAAGACAACTTATAACCTACCATGAAAAGTGCCTCAAGAGAAAGAAGGGTGGAACTCCTTTCCCCCTCACAGTGGGCAGGTATACTTGTCTCTCTCACCACAAAGCAAAGGATATGTTTGCAGAACTGGAGCTGCTAAATCTAAAACATAACTTCCCGGCAAGGCCCAATTTTGACCCAAGGAATTGTCTGCCCAGGGCCAAACTTGATCCGATCCACATCCCACAGATCGAGGATATTTATATCGACCTATATCATGAGGTCGAGCTCAGGAGGAAAGACCATTCCCGCTTGGCTTTGGCTGAAATCATCCAGTACGGTGTGGCCATCGTCCCAAAAGGTTATCAAACTGCTGATCAAGAAGTTGATCAGGTATATCTTGACACAAATGGGGATGATTGGCCTTTCATGCTGTAATTGACAGAACCAAAGCGCCTCAGACAATAGAGGAAAGGGTCAAGGAAACTCTGCGGAGAACAGAGCATTGGTGCAGAATGAATGGCCTCATTTACCTCGGAGTTGATTTCACTACATCTCCGTTGGGCAATGCACCTTCCCGGGCAAAACAACTGCCAAAGGGAAAAGGGAAAGGCAAAGAGGGTGAGTCAAGCTCCACCCAAGAGGAAGCTCCTGAAAGTCCTCCTTCGCTTCACAAGAACGGGTTGTAATCCCAGAAAGCTTAGAAGAAGAAGCAGTGGAAGATGTTCCGATAGGCACATCCACTCAGGATGTTGCCACTACTGTAACTATTGAGGTCCCTTCTGTCCCTTCTCCTTCTCCTCCTTCCCCTCCTCGAGTGACCCAAGCGACCATTCCTTTGGTCGTGTCCTCTCCCCCATCTTCTACTGTTCCCCCTTCTTCATCATCCATCTTCTCTTCTCTCACGGAGTTGTCCCCCACCATTTCTTCCCTCATCTCTCAGCTCCCTTCCATTCCTATGTCTACCTCCCCTGCAGTATCCCTTCCTCCCATGAGCACTTTCTCGGCTTCCCTCTCAATGCCGCCTCCAAGTGTCTCCATGTTTTTTCCTTCTACTACTGCAGCTGCTCCCTTTTCTATTTCTGGTCTTTCCCCATAAGTCCAGCATGGATCTCCTAGCACCTGAGTTAAAAAAAAGAGGAAAGTTCCCATCGCACCGATGGACTTCTCCGTCATCCCATCAAAAGGGGTCAAGAAGCAAAAGCCTATAACCCGCTTCTCTCAGAGTGCGTCAGGGGAGAGAGTAATGGAGATTGCATACCCCAATCCTTTAAAGGATAAAAAGGATCTGTCTTCGACAGATTACACAGTGACTCAAGTCACAATGGGGACATCTTCAGAAATCCTTCAAGGAGAGGCCCTATCTACAGTTGACGCCCTTTGCAAGAAGCTCCAGGAAGCAAAGGAAGAGAAAAGGCTGTTAAAGGAGCAAAATAAACATCTTCTCCACGCCTTGCAGAAAATGGGCAGTGTGCCTCCTACAACTGCCGCCGAAACTCCTGAGCCTCTGAGCCAGGATAAGATTAATGAGTATGCCAAAATTAGCAAGCAGGGCATGGCAGTTTCCACTGGAGGAACCAAATCCTCAAGGAAAGTGAGGGAGTAATCGCTAAGTTCACCAGTTTATACCAGAATATCAATCGGGCGAACAGAGAACTCCAGGCGATAGCAGGACCCATCTCCGAAGAGCTGGATCATGCCAGGATGCAGCATGAGACCTTTCAGAAAATGCTCGACTGTTCAGTCGAAGATCTGGTCAAGTTCGGCGTCTTTGGACACCCCAGAGCCCTCAACAAAATCCTTTCTACTTTGGATTATCGGGTTGATCAGCTGGAGTTCATCCTAGAGAAGATCGACAAAGTAAAGGAGGAAGCCCTAGATGCAATGCATCAAATGGAGTAGATTGTCCTAAGAATGTCTCCAGGCTTGCTCACTTCTTCTTTCGCCTTAAGAAAGGTTGAGGAAACTATTCAGATCTTCAAGGAGATCGTTTCACAGGGGCTGGGACCAGAGGTCACGTTCGACGCCGAATCCATCAACAACCTGTTGGCATGTCGTGACTTCATTGGGTACCTGATAGAGGCAGAAAATGATTATTCCAAACTCCCAGAAAAGCTCACAGACGAGCGGGAGACTTGCGAAGCTATCAGTGATCGACACAAGGATCCTTCCCAGGATCAACTTCAACCCATGATTAACAAGTTCATGGAATACCGTGCCCAGTTCCACATCTCGTCGCCTGAGCAACAAAAACAGGATACCCCCTTTCAGCCACGGGACGACGATGAATAGTTTCCTTCTTCCCGACTTTCTCCTTGTAAATTATCTAAAGTGTGTTGACACAAATGATGACATCATCCATGTTGCACCATGAGATGATGTCATCCACCAAAGTTGTCAAAAGTCAACAAATGACTTTGTAATCTATTGTAAGATATTTTTGTAATTAAGTGGTTGGTTTGCTTTTGTCTTCTTTTCTTCTCTCCTTCTATATATACTTGAATACTTGTTGTATTCAAGGGGGTGGATATTTTTTAGATGAAAAATAGAAGTGAAAAGAAAAGGCTTTGTACTTTTTGTAACAGAAGAAAATAGTAATACAAATATTGAGACTTTGTGCTGAATATGTGTGTTATGGGCATCTGATCTTTCTTATGTCAGATCTATGCGTTTATTCTGTTGGATCTATCTCTACTTTTTTGTCATTTATTCATCAGTATTGCTTTATTCGTTTATGCAAGTAGGTTTGGCTCTGTTTACTACCAATCCCAAAACATAAACCCTCTGACCTTTCTGCTTTGGAATTCATTTCTTTTCTCCCTTCGGACCTAATATTTCTTCATCCTCTCTTTCATTCCTTTCTTTTGCAGTTGGAAACACCCCTACTGGGATGAGATCCCAAACCCCGAAGGCAGAATATTGTGAGACTTGCATAGATTCCTGCTGGTAGAATAGCAATAAACCAGTTTCGCTTTGTTGACTCAAAGAGGGGCTATGCCCTGCACTGTTGGCTCGTTTATCCATAGATCTGCCCAAGTGACAGATTTTCAAACCAACACATTCCCAACACGACCTCGGGAGGTCGAGTGTGATTGAAGTTCGCATGTCGATTTTCATTCATACAAATTGGTGAACCCGACGTGAAAGACTAGTTATTTCTTTCCTTGCTTTCATTTCCATTACCTCCTTTCCATTTCTTCCCCTATTTTGGTAGGCATCTTATACCTCCTAAAATATGTCTGGTAGAGAGCTTGGTGGGCCATTTGGCTCTGACAGGTATTACACCAACGTTCAACCACAACAATCCCCTTCCCTTTCCGGATGGGCTGACAATTACACTAATGTGAAAACCTTGCCAAGTTAAGCTTCAAACCCCATTAGTCATGTGAGGATAAAGGAGGTTGATCAACCTTTAAACACACGATACATTCGACCCAATGTAAACCACATGACTATTACAAGCGGAACATGTCCTTACCCTAAATTCTTGTTAAGACCTCACATTGCCATGCAATCAACAAAAGATGATATTTTTACATGAATAACTAATCCTCTTCACAAATAGATGAGTCTTTGGATAGAATGAAGGCTCACACCTCTATCTTCAATAAAAATCTATCAAATACCTATCCTAAGATTCCTATTTCGAGGAAGACAAGAATTACAACACTAAACAATTCATAATAGGGTATCATGTGCCTTCTCAACCAAACCCTATGTCGTAGGCACCCCAACAAGGGACTCAATCCTCTCCCAATGATGTCATTTCTACTTTAGTAGGGAGGATTAGAGAACTAGAGAGTTCCCAACCATCACAAATAACTCATGTAATAGGGTAGAACATGGGTATCTAGTTGATAACAAGGGATACATCCCTACTAATGAATAACCAATGCAACATCCTGTGCAACAAGGTTATTTGGTTCAGTCGAATCTAGGTGATCTTCTCACAAGATTTGACACACTAGGGATGGGTCCTCATCCTTCTCAATCTTATCCTATATAAGGGTTGGCTAGAAGTGTGTTATCGAATGCCACTCCATTATGAAATGTGACGTTCCCTGGTTTTACGCCCACTAGTCTATATAATGGTATCATCCCACCTTACTTGCATATGTATTTAAAGTCCCCCATATGGACCCATATACCATCCCTGCTCCTTATGTGCCATATCAAGGAGCTCCATACATTCCATTCAATGCCTATAATGCAACTTATCTGGCTCCTCCTCCTCCACCTCCTCATCAAGGATCTTCAATGGTGGAATCCTACGTAATGGGTACTTACGTTGAGTACTTAAAGGAACCCCTTGACTTTACTATATGAGGTGTCATGCTTTTGTGCCCATTACCCGATCTTCCTAAATTTAAGGGAGAAGGAGACCCAAATGCTCATATAAAGGCCTATGCTATTGCTATTAGGGAATTGCTTCCTTGGGATGTTGTAGTAGCTAAAATATTTTTAAAGACTCTCGAGGGAATCATTGGATTGGTATTATCAGATTCCAGAAGCCTCCATACATTCCTTTAAACAAATTGTTTCTAAATTTATTAGAGCATTTGACATGAACAAGTTGTTACGTATAGGGATTAGGGAGTTTCTGCATATTAGACAGGAGCAAAATGAATCTGCCACCCATTTCATCTAGAGATGGTGTCAAGTTCTTTACTCCTCTGCAAGTGCACCCAACATGGACTAGATGGAACTTTGCGATATTTTCCTTCACTCGATCAATCAAGAGACTAGGAAGAAGTCCAAAAGTTTCCTTTTTGTAGTTATGAGGAAGTATTGGAAGGTGTGCTTCAAATCGACCAAGACACTATCGATAGTGGGCGTAAGACCTATGACCTCAATGGGAAATTGGTATCCATTAATCAAAACAATGCAAATTATCAAAACAATGGGGCCAAAAACCAAGGACCTAAGGGTGTGAATCACAATCATGGTGCTACCATGAATGGTGTTGTTGATCAAGCCAAGAACACTAGTTTTACGAACAACAGTAACACTAACAACCATAACAACAACAATAACATGGGAAATCAAAAAGGCCCTAACACTATTTCCTCAATCAACATGGTTGATGTGAACCATCCCCTCCTGGAAAAATCAAACCCAAGGCCCAAACCAATACCAAAACTCTGGCCAAGGGGCAAAAATCATGGTTATAACAATCAATTTCAAAACTACAATCGAGGTTATAATCAAAAACAACAAGACACTTATCAAATACTAAGAAATTACGATCCTAACATATATTGGTTTTCATCGTGTCATCGGTCATGATGTAGGACTTGTAGAGATTGTAACAAGTTCCTACAAAGACTCCCCGAAAACCAAAGGCAACTCTTTGTGGACATGTTCTTAGTAAATCCTGAAACAACCCCGCAGCCTGGTCATATAGGACCCATCACACCTCAGAATGCAAACCTTAAAATATTTTGGGATCCATTCCCTAAACATCCTGAGGATGTTAAAGTGAATCCTCAAAACATAAACAAGGGTATTCCTATAGGGAACAATGACCATGAGGCCTCAACTTATGATAACTCTCAAGTTGCTCCTAACCTTGGCTCAAATGATAATATGAAGATTTTGGGATTAGTTGAGTTAGAAGTTGAACCAAAAATTAATGCAACAAATCGACAAAGGAATATGTTTCGCAACCCCTACCCACTCATTCCTTCTCATAGGATGACGTTCCTACAATCTCAAAACCTGGTAGGAGCCTATGATTTGATATCAGATTTAAACAATACATTTTCTCACATCTCATTTCTAGATTTTTTGAAGAATTCCCCTGTGCATCATTCTACATTGCTTGATGCATTAGGTCTTGGTCATCTAATCCATGTTACGCCTCCTCCTAGTGCTCAAATAAATCATATTGAATTTGACATACATCCTCCTGGGACAAAGTGATAGGGATACTGGGTTTGTTTTTGATATAGACAAGATGCCATCTGACACTGAAATGGCCCGAAGAGGCGATCATGCCTTATATTTACAAGTCTGGTTTATAACAACTATATTAAGAGAGCCATGATCGATGATGGGGCTACTATAAATGTGGTTCCCTTCTCTTTCTTGCAGAAGTTAGGATATAGAGAGACTAATTGCTCCTCTACAAGAAACACGTTGCGAGGGTATGACAATCTTAAGGCTACCTCGATCAAACCATAGTTCTTCATGTATCCCTTGGGCCAAAAACCATCTTGACAGATTTTTACATCATCGATAAGGAAAAAATTATAACATGATCCTTGGGAGACCTTGGATTCATCGAATGAAGGTTATCCCTTCTACCTTGTTCCAAGAAGTTAGATTCCTCCATTTGGGAAAAGTCTTCATCACCCAAGGGGATCCTAAGCCCTTCAATATACACTTAGAGAACCTCAAGAAGAAAAGAGGAGTCCATTCGAATATGAGCTCCCATGAACCAATTAAACAAACTACCTCCATCAACAACAATGGTCACGACCACCCCGAGCATTCTCAAGGCTGAAGTGTTGACCCAAAACGTTTGAGGTAGCAAAAACAGATAAGGGTAAAGCAATATCTATGGAAACGATGTCCACCAAAACCACAACGAAGATCATGAAACTCTTGGAGAGCGATGAGCCGATCTTCCTCCCTTTTGAACCGTAAGGAATGGGTAGCCTCCTTGGCATGGCCTCTCTTCCTACCGATGACCTTGACCTAGGCGTAAACATGATAGAAATGATGAAGGAGAGGATGTTAAGAACAAAATGATGCCCATTAAATCCATCTCTAGGGATTCTTCCATTTCTAGAGCCTTGGTTAGACACAAACATGTCAAAATCCAAGATTATTGTGTCCACAAGACACAATCCATTAGCGTGAAAAACATCAAATGTAACCATTACTCCTACATAGGGGACAAAGTTGAGCAACGTAGTTATGCTTGACACGAATGAAATATTTTAAAAACATGAGAAAGAGATTCACAAAGACCTCTTTCAAATAGACAAATTTATGCCAATGTTATGTGATCATACAATATATATAATAATTGTAAGTTCAAACCCAAGGTAGTAGGCCCTTGTCAAGAGAAGGAAAATTTTAAAAATCATGTGAATCACTTGTGTTCCTTGGGAGGTGAGGTTTACACATGTCAAGTTGGCCTCACCTTAAAAAATTTCACACATAGTCCATCTGCATTTCCACATGTACATTATTGCATCCGCATTGCATTTTCATCTACTAGATCATTTTGTAAATTTGTAATCAAGGAACTTATCTTTCAAGAAACTTTCAAAAATTCTAAAATATTGGCAAAACATTCAATCACATTTCTTCAAATATCCACAATATTATCATCAACATTTCTAATCATTTCATCAGTTCAATAAGATAAGACATAATTTTGACACTAATCCTACCAAGGCCTACATACTTGGTTCTACTCATATTTTTTTCCAACATAGGTGTCTTTGCCCATAGTCTATTCTAGAAGCTTCTTGATGTCACATCTTTCCCTAGAAAATCTCTTTGGTAGCAAAATCATTCTAAACATTTTACTTAGATCACTTGTTCACCTATCTCAGCCTTCGATGATGAGCCCTCACATCTTACTAGTTGGTTGCATGGGGTTGAGCCTAGGGGCAAGCTCTCCCTCCCAAAAGCACAACTCAAAGTTAAAAAAAAATAAAAATTCTATAAGTATGTCAAATAAATGTAAAAAATTTTCTACAAATAAAACTACACTTCTTTGCCCACCAACCTTTGGTGATGAGCCCATGTCTTCTTGGTGATGTGAGATTGGGAAAGGAGGGAAGTTCCCTTACTCGCCTATGCCTTGTCTTGGTGATGAGCCCATGCTTCTTACTGGTAGCATGGGGCAAGGTATAAGGGGTCTCTTCAAATAAGTTAGTAAGTTATAAGCAATTCATTCAATAAAAAGTGCTTTGAAATCATAAATCCCAAAGAAAGTGAATTAGATGTGTATGTTCCACAAGAGTTAAAACCTTAAAACCATATTTTGTCAATCAAGAGGCCATCTACATGGGTCTAAGTCTAGATAAAATTACAAGCAAATCACATTCTAAGCTATGTAGTAGTAAACTGTGTGTAGAGTTAGGTTGTAGGTTCCTAATTGGATTTTTGTCAAAATATTTTCTCTCACCACTTCCATTCATCAAAATCATACAACTCACATCCCTCCTGGCTCTCGGTGTTGAGCCCTCACATCTTACTAGTTGTGTGGGGTTAGAAGTGGAGTGAGTTCATTTTATTATCAAATCATTCATCACATTTTTCCAACAAAACAAGAAGTATCAAATATTGCTTGAAAAACCAAAGTTTCAACATTACATTGTGTTTGCATTAGCATCATATAAAAAAAAAAAAAAAAGAAAATAATATGTTAGCATTTATCATCCACTGCATGCATTCTAAAAAGCATATAAAAATCGAGAGGTTCTAAACATCTAAGAGTACACATGTGAAGTAAACCATAAATGAAGTCAACTCTGATGCAAAGGATAATCGAATCAAAAAGAGATATCTATATATATATCATAATAGTTAATTATGTGTACAATATCATCACATGTGAAAGTGTGGTCAAAACACTCAAATGAGCACTAAAATCCAAAAATCATATATATATGCCTCACAAAATGGCATCGAAGAAATAAAGGCTCAATGGCCTATCCCTCTCTAAAAGAACCCGAGATGGTGTGTGGCCGTGGCTAGGAATCTGATGTGGCTCTCGATGTCATGAATGTGCTGAAGTGTGAGTGACCATGAGATTAACACTAGTCATGGCCTCGCTGTGAGTGGCTCCACGTCACCATTCTCTCCGTCATCTCATATGTGGTAATTTGTTTTCTCTGAGAAGTCAAGATCTCGTGGTCTTCCAAAGAGGCACAAAAATACATGGTATGTCATCCAACCTACAATGGTTGTCCCAAATCCTCCAATAGCTCTGCATGAGTCTTCCCCATAGGGATCAACAAGGTATCAATGCATATCCTATGAATAAGATCTCGCTAGCCGGCCATCAGCAATGGCTACTGAAAACAAAGAAAACAACAACACGAGTTAGAAAACATTAAAAAAAAAAAAAAGAAGAAAAATGTGTAGATCACTAACAATTATAAGTAATAAAGTTGAGAGAAGAGTATCTACATACTTGGATCTCCTGACATCTATGTAGGATCATTCAGTGCAAGTGGTGGTGGTGGTCAGCTCTAGGTACTTTTGAGCTGCGACCCCTCTCCTGAGGAGAACACATCTCGACCCATCATAGACTCCTCATCACCCTCCCTCTTGGGTAGTGACTCCTCGAAATAGAGTCTCCTTCTCTTCCTCCTCTCCTCTCTCTCTCTCTCGCCATAGAAATATCCTCTATAACTTTCCACCACTCGTGTCATTATCCTCCTCTCATCATCACCTCCTCACCTCCACCCTCCTCACCGGTCTCACCCTTAGTCTCTATACTCTGTGTGGGACTCCTCCTCCTCCTCCTCCCCGTTGTGAGCAGGGTGTGGCCTCATTGTAGGAGGGATAGTGGTACTAGGAACTGGGATACCTTCACAGTGATAGGTATTCCCTGGTGTAATAACCGGTGTCCATCAATGTCCAGCCGTGAAGGTCCTTAGGGCCTCCACGAGCTTCTCTAACACTACTGATATACAACATACATGGGATAGGAAGAGCATCATCATAGGGTAACCCAAAATCGTTGGGGTACTGGCAATAGGGTAGACCTCACCCTTGCAGATCTATCTACTAACTGCGTGAAGATGGAGACACAAGTAATCAGGATAGTCCCCTCTTGACCCCATAAACCGATCATATCCTGATATGGTCTAGTAATAAAATCATTTGTAGTCAAAGAAGCAACATGTTGATGTTCCCATTTAAAAATTGACATGCCTGTCCATTTTATCACCCCGATGGCCCCTAGATCCTATATAACTCCCCTCTGAGTAGGGGATGATCCACTCATACACCCAACACATCACTAAAGAAGGGTGGCTTAGGGATTTCCCCTAGAGCCTCACAACTCAATACAAGTCATGGTATGTGGTCCCCAAGATATCCACACCCTAGGAAAAGATCCTCCCATGCTGCTCAATCTGCATGATGATCGGAGCCCAACAAATACAAGAGCTTGTCCCCACCCTTGTCTCCTACCAAACGCAAAGCCAAAATACCAATAATGGCCTTGTGTAGGGTAGGGATAGGTGTGGAGGCAATAGATAAAATCTGCATACCTTGCTTGTGCGCCTTTGACACCCCATCATCCCCCATATAGGATGCCCATTGTCTAGATCTAGATGCTGCCCCTACATTCTTAAGTCAGCTCATCTACTAGTCACATGTACACCAAGAATCATGTAGACATCCTCTAGAGTGATGATCCACTCTCCCGAACACTAGGAACCGGAAAGTGTTTTGGTCTGCATCCCAATAAGACAAGTCACATAGAATATGGCTAGCTGGTACTATGTCTGGCACCTATGTATTCCTCCATAACCTAGCCCTATGTAATAGATCTCTCTCATCCTAAGTCAACTGATCAAGAATGTCAAGAAGCCAATCACACTCTCTCGCTCGACTCGATAAAATGTATAACTCCTTCGCATTCACCAAAATAATAAAAAGAGAAAGTTAACAACATATTTCAATGCATAAGCTCATCAAAAACAATATAAAACAACTTAAAATCCAAAAATTTAATCTAACTTGTTCAAATTATCTCTCTCCCACATAAATAAAAAAACTATCGCCCTGCAGAGTGGCGATTTTGTAACCTCTTCCTCGGGTGGGGCGACGGTTGTAATTTCCACCATGTGTAGGGCGGTGTCATGTCCAGAATGGACAACCCACCCCTTTGACCCAAAAAAAAAAAAAAAAAAAAAAAAAAAGACAAAAATGGACCTTTTTAAACAAAAAAAAGGTAGACCCACCTAGATCACCCCCTAGGGAACATTTTAACACAAGAAATTTTGAAAATAACCCCCTAGGTGTAGATTTTCAACATTTTACATTTTAGGTTTCAAATAAACAAATGTAAAATACTAACCTTTGTCTTCATTGCTATATTTCTCACTCATGGGGCCATGATCGTGTCATCGCACTCTTTGTTTTGACTATACTCTCGCTCAAAATGGTGATAGGTGATCCAGAGCTCCAAAATCACAAAGAGGATATGTGTAAATGAATTGAAAATGAATGGTTTTGGTTATATATATGCTTTTTAACTTCTTTTTGAGTGTATGTGCTTTACAGGGCTAGAGCACTCGTGCACATGTATACTTCTATCCTCGTGCAGATGGTAAGTCCTCTTGTCATTTTGTTTTAGTGTTTATTTTTTGATATCATATCTATATGCACTTGAGTTTTTCTTTCATCTTGCAGGTAATGGGAGATTGGATGGTGACATTTCAACACACGGGCATGTCAGGTATAGCTTATAACTCCCCATTTCAAGAATGCCATACTTGGTCTCTACGTTTTATGCCTCTTTATGGCTAAACACTTCTCCAAGGGGCAATATGTACACACCCAAATTTGCATGTGCTACATTGTCGAAATGGTTCAAAAGTCCCCAATGATGATTCATGTATTTTCTAAAGGTGTTTGAGCTCCTTAACCTCTTTGCAACTTATATTTGTAGCCTAGTTTACCTTACTTAGCCATTTCCGCTTTTTTGCAGTTCCCCACATCAAATTTTCCATTGTTTTGGCCTTTAGTTACAAAACCACTACCTTGTCTAAGGCGGCGCTTACAGAATCGCCACGTTGCCTAGGTGAAAGTTCCGTAACCACCACCCTACCTTGGCGAAGGTCCTATAACCACCACCCCTGTGCAGGCGGCGGTCCTGTAACCACCACATTGTGTAGGGTGGTAGTCATGTGTGAATTTTACAGAACTCTTTGTGCGTGAATTAGACGCATGTTGCTTCACTTCAATTCACTTTTAGAACACGTTTCTCAATAATTTTAGCTGATTTTAATCTTGAATGACTTGTGGTAACCTCCTCTTTCACTTGTGATTTCTAATTGACGCTTAAACTTCCTCTTCATGTGTTGATGTGGCACCCCATGGTCAGCCAAGTGTGGTTGTGCACTTCGCCCAACCAACCTTCTATAAAACCATCGCTTCTTTTGAAGAAAATGGCCAAATATTATTTGTGTATCTTGCTTAGTTGAGCTGCCACAATATTGCTAGAAACTGCACATCCAAGCTGTTCTCTTGCCTTGTCTTTCTTTACTACCTCATTGCAATTAGACTTCCATCAAGCGCCACTACTCTAGCACTTTCTTCTTGTTGCTTCCTCTGCATTCCCAGTTCCTTGGACTCACGTGGACATAAAATATTGGTAAAGACAATTGAGGGGAAAAATTAATACCATAATCGGCATTGCTTCTACACTTTGAAATTTCAGGTTGGGGGTTGTTATTTGTTTCTTCATTTCTTCATTTATTTTTAAACGTATGCACACTTATCGACTAGAGTAGAAGAAATAATTTCCATTTGGATAGATTATTTCTATAGCTTAATTTCTTGTAAAGATTCTACTAATAGAAAGCTTTCTTGCCTATCCTATGGGTTTGCAAGGGAGGATTTCTGGAGGAATGCTCTTGCATTAATTTAGAATAATTGTAATCCCATTTTAATTCATAGTTTCCATTAAATCCTTCTCATATTCTACCAAGGAAGTTATAGGGGAAGAAAAGCTTATGTGAAGCTTCAATTCTTCCTGTGTCTCTGAGGTAGGTAGAAGATTTAGATCCACAATTACTTATTGGAAAAGCTTTAATTGGTTAGAATAGACTAGATACACTCAACACAAGTAAATAACTACACCTGGTTATTTACTTGTTTAGTTTTAGTGTAGAAGTAACTTTAATTATTTAGAGTAGAAGAAATCTATTTTTCTATGTCGTAATAGTTTAGTTTAATTGGTTTTTATTTAATTAGTCTCCCTTCAAGAAAATAGATTATATTATTTAATTCTTTCTGGTCAATTAAGTGGGAATGAATCTAATTAATTAAGAGATTAAAATCCATTTGTATTTTGATTAGATTAGATTTATTGCTTTCCTTTTTGGTTAAAATGAACGTGTCAACTTAGCTCAAATATTTAGATTTAATCAAGTAGTTTAACCATAGGGAGTTTACACTACCCATACATAGCCTCTAATTTCCCCTTTGCTAGTTCAGCTACTAGGAATTCACACTACCCAAATATAGCCTCTGATTATCCTATAGCCATCCAATCATTCTACATCGGCTGTCTCGGCACGACCTTAGGAGGTCAAGTGTGATTGAAGGTCATGTGTTTATTTTCATTCATACGGTGACCTCTCTCATAATAGTTATAACAAGTAATGTTCCTTGATTGATCATCTTTGCTATCTCTCCATGGATGTTCATCTTTGACTATCCTTATACACTCCTTTTCTCTATGCCCAAAAATGTTGCAATAGTAAAAATAGCCATTGAAATATTTATCATACCTTGATGCATTGGGTTGTCTTACAAAATTTGTTTTCACATTGTCTTTGAAGTTTCTCTCTTTCGATCTTCTTTGGTACTTGGACCTTCAATATCCTTTCTTGGAGTAATGTCTTCTTGCATCAATTATTTTCCCTTGAGGTATTCCTTGAACCCTAAACCTGTCCTATCTCCTGTAGACCTTTGACTATCCAAGATATCATCAAGATCCTTTGAGATCTTTTTAAACTTCTAGAATGTCTTAGCCTTGTCAACTACTTCACACAACTATGCCCCGATAAAGATAACCTCTTCTTCAAACTTAATGCATTCTTCCTCTTTGGATTGTAGGCTTGTAGTCATATAACTCATTTGTATCTCTAACTATTTAATTGTCTCATATAACCTCCTAATTTCTCGACCAATGCTTCTCCTAAAGATCATGAATCTTTCCTTCATATTCTTTGACTTGTGCTCTCAACTTCTTGTTATTCTTCTCAAAGCATGCTTTAACTCTGTCTGAACACACATTAGCTCAGTTTCTAGGTCATCATCTTCTTCTTCTTCCTTAGAATGCATGCATGATTCTTCAAACAGATATGGAGTCTTCACTTTTAGGGCTCTTAGCATCCTTGGCCATAAATAAGAATTCATCACCTACATCATCATGCTTAGACTCAAAATCAGAGTCAGAAACACCATCATTTCTACTTTCTTTAGATGAGCAACAATATTCTTTGGTGTAGAAAATTTTCTTGGACTTATTCTTGTTCTCAAATCTCTTGAAATTCTTCTTTCCTTTATTAGACATATGAGTCCTTTTGGCATGATCTTCATCATCTTCATCCTTGTGCTTATGAAGGCACTTGTTGGAAAAATGACCTATTTCACCACAATTTAAAAAATTTAAAAGGTAATTTACCCTTGTAATTAATTGAACCAGTCTTCAAATTTCTTGCAAACATTGCAATTAGTTCATCATCATCAATATCAACATCATCAAAATTAGTGGTCTTCTTTTCTTTTGACTTCTTCTCAGATTTGAAAGCAACCTCCTTCTTGATAGGTTTTGAGTCAATGGTCCTCATCTCATAGGCTATAAAAATTCCATGGAGCTCATCCATCAACATGATACTCAAGTCCTTGGATTCTTCAATGGAAAAAACTTTAGGATCAAACTTGGGAGTGAGATATCTCAACACCTTTTGCACCACTACTTCTTCTTTTACTTCTTCACCTAAACCTTTGATGATGTTGACAACTTGATCAACTCTAAGTAGATAAGAAACAATAGATTATTCTTCCTTCATCTTTAGGATTTAAAACTGATTTATGTATGTCTAGAGATTTTCTATCTTTACTTTGGAATCTCCTTCATATATGACTGATGAAATGTACAATACATAACCTTGAAAAGTTCGAATCATCAGTCCACGCAAAATAAAATTCATTTCTTTGGAGTTGTCATTACTAGATTTATTATCTATAACATTGGTTGCAGGATTCTAAGTAATAGTATACCCATCTATCCATAACTACCAAGTTTCACATCCTAAGGATATGATGTGAGTCATCATCCTGATACACCAAAATGAATAATTTGACCCATCAAACATAAGAGCTTTGCTAATGGAAGTGCCAACTTGCTGACTCACCATTTTAGTGCTTCAAAGGATCTCCTTCAAGTGGTTAAACTTGCTTCAAAAGGACATTTCTCTGATACCAATTGTTAGAAGCACAATGACTTGAGGGGGTGAATCAGTCCTTTAAAACATTTACTTAGTTGTCTTAAGTTGCATACACCATTCAAAGAATCAAATCAACATGAACAACCATACACATGAATAAGAGAGTACACAAGAACACCAAATATAAAGTGGGAAACCCTCAAGGGGAAGAAAACCCACTGAAACTTTTGAATATATTACTCAATTCAAAATACTTGTGTGAATATTACACATCACACAAGATTTCTTTAGTGAGACACCAATCCCATAAGGAGCACCAACCCATATTTAGTAAGGAACCAACCCTACAAGGAGGCTACAACCCCTAAGATGACCAAGCACCAACTCAGCCACCTGAAGATGAATATCACCTATGGCTTGTTTCTCAAACAATTGATTATGATCACAAAATTAGCTTATACACCTTAAAACCCTCTCAAACAACTCTCTCTTATTCCTCACTTAATCTTGCACCTTCATATGCTGATTAGGTCTAATGAACTTGAATACCTTCTACTCTTCCCTCCTCACCTTCTCATGCTTCTTCTTAACTCTTCCTTAGAGCCCTCTAACACTCTCTTTCACCTCCTCTAGCTCACTCACAACTCTTTTCACTACACTTGTCATAATGAGAAAACATAACATGCCTTATATAAATGACTCATGCTTACACAACCATATAGGTTGTCCAAGATCAATAAGGTTAGTCATTCCAACTTGAAAACACATCTATCATCTCATATAAATCACATAATTATACCTTATAGTCGGCATCAGTGCCTATTAACACAAACTAGCACACAAGACCAAAAACACAGTCTTCATCTCTACCGAATGCTTCTTGGAATCTAAGGGCACAAGGAATATCTATCATGACTCCAAAAGATCCACAAATTTCAGATACAACCTCTAAAAACATTATAACAACTAAGGAACATATGCATCATCCATCAATATCATGTCACCATCAAGTAGGACTGTGTCCTACTCATTCTGAACACCTCCAATAGACCAATATTCAAAGATGAAGACCAAGGTTCAACATATCTCCTCAAAAATGGCATGTAACCACTCAATGGAAATCCACTGACTCAAGGAACATCAAAACCATGTTAGACCTCATGAATCATCCCATAGAGTCATCAAATCATCTATGTCCTCCAGGATACCTATACTACCTAGAAACCAGTCTTGGAAACATGATCTTCTCACACCTATAATGAAACTTTAAAGACCTATCAATGCATGGAAGAGGATAATATTGAACCCATCATCACTCTCCAATATCTATATATCATGAATCAAGAAAATATATTGGTATTTCATACCAATTACACTAAAGAACCTTCATTGTCCTTAAACATTGTCAAGTAGGTCCATTTATGACCCCATCCTTGCCAATCATAATAACCTTTAGGGCTAAAATAAAATCATGTAACATGTAACATTGGATGTCTAAAACACCCTCATAGGAATTAGGCATCTATTCTTAGGCCACACATTCCCAAGAACTAGCTTTCATCACGACTGTTAAAAGCGCCGCTAGGCCTAAAAACTAGTATTCACTTTTAGACATGTGTTGACCTCCAAATCGATCTACCATGGTCTGAAAGCATCTTAAACATATATCCTAGATTCCCCTATTCTTAGAACAGCAATTTAGATAATAGGTTCAATGGAAAACCTAAGAGGAAATAAAACTTTCTTGAAAACATGCAATTTTGAGTGGGGCCCACCTACTCTCAAGACAACAAATCAGTATCATAATAAATCTAGAAGAGTCCTTTCCATCCTCCAATAATCACATTTGATGATCTAATGTATTTTGAGCTCATACCAAATTTTTTTCCTTCATCGCTCTTGAACTAGGGTTTTGGTAGGGTTTTTGACCATCTTAGCTTCTTAGTGATTGTTCGTAAAGCATAGGACATGTTTTGATCTCATTCCAACTGAAAAAAATTCTTAGCTCCATGATCCATCATCCCTAAAATTCTCAGGTCCCCATGTAAACTTTACATGTGCCAACCAACATAAAATATCTCATATCGAGCTAGAAAACACACCTTCTTGAGCTTGATAGAGCTAAAAACATCATATCATGCAAAATTATCAACATAAAAATTTGAAAATTTTCCCATAGTTTTAGGAAAACCTATTTCAACTTTCCCAATTGAAAATTTTCCCATAGTTTTAGGACAACCTATTTCAACTTCCCCAATGCTCATCTGATCATGTTTGGCTTTACACCATCTCAACCAATCTCACTTTCCTAGCTAGGTCATGGAATTACGTCTGGATAAGACCTAGATAGAGTAGGTTATCACTATACCTATGCTTCAAATCCCTTCAAAAGGCCCTAACATCTTTGAGACAACATGTATCATTCCTCTTCATTCCCTCATAGGCCCATAAATATCTTCAACTAATATTCATGCTCCATTAGGCCACCAAACACCTAGACTAGGTCTAGATGTAGACCTACAAACCATGCTCAAACCATGCATTCACCTTCTGAGACCTGTATGAGTGTCTCATCACTCTATCAACATGCTCTCCATGCCTTGACCATGCTTCACAAGCCTTCATGCATCTATGTCCTTCATGTGCCAACACCCATACTGACTAGACCTTTTGATTAAGCCTACTTGACCAAACAACTCTCACCATTTCCACTCTTGCAATCATGTCACTACTTATCTACCCATGTCATCATCAATACAAACTTCCTCTTACACTTCTTGTCATCAACCTTTTTCATTAATGTCCTTGCACCTTTTACATAAATGAAAATAGCAATGCACATGCTAACAATATATACCAATGCGCACATCCACACTTTGTGTAGAGTATAACTTGTGTACCCACATCGAGGGTGGCAATGATTCTTGGCCTTGTTTCAAATTCTCTTCATAATTCTAAATGTGTGTCATGGGAGAATCTTCCCATCATAATATAGAATCCATGAAGGAAGATTATTTCTAACAAACCTTGTCAAGAAAACAAATCTTATCTCACCCCAACTAAGTAGGTTGTTCCCATGCGTGGCCCACCAAAGCACGTTGTTGTTCCTATCAATAAATAGACCATCATATTTATTCTATCCCCTTCATTCCAACACCTCCATTGAGCGTAAGAAGGATTCAGGTTTCTCTTCCCAAGATAGTTTGGAAAAATGAGCTGTCCTAACTACTTAAGCTCGGTCACTGGCCTTATCACCCTTGTTACTCTTCCCCAAAATTCATGACCAATCATCTCATAAGTGTCATGAGCCCAGTCATCACAAGAAATACCTGGTAGTATTGCTAATGGAATAGGCATCTACCCACTAAAGCACACCTTCCTTTGATGGCTTAACATTCTCTAGGTTATGCACCATATGCTTGTAGACCCGATTAATGTCTTCTTCACTTATTGGTTCTATGTAAGGTGCAATATTTACATCATTCATTGGGATCACAACTTGTTCCTCATTATTTTAAAAATTCACATAGGGCTTGTTATAACACAAATCTGCATTATTGGCATAACACCGGGGATGGCATAGTAGAGTAGGGAAATTGTCTACCTCAACAAGCCTTTAAATTCACCTTTAAACTTTGTGCTCTAAATGGTGATAGTGGCATTCTACAACATGCCAATAGCAGGCATGGAACTTGTCTTGTTAGCTATATACAACACTCTTAAAAAAGGCCGGAATGCCATCCTTCCCATTTGGTTCTAAGCATCAAGTGTAAGTACATTAACCTCAATGCCTGTATCAATAAGAATATTGCTTACCATCCAACCATTAATCACAACCTCCAATGTGATTTCCTTATCATACTCATGAACATATGGTGGTAAGTTTGTATGGAGGATCGACGTTCTCTTTTTGCATTTGTGTCTTTGTACCATCTCCCATAATCATTTTCCCAATAACGATATGATATTCTCATGTATGAGCATATTACACAGTTCTCTAAGTTCATCAACATCCTTATAAGGTATCTCGTCATACCTTGCACATTCTCTCTTACATTCCCTGTTCCTTAAGATGATGTATCTCCCCCGAATTTCCCTAATCATACCCATTGTCTCTTGGTATACATCCTTTTGTTGCTCAACATATGTATATTTTGTTGACAAGACCACTTCTTCCCTTCTGATGACAGGCTTTATTTTTCCTTTATCACGTGCATGTGAAGCTTCATTGCGCATAGTGACCAATAATGGTTGCTTTGTGTTGAATTTTTTTAGGCTGTCATTGCATCCCTCGCTAAGTGTGCTCAACCCAAACCATTGTTGTGCCCTTATCCTTATTATTCTTGCACATATGCGCATATAAGTATGGGAAATCCTTAACCTTATGTCGTTTCCACAATATGTGCAGGACTGGTTCTTTGTACATTCATGCTAATAATGTTTTGGTGACACACATAAGTAACATGTCCCTCGGCCTAAATCGACCTCCACAACCGCTAAGTCATCTTCTCGTGATATCCTCCTCGATATCCCCTATTACCATGATTACCTCTGTCATTATTCGTCTAGATCAAATACTATCATTTTTTCATTCACATCCTTGGGAGCTACTTTCTGTACTAGCCTATCACAACCTTGTCTCACAGCCTCATTGATATGGTCAATCAATCGATAATTTGCCATGTCATGGGTATGCACATCACACATTTTGCAATACATTGATACCTTTTTTTGTGTGCTGCACTGCAACAATGGTGTTGGCATTGATGTAAAAATATGGTGTTTTAGGATTTTTCATTGATTTCATTAATGTTAAAAGAGGGAAGAAACATGAAGGTTGATTGGTAGTGTCATGCCAAGTTGTATGTCTTGTTGAGATTTCTTGGTGTTGCATAGGTTCTTAAGAAGTGTAGTGGCTTATAGGAGTGTGATAGTGACTTTCAAAGGTTTGGAGGATAGTGTGATGATGTGATGTAATGTGTTGAAGGTCCTAGTAGGTGTACAAGTGTGCCAAAGTGATGGGGAGGTCGGTTGTGTTGAAGCTAGAATGCTCAAGGTTCCTTCTTTTGAAGCCTAGAGAGCACAATGAGGTATGACATGATGAATTAACGCATGTATCAGTTGTGTAATCTTGGTAAGAGCATGGGAATCATGATTATGTGGTGTAGGGACACTCACAAGTGTCTCATAGTGCATATATGAGGTGAAGACATGGTTTTTAGGTCTTCACTAGACCTATTGTCAAGCCCTAGGTGACCAAATGAGGTGAGTTGATCTATTTCAGAGCTAGGTATGTAAATTTGAGCTATGTCAGAGCTGTGGAATGTTGTTTCTAGCATGTTAGTGAAGTTTAAGGTCAAAATTTGAGCATTTTTCATGGAAAGTGAGTTTTTAGGTTTGTTCCTAGACCTAGTCTTTGAGAAAACATGCCCTAGTGTAGTGGAGTTATAATTTACAATTACATTTGAGAAAATGTGAGTATTGGAGATGCATTTTCATGTTTATATAGAGGTGTGGTCTAAATTTCAGGTTTTGATGATGAATATTTTGTAATTTATGTCATTTTTACCCTTACCGAGTTTTGGAAGTGAGAAACCTGGGTCAAATTTGGTCTTTATAATACTCATTGGAAAGTGTGTGTTTTGCATGGGGACCCAAGATCTTAGGGATAGTTTAAGATGTATACAAAGAATATTTTACAAGTGGAATGAGGTCATTTGATTGTCAGAGTTTTATGAACAAACATTAAGAAGCCAAACAAATTTTTAACCCTCTTAAAACCCTAGGTCTAAAGCGATGGAGAAGAACTTCATGGTACATGCCTAGAATGGATTTTTTTACTAGTATGATGATTTGAGTTTGTAGAGGATTCCTACAAGTTTCTCTAGTTGTAAGCTAGGTGTCTTGGCTATGTGTGGGCCCCACTCAAAAAGGAAAGTTTATGAATATTTTCTATTTTGTCTCAAGTTTTGCATTGGAACAAGTGACTAAATTAGTTTTAGATGAATTATGGGAGATATAATTCATGTATGGAGTGGTTTCAATTTTTTTGAGCCCTTAATGAGGTTTTTGAAGTCCATTTTGTGACTTTTATGTTTGGGTAGTTTTAGGTGACCTAGTTGCGAAGCATTTTGGTAGTAGTACAATATGACTTATGGAATCCCATGTAATTTTTGATAACCTTGAGGTCATGATATTTCCATTGATATATTACACTTGTATGGATGATGTCATTTGATGTGGGTTTGAGCCTTATTTCGAAGACTAGTTTTGGGGCAACTTTGTTATGCTTGTTCTTAAGAGGGTTTCATGGCATGAGATGTTGGTGCAACATGTTCCATTATTTTTATAGTATTTTTAAGTATTAGAAAACATTTCTAAGTGATCCTTGATGTTTGATGAAGGTGGTTTTTCTATAGAATATTATCTTTTGGCGAGTTGGTTGTTTTGGTGTAATTAGGCTTTGAGTCCTAATGAAGGTCTAGATGGTTCTAGATGATGTTGGAAACCTATATGGTCTTATGGATGTCATTTTTATGATGTTATTATGATGTGGTGATGTATTTTTATCTATAATGGATTACCTATGTTTGTTATGACCTTGAGTCAGGTATAAAGGAAAATTAGAAAGGTTATTTGATTTAGTTGAGTGAGAGATGAGGAAAAGAGCAAGCTACAAGGTTTAAAGGAGGTGAAGAGGATATTTGTGACCATGAAGAAAGTGAAATTAATATTTTATGATTTTCTAGAGATAGATCAGGTATGGGAAAACTAGGTCGATGTTGAAATCATCTTCAAGGCGTGAAGTTCTTGAGCATGGAGGCTAGAAGGTAGTTTTGAGAGAGATAGAGAGGAGAGTGACATTTATTGTGTCATCATCAATTTTTGGAGAAAAATTTCAGAGATGGAAAACAAATCAGGTGGATTTGGTTGTTTTTGAGTCATCTAGGGGGTTGGTGCCTCCTTACAGGGTTGGTGCTTTACTAAATCAAGGGTTGGTGTTCCTTGTGGTGTTAGCGCCTCACTAAATTTTGGGGTTGGTGCTCCTTGTTGGGTTGGGTTGGTTCTCAAATAAATTTAAAACATGGATATAATAATGTTTTTTTTTCAGTGGGTTTTCTTCCCCTTGAGGGTTTCCCACTTATATCTTGTTTCCATGTGTTGATCAATTCTTCTTTGCTTATGTTTTGTTATGGTCTTGAATGCATGATTAATGGTTAATGGCTAAGTTGATGAATGGTTAATGAATGGCTAAAGTAAATGTGAAATACTGTTTTAATACCAATTGATTTACCTCCCCTCTTAGTGGTCGTGATTCCAAAAATTGGTATTAGAGTAGGTCCTCTGGAGCAAGCTTAACAAGCTTGAGGTGATCCTGAAGCAAAAATTGGAAAATCATCCGAGGTCAAGCATAACTAATCTGTCGAAGAAAGAAGAACCAAATTTTGGAGTCTTTGGTCAAGGGATATGAATAAAATATCAATTGTATGAATTTTGAGCATGATTAGATCATCAAAGAGTTGGAATCTCAAGTTGGGTTAGTGACTGTGAGTTATGAAAGGCAAGGATGATGAATGTAGCAAGCTCAAATTTGAAGTAGAAGCCCTAAAAGCTAAAGGAAAATATTGTATCAAGTATTAAGCTAAGATAAGGTATTTGAAGGAAGATTTGGAGTTGGTATCCAACATGTTGAAGACTCATGAAAAGTTGGGGAAGAGCTTTGAGGCTCTAAATTTCATTTTGAGCAGTCAAAGGTCACTTGTGACAAAAAATGCCTAGGATTCAAGGTAGACCTAAAGGTTGATGACACAAGACAAGAAGAGGCTTGTCCTAGTTCAAATGGAGATTAAAAGAAGGATGCAAGTACAAGAAAGGTCAATACCAAGAATACAAACTCAGTTAGAAAACCTAATTCCATGAGGTATGTTAGTTCATTTCATAGTTCTTTCTACTTATGTAAAGCATGTTTGGTCATATATGCAAGGGACTATAGGAGGTCCTTTAAGAGTAAGTACCCATGGAGCAATGGAAGAAATCATTAGTCAAGTGGTATACATCATGTTGTTTGCTATAATTGTCACCAAGAAGGTCATATTGAAAATTTTCTCACCACGAGTCTTCAAGGAAAGTCAAGAATTTTAATGTTCCCAAAGCCAAGGAAGTATGGTTGCACAAATAATGATAATGTAAATAAGGTTAATAAGGATGATCCTAAGTACGTCAAGACTTGTAAAGATTCTTATTCAGTTGATAAGGAATCTATGATAGTCAAGAACACCATCTTGAAGTCCGAATCTATAGATAAGGATCATAAAACAATCATGTCTAATCCTAATCGGTTTGGAAGTCAAAAAGGTATGTTTATCATGATTGAAAATAAACAATGGTTGAAGAGAATCACGTGTGCTTAAAAATAATATAATTTATAGAGGAATTAAAGGATAAGATAGTCATCAAGCCAAATGTGCCTAAGAAGGGCAAGAGGATCTTAAAGATCGATCGCATCTTTGGATGAGAAGAAGGACATGGAGATTTGGAAATATCCCGAGTTTGTGCAATTTTAGGGCTATGAGAAGGCACAAGGTGTATCTTTTTATTCTTGGATAAATTATTAATTCATGAGAAGCAATAAAGGTTTATTGTAGAGTTGTAATCTTGTTAAAACTATTGAGAAGGTGTATCATGAGTTCCTAGATGGTATATGAAAATATGCTAAGACCAATATGCTCTTAATGCTACATAAGAAGAGTCTATAGGTGTGTTTCAATTAATTATATCCAAAAAGATGAATGAGATATATATGGTGTATTTTGGTTTAGTTCATATGTTGTTGTGTTCCTAAGAGTATTTGAAGGCTTGACAAGCCATGATAGATTATTTGAGTTGTGCGGATTCAAGAAGGTGTGTAAGGGTTTATGAGCTTGAGTATATACAATAAAATTCTGTTGTTAGTACAACAGTCATGGAGTTGTATAGAAAGATTGCAGAAATGTGACATGAAGCTCATGTTGGAATCTCAAAGTTATGTACTTGTTGTCTTGATCTAATTCAGTTCTAATCATGGAATCACAAGTATTGGTCAAGGTCAATTTCAAGGTCATGATAAGGTATGCCTTGTGCTTTGTTTACTTAAGTGAGTTTGGAAAACTGTTGTTGTCATTATAAGAAGTGCATGGTTAATAGAGTTAGGGGAGCTTGGATATGCTTTGCTATTGAAATGCTAATATGTTGCAAGGTAGGAATCTATGTATGGAGATGTGTTTGATCAATACAATCTTTGTCATGAAGATATGATGAATGAACACTTGTAGTACCTAAGAAGGTCTATAAGAAAATGGTCACAAGGTATGTATCTATTTGTAGATACAGTCATGAAGTCTGTTACATCAAGAGGGTGTTTTGAAGACCTTACAAGTAAATTTTTTGATAGATTGAAGAAAGAGATGCACATGTCGGGTATTGGACTATATCGTGTGACCTTATTTAAGTATGAGGACTATAGTATGCTATTGAGTCTTGTAGTGTTTTGTATTAGTTGTAACCTCTAATGGCTTGTATAAAGTGTGTTCTTGTGATCATGAATCATTTGGGCAGAGTACATGTGTTGGATAGTTTGATGAAACAAGGTATGTTTTGTGTCTTCTTTTACATAATTCAAAGAAAGAGGAGTTCCCTGTCTTGCCTTGAAAGATCATAATCTGTTGTAAAAATGGTAGATAGTGAAGTTTTGATGAAAAAGTTGATGACATATGTGTCAAGAAGAAAATATTAATCATAACAATTGTGAAAAGATGGTTACCAAGAATAAAGAGTATAAGAAAATAAAAAATGGGTATAGGAAGACTTGTCATTATGAAATGTGAAAAATGTTAGAAAACTTGAAAATATGGGCAAAGTGGTTGGTCTAATCTGGGTATGATATTGAAATCAAGATGTGGAGATGTAGGATGTGTGTTAGAGAAAGACTAATCTAGCTTAAGTATGAAGCCATGTTAGAAAGTAGAATATGCTTGTTGACAGGGGAGATTGATGATTTTATTTTAAAGGATTCAAGGTATGAAAGCTTGAAAGCAGGGCTTGAATGCAATCAAACAAGTTTTATATGTATTTTTGAGCTAATGTTAAGGCATTATCTAGGTATGCATCAATCTTGAGTAGGTTCAATCATGATAATTTTTTTTCAAAGAATGAGCTTTAAGGCGATTTGAAGGCTTGCAAGCAGCTAATATAACACTTGTAAGATGTTTCAAAAGGTATGTACTTGCAAAATGTTCTTCAGTATGACTTGAAATTTTACTCACACCTCTAGATACCCCCGTTAACCATATCCAATCATAAAAAATCTCAAATAGATTTTCATCTTCATATCCCATCTCATTTGCATGAATAGGCCTTAGGGTTTTGCATGGTTCAAGCTAGGTCCAACTGAAAAAACATTATATCTCACCATGAAACCTCTAAAAACTAGCTCTACATAATGAAAAAAATATAAAATACCTCCATAAGTGTTATCAAGAGCTCAAACATACATGCAATTGCCTACTTCCCAACTCTTGAAAAGGACCTAAAAACCTTAAGACATAATTTCTCACTCGCTTACATCCCTCCACGAGCTCACATGGTTCTATACCTCCTCATTTGGTCTCCAAGCACCTTTACTAGGTCTAGATGTGCACTTGAAACAAGGTCTTCAACTTGTACTTGTACTCAAACTCATGTGAGTTCCTAAAAATCTCCAAACATTCTCTCCATACTACTAACATTATTTTCAAGTCACCATATAGCTTCACTCATCATGCACCATCACCTAGGCTAGCTAGGTCACTTGATTAGGCTTGCTTAGACCAAGCCAATCTCACTGAATCCACTCATGCAATCATGAAACCACCGAAACTCCATGTCATCATCATTTCAAGAACCTTCTAGAACTAATCCATCATCCTCTTTGTCATTAATGAGATTTTACATCAATGAAAACACCTAAACTCAACATGCCAACAATCTCCCCCTTTGTCATTGATGGAAAACCACTTAGTTCTTCTCCCCTTTTTACATTAATGAAAAATCATACCTATACCTACGTGATCTTCATATTTCTCAACTTCACATGAACACCTCTTGGATGGAAACATTAACCAAATTCATCAAATCCACTTACAAGCTTGTCATTTCTTCCTCAAGATCTGTTTTTGACCTCTTTGCACAAATGGAAACCACTTGAACTCTCCTTGGGAAAAATCATACATGAACTCATACATGCCAAAAATCATGAATTAGGGATAAAAACACCATCTTACCTCTTTCTTAGTCCATCCCAACTTGATAAGGCTCATACTTGACTTGTTTCTTGCATACCTTGGTCACATACCTCCTTTAGGGCTAAGGTCCCTAAACCAAATCTTCAAAGTGTAATTTAAAGAAACTTTGAAAAGATCTATAAACTCACATCATGAATCCATTCCTTATGACTCCCCTTGGAATTATACTATCATCCTCTAAGAAAAATTACAAAATTAGGATCACATACCTTACATGTATGTCATGGGGATGACACAATCACCTTGCCTCTGCCTTGAAGCTCTTTCTTAGTCTTTTCAGCTTATTTTGATGTTGTTACAACCTTTTTGAGTCAAACACTTACTTACCACTGAAGTACACTTGCAATTTATTATTCATTCTTACTCTCACACCTTCTAGTCATTCAAAACATCTAATATAGAAGAAAATCAAGCTCCCCCTATCTCAATGGCTCATGCACGGACACAGAAGACCATTCTTGTTCCCATGCAATCAGTAGCATTCCATTTCTATCTTGATAGAGCCCATATTAATCTTCCATTACAACAATCCTATCAAACATCCACCAATCACTATCCAATTCCCTTGATAGACATCTTATCAACTCATTTGAAGGGTAAACAACCTTATACTTTGTCTCATGAACACTTCACACACCTTTAACATGTTATCACAAATTCTATGTACACTCGAAAAGCAACTTTTATGTCATGAAAAGCTTCATACCAATCAAAAACACACCTTATTGAATCTTTAGATCACCTTGTTGAGAGGCATAATGAGCTCCCCTTACCTTGTTAGGCTTAATTAGATTTTTAATACCACATTTTGATGTAAAACAACCACTGCAAGGATCTATTTGGAAGCAATATTCATTCTAGGTACATGAAATTCATCACACAGATCACACAGACATTCTAGGCCTCTCATCTTAAAGATTTAGAGTACACATGCTCCTTCTCCACCTTATGCATCATTTTGAAGAGAACACAACCATCTTCCTTGGAATGTACAATACCTCCATGACCTTAAAACCTATAATTTTCTTCAAAAAGTGAGGTTATAGGAAGATATTACCTTTGACCGTGATGGTTTTGGATTATTTTCTTGAGCTCATACCATAGTATGTGATTAACTAAAATTTGAATTTTAAGAGTTAATATAAGAAGTACAACAAAGTAAAATAAATGAATAAATTAAATTTGGAAAGTGACCCAAGTAAGCTAAGTAAATGAAAATATGAAACCCTAATTGACAAGTAGGGTTAGAAAGCGAGTGAGCGAGCGGCGATGGAGGAATAGTTAGCGTTGTTTCTACTATACGGTTCTGAGAATGTCTACTTTTTCACTCAAATCTGACTGCGAAGGGGCTGCATACTGACTCAAATCAGACGGTTGAAAAGCCACAAACACAGTCCGCTTCCGCATGTTGGGATCCACACCTTTAGCTTGGAATAAGATTCTTCAACAACAAAACCCTCCAATCAAGAATGTGGGTCCGCAATCTCCAGCAAAGGTGTAGTTCATGGGAGAAGGATAAATAAGGTGTGACCTGCCTTAAGGTGCCAGATGGCTATCTACATTGGGCTTTGGACAAAGCGAATCTTTCCCTTATTGGTAAGTTTCTTGGATCTAGACCTAATATTGATGTCATTAGAAAATGGGCCTTTAGAAAGTGGCAACCAAAAGGGGATCTGAGCATCACCACTATGTCAAGGGGTTTTTTTCTGGCCAAATTTAATCAGCAGACTGATTTGGAATTGGTGCTTCTGGGAGGCCCATGGTGGTTGGGCAATATGGGTCTTTTTCTGAAACGGTGGTATCCTGGGTTTGATCCTAATACTGAGAATATACACACCATTCCAGTTTGGTGTAGGCTCCCAGGACTACCCCTGCAATTTTGGGATGATGAGATTTTATTAAATGTTGCTAAATCTCTTGGATCTCGATTGGGCTTGATGGACCTACGAGGAATAGATCCAAACTAGCTTTTCTAGATTTTGTATTTCTTCTGAAATGGAGTAGGAGTTACCTGGATCTTATCATTCTACATTCTAAGTATGGAATTTGGCATCAAAATATTGAATATGAAACCTTTCATCTGAGATGTAAAAATGTCATAAAATAGGACATTTTACCAGTAGGTGTCCTAACAAAGAGATCTCTCAAGAGGAAAAAAAGGAAAAATTGATAAGCCTATTGAAGAATTTGATAAGATACAGGAAGCTAGGTTGGAAAATAAGGATACAGGAAAAAATAAAGATCAAGGACAAAGGGAAGGGATACCCCTTAACCAACTAGAGCTGAATTATAAGAAAGGTAAAAAGGGATTTAGAACTCCAATTAGGAAACCACTGATTTGTAGGAAGCTCTGGCATCCTAAAACCCAACGATGGGAGCATCTGAAGTTCACCCAACCTCCATAGAAGATTTAGATATACTAGACTCCAGTAAAGGTGATTCTAGAGGTTGATGAGAAAACTGAGACAATTATAGTGAATCTTCTATCTAAGGAGGTAGCTCAGAATGGACTTTGGGATAAGTATAAGGACACTAGAGTTGTGCCAGGGACAAAAGCAACTGAAAAAGCTAATCTTGATCCATTGTACATCATTGAGGAAGACCTAAATGAGGAAAAAGAAAAGGTAGAATCAGAAACCTCATTGAAGAAAATCTCTTCATTGATTAAGAACTGTTCTCCTAAAAGTGGGAACCCCCTACCCAGTAATAAATCAGCAACTTTACAACCCTTTGATAGTAAGCAGGGAGAGAAAGAGGAGGGGGAAGTAACACCACTTAAATAAAATATGCTTTTTGATGGAGATCCAAATTTGACCAATGGTTTTTTAGAGGTTAACTCAAAAAAAAGAAAAGATTGAAGGGATTTGAGAAGATCCCAGATTCACTTTATAATGAAAAAAAAGAAAATTGATAACTGGGGAGCTTCAACATCCAGAACTACAAGATCATCTGCTAGAAGAATAGTGGATTTTGGAAGCAGCTCTAAAAGAGGTAGACCTTCAAAGAAGACACTCAAAACCAAAAGAACAGAGGAAGATATTGCAGATGGTACTCAAAGCCAATTGAGCCATCAGGAAATTACAACACCTATATCATTTAGATGAAGATCATCTCCTGGAATATTAGAGGTCTGAATGGAAACTCTAAACAAAGAATAATCAAAGAGTTAAGAGTCTCTAGTAGACCTAGCATTCTACTTCTGTAGGAAACCAAGATGAACTCTAAGGTACTTGAAAATTGTAAAAATAATTTTGGGAAAATTTGGACATGGCTGCGGTGGATTCTTAGGGAGCTTCAGGTGGCATGGCTACTTTTTGGGATAAGAAGCATTATACTGGTATGATTCTATCTGAAACTAGTAACCATCTTGTTGTTAAATTCCATGCTATTGAAAATAACTGTACTTGGATCCTTTCTAATATCTATGCGCCTAATACGGTTATTGGAAGAAGGAAACTCTGGAATGATCTAAAGATTTTCAGAATTCAACATAGTTCTGACAATTGGCTTATTATGGGTGACTTCAACTCTCCTTTAAATCCAAGGGAAAAACAAGGGGAAACTCTTGTTTCTCCACTGGCATGGATGAATTTGTTGATTTCTGATTTAAATCTCATGGATGTGGATCTTCATGGCAATCAGTATACCTAGAAAAATAGAAGGTTGGGTAGGGATATGATTCAAGTCGACTTGGATAGAGCTCTTATCTCTGCTAGTTGGATTCTACACCAAGACTTTCATCTCACCTCTCTACCTAGAATCGGATCTGATCACAATCGATAGCTTTAAATTTTGTCAATTGGGCTAAGCCCACCAGGAGCTCCTTCAAATTCGAAAAGATGTGGATGGAACATGATGACATCTTTGATAAGATTAAGGAATGGTGGAATTGGGTTGGTGAGGGAACTACTCAATTTAGGCTTATTCAAAAGCTTAAAAATGTCAAAAATAGGTTAAAATTTGGAATAAAGAAATCTTTGGGAATGTTTTTGTGAGAAAAAAGGAATTAAAACAGAAACTCCAAGATTTGGAAATCAAAATAAATTCATGGGAGGTCTTTGGAGGACCATTTAGTGGAAAAAAATATCCTTTCAGAGTTACACATGGTTTGTAGCAGGGAAGAATCCTTATGGAGACTTAAATCTAGGGCAATCTGGCTGAAAGAGGGTGACAAAAATATGAAGTTCTTCCATATGACCACTTTGAAGCATAGAGCTTGTAATAGGATTGTGGAAGTTTCTAAAGGAAATGACATCATCATAAAATATCCACAGATCATCAAGGATGAAGCTCTTAGATTCTATGAAAAATTGCTCAATGAGAAGAGTGCTACTAATGATGTGGCTGACTCTTTTATGTTAGAGGCTATTCCACAAGAAAAATTGAGGAGCAGAGATTTAAAGACATTACCAAAGTTGTCACTTTGGAGGAGCTTCAAAAATTATTTTTACTCTTGAAGGAGATAAGGCTCTGGGACCTGATGGCTTCTCTGTCAATTTTTTTCAAAATTTTGGGAAATTTGTTTGGATGATCTCCTTAGGGCTGTAAATGAATTCTTTAGAACTTGGTGATTTACTTGAAAGAGCTAAATAATACTCACATTGTGCTAGCTCCAAAAAAATGGACGCTAAAGATTTCAAAGATTTGACCCATTAGCTTGGTTAATGTTGTCTATAGAATTTTTACTAAGATTATTGCCACCAGACTTCAGTTCATTTTGAATGATTTAATCTCAAAACAACAGAGTGGGTTCATCAGAGGAAGGATAATTCAAGATGGTGTGATCATGGTGCATGAGATTATACATTCTATGGATAATAATAAAAAAGCAAGCATGGTCCTTAAACTTGACATGAATAAAGCCTTTGATAAAGTCTCTGGTCTTTTCTTGACAAGGTTCTAGCCAAATTTGGTTTTCTCAACAAATTTAGAAGAATTATCAAGGCTTGCATTTCTACTGCTAGATTCTGTGGTGGTTAATGGTGAACTGGTGGGGTACTTTACCAATAGTAGGGGTTTAAGACAGGGGGATCCTATATCCCCTTTTCTCTTCATTATTATGGTGGATAGCCTCAATAGAACAATTACCAAAGTAGTTAAAGATGGTCTTCTAAAAGGCACTAAACCTACCTCTATGAATCAAATGGATTCTCATCAACAATTTGTGGATGATACTATCCTGATTTTAGTGGCATCTATCCTAGAAGCTAAGGCGATCAAGTCCATTCTAAAATTTTATGAGGTCTGCTTCTGGGCAAGAGATCAACTTTGATAAAAGTTCAATTTTCTTTTTCAACACTCCTATGGAAAGACAACATAGAATTGCTAAAATATTGGGGTGTAAAATCAATTCACTTCCCACTACTTATTTGGGGCTCCCCCTTGGTACTAAAAAAGTCTCAATCAAAGTTTGGAATGATCTACTAGAAAGATTCCAAAAGAAAATGGCCGGATGGAAAGGGGCCATTCTTTCCAGTGTTGGTAAATGTCTGCTTATCAAAAGCACTCTTCAAAATCTGCCTATCTACATTATGTCTCTCTATAACATTCCTTCTGCCTTCGAGAGAAAAATTGAAAGGATCCAGAAACACTTTTTATGGCAGGGAATGGAGGAAAAATTCAAATATCACTTGGTTTCTTGGGATCAAGTGTGCACTCCTAAAAGGATTGGGGGACTGGGCATAAAAGATATAAGAAAAATGAATATGGCCTTAATTGCAAAAATGGGTTGGAGAATGCTCTCGGAGGAACAACCATGGATTGATCTAATTAAGGCCAAATATCTTGAACAACAAACAACTTTCTCTTTCCTTCATGATGAACAACTTCCCCAAGGTTCCATTTTCTGGAATAACTTGATTCTAGTCAGGAATTTCATCAAGCAAGGTTGTAGATGGAAAGTGGGAAATGGCAGAGACATCAATTTTTGGGGGATAATTGGTCTAATTTCAGCCTCAATGACAGATTTGGTGCAGCCAAGGATAGTCTTGAACATAAGTATGGTACTAAGGTCATTGATTACATGGAAATTGATGGAAACAAGAAGAGATGGAAACAACTCTCAGTGGATAGAATTGAAATGAAACTCCATGTTGTCCTCTCTTAGAACAATGGACCTCATTCCCTTGAATCAATTGGAAGTCAAGGATGAAATTGTCTGGTACAATTCTAGAGATGGTGATTATACGGTTAAATTTGGTTATAATTCTTACTTTGAGAATATCCAGAGTGAGTTTAATTGGAGCAAGATTTGGATGACTGAACTAACCCCTAAAATTAATTTTTTTCTTTTGGCTTGTTCTCAGAGGTAGAATTATTACTAATGAAAACCTGATGAAGAAAGGATTCATAATGCCTAATAGATGTCACCTTTGCAAAAAAGAGTCTAAGGATATTAAGCACCTTTTTGTCCACTGTGAGTATGCTTCAATGATCTGGAGCTATGCCTTTTCCAAGTTCAATGTTTTCTAGATTGTGCCAAAGGATTTCATCCAGTTTTGGATCCAATGGAATCCTCCTTTTAAGCACATTGTGTTGTGAGAAGACTTTGGAAACTGGTCATGCCCCATATTATCTAGAGGATTTGGAAAGATAGAAATGACATCATTTTTAGAAACAATAAACAACATTGCAAGATTAGCTTTGTTAAGATTGGTCATGCTATTAAAGATAATATTGGGAGATTCAAACCTCCCAAGAATAAGAAATATCCTGAGAATGAAGAATATATTCTTTCCAACTGGAAGATAGGAGCTACAAATTTGTAGATTAGGAATACTTCAAACATTGATAGGTCTCGATTCATTGGATCCCTCCTAAGATTAACTGGCATAAACTAAACTTTGATGGTGCCTCCAAGGGTAATCCTAGAATTGCTGTTGGGGAGGTGTAATTTGTGATCATAAAGGTTGTTTAGTTGTTACTTATGCTAGAAAAATGGGGATTTAGACAAATCATTATGTAGAAGCCCTAGTTGCTCTATGGGGGCTAAGGGTTGCCAAAGATTATAACATATAAACATAATTTTGGAAGGAGATTCACTAAACATCATCAATCACCTCAATCAAATTTCTCCTCCTAGCTGGACTATCAAGGACTTTATTATGGAATCCATAAGTATTTGTCAAAATTTCAAGAATATCATCATTAGGCATACTTATAGGGAGGGGAATAAGGTTGTGGATACCTTGGCCAATTTTGGCATCAATAATAATCTAACCATTTGGGATAATGAAAATTACATCCCTAAGGAGGTACATAATAGCATTAATGCAGATAAATATGGGCAATCAAGCATGGAGTAGGAATAATAATGGAATGGAGTGGGATTTAGCGGGTGTGAAAGATCACACATGTGAGAATTATCATCCTAACTATGGCCATATTAACGCCCATGATCCTTGAACAGGTGGCTGGGTTCTTAAAAATCGGGACAGACATAAGGAAGATAAAGATTCAAATGAGGGTTTTGAGTAGAAAAATTGTAGGAATAGTAGGGAGAAGGAGATGGGAGGTGCCCCGTGCCAACTAGAGCCCTGCAATGATCGGCTTGGAAGAACAATGAGGAGCTATGGAACCTCCTACAAAAGGGAGGCATTTCCAATTTTATAGAACACATTCAGGGGCACGACCAGAATATTTTGGTTCATTTCACAATGGAATGGAAGGATAGAAAGGTGGAATATGGTGGTCACCATGTTATTATTAATGAAGAATTGATTGTTGAGGCAACAGGCCTCGAGTTGGAGGGATATCATTTTTTCAACAAAAGGATTGATAGGGCTACCGAGGCTAAGAAATTATCTGAAGAGGAGAGGAGCTTGAATTTGTTTCTGGGTGTTAGGGTAAGCTCTATCCCCAAGCCATTTGATGAAGTTACAAAAATGATGGTTAGGTACATTTCTCTAGAAGGGCGCTACAAAATTGTCCCTGTCAAGCACCTGGTCTTTCTTAATCACTTTAGAAGGCAATTTGTGGTCTGCTTCCCGCATTACCTACTAAATTCCCTTCAAAGCACTCCATTTTGGACTTCTAGAAGCACTCTCGTGCTATCCCTCTCCACCAGGGCCTCATCTTCCTACTTCATAAGCTCTGTGTCTCCAAATTCCCCAGCTTCCCATCCTCTCCTAGCGATCCGCACATCACTACCTCCACTGCTCCCACTTCCATTCTGGACACCTCTTCCAAACCCAAGACTAAGAACCCAAAACTTCCCAAACTGACATCCCTCACTCTGCCCGGGTTCTTAGAAGCACCAAAGAGCTAGAAGTTGCACATAATTTGCTGCATATTAGTAATGTTGGCTGGATACGACCCTGCATCAGGAGGGGAATAACATACCTCATAGGTTGGAATCTCTGGAGAAAGAGATGAAGTAGTTAAAGAAGGACCTGTAATGCATGGACAAGCAGAAAGGAAAAAGAAAGATTGATGATGATACTGACAATGGGAAGGATCAAATTGTTGACATTTACAAGAAATTGAACTCTTTGGACAATAGATTGGGGAGAGCCAAAGACAGGCATGATCATAACATGGCTATCTTCAATGCCATTAGTGACTTCTTAGAGCAACATGTTCGAAGCATTACCATGCTTAGCGGGATCCCTGACACTATTTGGGGACTGAAAAAGAGAGAAGCCAGACCATATCAAAGCTGAACGCAACTGACCCCACACACATCACCACTTTGGCATTGTTCACTTCACTACAAACAATCCAATCCAGGATCGATAGAGCTTCCAAGAAGTAATCTCCCTGGCTGGAGGGCATCATTCTAGTCGTTGCTTTATTTTGGTCTTTTTGTTGCTTCTATGCTACTTTTTTGCTATATTGTTGCAGTTTCTGTTTCTATTTTTCTTTTTACTTGTAACTATCTTTTGGTTACTATTATGGACATAGTGTTTTATCTAGATTTTGATCCTCTTTTGTTGTCCCTATATAGCTCTATTTGGCTGTTGAGCCCTTTTTGTAACAGGGTATAGTCCCTTCAAAACTATTTACCAATAATAAAAAACAAGTAGGGTTAGAAAGAGCTTAGTTGATTTGATGACTATTTGGGATTGTGTCGCAGAATAAACTAGATGAATAGAATGTAGATGCGACCACTCAGGAGCTCCAACAAGTACATAATTGAGCTATTTGGTTGGGTGGGCAACTGGAGAAGGATGAGAGTGCCTGTGGTGCCCTAGTCTATGCAGTGGTCTAGAAACCAAAATTACAGTGGTCGCTAGATGATCCAAGGCCTTCACTGTCTTTCATTTGTATTTTGCTACACTAGGTTGGATGTTGTTGGTAATCAATGATGAAGAAGAGACCTACAAAACCCCAAGCCAAGCATCAAAACCAAAAATAAATATGCATATGAAGGGGTCAAACTGTCCTTAACGGCTACCATGGTGGACTTACTAATTAAGTGTTATACTACAGTTTAGACCCAAATGTAGTTCTAGGTGTGTGTGTGTGTGTGTGTGAAAGTCGTGCCCTAGGTGACCTTGTTCCATTCACAATTTTTTGAAGTACAAGAAATAATTAGATGTAAACATGTAATAAATGGTGGATGGAATAGAATAAACGTCCCTCCTATGCAATGTGATGTAGATGAACTAGCCTTTTCCCTTGTGATGGAGCTAGATGGATGCAAATGAGCTCTATATGCCTTAGATGGAATGCAACCTTAGGTGATGATAGTAGTGCCTAGTGCTTGGTCCCTCATTATGGTCTCATAACTTTATATTTATATGGTTATCTTGTTCTAATTTCATAATTAACCCCGAAGAGGCCGACCACAAAAATATAGAAAGATCAAACGGCTAGAAAGTGTCCAAAAGGTGGAAGTAAAGTGGGAAAAGGATCAGGGCCCTCCGAATGGGACCAGGCACTGGGCACCCTAGTATTGGCCTAGGTGCTCCAGTCGGGATTAAAATGATGTAAAACAACAAAAACAAACTGGGCATGTATGTGCAAGAGGTCGATAGTGATGATAGAAAACAAAGTAAAATGGCCAAAAGACGAGGGTTAATTATTACTTTCTTCACTCAAAAACAATATGAATAGTAATATGAGACTCGAGACTAATTAATACTCAAACCGCATGATTTAGTGTCTACAATATGCCAACTTATTATGACATTCTGATGAAGGCAACCCTACATGCTTTCAAGTGACCATGCACATATTGTTAGATCACTGTCACATACTATAACACCATATTACAGTCCTTAAGACAAAAACAAATACACTTATCATGCCACATTACTCATATATCTCTATCTCCTTGATATGGAGAACACTTAGGCTCCTCCTCAACATATGTCACCATAGATAATCACCAATCCTTAATACGGTGACTACAACAATGTTTTTCAACTCTTGATAACTATAACAACTTCAACACATAAGATCATACCTTTGTTTGCATGAGCTTAGTCAATTTCCTACACATATCACTATTACACTTGCCTTCACAACCTTCATGGCATCTAGGACCCATAGTAGAAGACCAAGAGTAGCTTCCCATGTCTCATTAGGTGTACACAAACCTATAGGTTTCTCCATTCAATAGTCATTGACAAGATCTCCTTAGCTTAAAAACTTACCTTATTCTCTTGACAACCCATTGTATTTGTCTATGGATATTGATACTCTTTAGATCCTCTAAAATCATGTATTAATAACTCAAGCCCATCGGTGATAGTGGTAGCTCACATTTCACACCTATAAGAACTCATTACAATAATCGACACAGATCGTACTTTATCAAAGATCATTCACACCCTTGTAAAAAGTTTTAAGCCTTCATTTTAGGTCAAGAGGACCCTAAAAATTTCTTATTACTCCACCCTTGACTAATGCAACACTATAGGCTTCTAAGTATCGTTAAAAACTTCCTCGTTCATGATAACATTGTTATAATACCATTGTTCATTTTACTGAGATCCATACTACACAATTGTAGTCTTCATGCATGAACTTATCATCACAGGTAATTTTAATTGCTTATGATTTAAAGGATTCAAAAAAACCATTTAAGGTTAAGAACACATTTTATCAACACTACCTAAGACCACTACACCCGAATGACTTGGGAAAGACTCTTTTCAAATTTTGTAGACTAGAGACATCTCTAGACACTCACTCGAGTAAAACATTACGAGACCATGGTAACTTCCTATCTCGTAAACATATAATATCAATCACAAAATAGACCTTGACATCCTTGATGACACACTTTTTATATTGACATACCTCAAAACACTATTTTTACACTTTTTGTGACATAATTTGATCATTACACCAGTTAGACATTTTGACAAACAAACATGAATTATACTCAACCTAATACACTTGAAAAACCTTGTTCTTGCATCACAACTATACCTCTAACAACCTTAGGATAGACTGAGTATCTTGATAACATGATATACACAAATTTACATGCTTAAATAAATGACACTCATGATAAAAGTTTGATACTTTTTGGACACAACATGACCAATACCTCTTGAATGACTAACAAGACCTCAAAATCAGACAAGATAAAAAAAATATCCGATGCATAATGATAGAGAGAAAACCTTTAATACATATAGATCATAAATTTGCCTTAGAGAATCAAAACAAGACCTAGTAAACTTCAATAATGGCAACACAGACTTGAAGACATGATTACACAAACTTAGGGACTTTTGACTATAGCCACACATTTTATTGCTTAGACAAACAAAAAATACTAAAAGAAATACCTTAATAACTTGACTTCATGACAAGTTATCCACAGCAACACACTTCAATCAACTAGCTTCCCCTTTCTTCCAATACTTCATATGAATCAACATGTCTCTAAGAATCCTAGTAGAGACATATACTTTCATGATCAATCTAGAAGAGTGACCTAAAGAGGTCCTAAGCACTCTTAGATACATGCACCTCACTTTTTCATTTTTTTATATCCTTTACCTTGTAAAATCCTTGATTACATTTATATATGTTTTAGGTGAAACCATATTACTCCTCGTCTCCCATATTCTCCTTCGATTTTAGCATGCATTCTAGAACCTTGAAAGATCCTTTCTTGCATCCTAGAACTTTGAAATCTTTTGACTTGCCTTGAGTAACCATGATGAAATTCTCTAGAAACATGACCAACTTCATTACAATTGAAACATACAATTGAACTCTTACCTTTATATCCTTCATTTTCCAAAGTTTGACTTGAAGGTTCATACAAACAATACTTTGTTGTCGTGCAAATGTGCAACAGGGAAATTGATAATTTCTTAGCACGAAAATTATACCCCAGTGTCGAATTTTTCAAGTCCTATCATTTCAAGACACCCTGGGTCAAATCCGTTAGTTTGGTCACCCCCTATTTGTTGTCAAATTGTTCCCTAGGTGATTTAGGAAAGTCTACTCATTCCACCTAGGTGATTTTAGGGAGTTCTAAAAAGACACTATCTTCTGGCAGTATAGGGAAGGGTTATCATTGGCCTTCCCAGGACTGGATCAACCCCTAGAGCAGAAAAAAAAGGAAAAATTAAACATGGAGATGAATTGAAGACATTAAAACATCATGGAAATGATTTTTGAAGGTTTAGGGAAGTTTTGAAAGACTTGGAGCAGTCTGAGTGAAAACATGGTTTATAAGCCTAGGCAGTACACATGCCTAAAACAATCTATTTGGGATTTAGAAGGAGATCGAATGGAGTTAGAAGTAAAACAAAAATCATTGGAAAGAGGATTCCAAGACCTACATGATGGTGAAATAATATTTTTCACAACACCTTGGCGCATATTATTGGCGGCGGTGTTTCTCAGAACAAGTGGAGTCCCAGATCAAAAATCCAATTTTTCATGGATCAGATGGTTGAATCAAGACATATGGACCCCACCATTGGATTAAAAATTCTATTTCTAGTCAGATCATATAAATTTCACCAAGAAATTCCACTGGGAGCTCAAGTTATCTTCGTTCCAAGTTACCCTCTTAAAGGTAGTTCAGGACTTAGTCATTTTTTCGAGAGGACACGTGTCAACACCAAGAGCCTGGCGGGATTTCATGTCCCCAAAGTCCCTGAGGTCAGGTACATCAACCCTTGGAAAATGTTCCCAGCCCCCATGTGACCTCTGGGACCCTCATATGACCTCCAGACTTGACAGTTCAGCCCCCAAGTGCTTATTTGGAGCATGCATTCCCTGCCGTCGGATCGGGCGCCATGTGTCAGCTCTAAGACCACTGTGGAATTTGATGTCCCTTGTGCACCTGAGGTGGGGAAATCAGACCTTGAAAAATTCACCCAGCCCCCATAGGGAGTCCTTTGGACACCCACGTGATCGTCGTTCAACCCAGGTGCTTATTTGGAGTGTGCATTCCCTACCATCGGATCGGGCGCCACGTGTCTACTCCAGGACCACCGTGGAAATTAATGTCCCTTATGTACCTGAGGTGGGGGACATCAGAACTTGAAAAGTGCACCCAGCCCCTATGGGGAGTCATTTGGACACCCATGTGACCAATTTCCATCCCCAAGTGCTTTAAAGCAGCTTTTTCCACCTTCATTCCCCGCTCATTGTCGGATAGCCGCCATGTGTCGTCAAGGACATCAAGTCATGAAAATTATCCCAAACTTCTCCTTGCATGATTTCAAAAAATTCAAAAAATCTAACTGCCGCTCAGTGCTTCTAGTGCTTCCAGCTGCTTCCACTCCCGTGCACAGACAATCTTCATCCTTCCTCTGCAACTTTCTTCCATCACTCAACCATTGCAAGAAGCTTAGAAAATATCAAAAAAGGAACTGAAGCACATTTCCCACAATGATGTGTAGGTATCAGAAGGAATCCTCATTAAGCTAAGAAGGAGAAACAGAGAATAACAAAGAAGAGAACAATGAAATCCCCATAGCTAAAAGATGGAAATCTAAACAAAACTTGCAAACCAATGCATGAATCAATGAAATGTTTGTTTCTATTCATTTGTATTTCCAATACCATAAAAAAGACACCTTCAAACTCCCCCCACATGTGATAAAGCATCCACAACGAAGAAATCTCCTTTTCGGCTCAACGAAGAAAGAAGTGAGATTTCCTGTCAAACCGATTCTTCCGGATTGAAGTAAGATCGCACATGGAGCACTAGAAGAAAAAACCCACATCAAAAATATAATTTTCTTCACAAATGGATGAGAAAATCAGACCTGTAATTTTGAGGTCCATTAATGGCTGCCGTGCCCGTAAGCACCGCCTGTGTCTCGAAAATTAAAACTTTAAAATCTCCTGGATTATTAAGCGGGCGGGCCCGAAATTTTATAGGGATGATATTGGGAAAAAACCCATATCAAAAAACTTCATTCTGTGTCAATCCAACTCACAGAGGACAAATTTCTAAAAATAGCAGGTCTAATACATGAATCGCTATTTAGGGAAAGTCATCAACAGAAGAACCTGCGAAGGAGATGAAAACACCGGAGGTGCACTACAACCGAGAATTCACAGAATATAAATTTTTGGCACTTACTAAAAATAGTAAGTGGGCCCTCGAGCACTTGCTAAAAATATAAATTTGATCCAAAGGAGTGAGGAACACAGGGAGAAACGGGAATCAAGGTCACAACACTCAGTGAAGGATCGAGGGATTTAATTTTTTCAAAATTACTAAAAATAGTAAGCTACACTCAAAGAGAAGTTTTGGCACAATGGGATGTACAAGGATAATCATTCAGAGGGACATAATTGTTCGGGAGCATCCTAGTCATTTTTCATAGGGCATTCAAGATCCACCTTAGTTCATTCAACTTGGCGAGCATTCGTGAGCTAATTTGGAGGAGTTTCACATTGTGCAAGGAGTTTGAAGATTCATAGTTTCACTGCATTTTGAGCTTTCCATCAATGAGGATCAATAAACTTCATTGGGAGACATCTCCTCTTCTTCTTCTCTCTCTCTTTCTCTCTCCTCTTCCCCCAAATTTCTCTCACTTTCAAATGTTCTAATTCTTCGTTGGGGTTTGCACTTTTTGATATGCCTTTAAGTCACTTAAAAGTGACTTTAGAAACATAATGTAAATTAAGTCGCCTTGATTTTATAAAAGGGACTTAAATATTTTGGTAGGAATATGAATAGTCTAAAGTTGGAAATAAGGCATATGGAGGGTCATGAGGAAGATGATAAGTCACCTCTCCTTCTATAAATTGTAACGCCATTCCCATTTCAAAGGGTTGACAATTGATCTTGTAGACTCAAGAGTGCATTTTACCTAGAGAAAGCAAAGGAGATAGCCATTTTCTTCTACTCTCTCCCCCCTTCAAATTTCTTCCATTCCCACATTATGTACAACTTTGATTTGAACAATCAATATAAGAAGAAGGAGTTTCTACCTTTATTTTACTAAGGGGTTTCTTGATACTTGGTGATCAATAAATTCTATTTGGTCTTGTTGCTATTCACATAGTTGTTTCTTCCCATAAATGCATGTGTTGAAGTTTCTAACTAGTGTGTGTACAAGAATCTGATTTTCTACCTGCAACATTAGTTCTCCTACCTCTTTTCTCACTCCCCTTTCCCACTCTATAGACGAAGACTTCCCTAGTAAGAGATTGCTAGCTTTGCCGCAGGGTTAGTGGAGTGCCCTTGTTGGATCCCGGTCAAAAGACCACCACAGAAATCCACACTTTCTCGCACATGCACATACATGCATGAGCTACACCGGTTAAGTAGAGGGACTTAGATTCCCAGAGTGTTGGCAAGAAATCCACAAGTTTGTCCACTTGACAAATTTTCTCGCCAAAAATACCTAACAACATCACCTCTCTCAGAAATAGTAGCAAACCACATTCTTAGCTTGATCACTCCTATTATCCTTCCATGGGTGATCATATCTAACAAACATCCTACATTCCTTAGATCTATTCCCAAAACCATTACATGTGAAACAATAACCATTGAAAGATCTTTCATACCTTGAAGCATTTGGTTGCCTAATTGACTTTTTCTTCACATTGTCTTTGGTGAAAATCTCCTTCTTTCCTTCCTTGATGCTTGGTTCTCCATATTCCTTTCTTGAAACAAGGTCTTATATCATTTCCACTTTTCCTTTGAGGTCATCACTAAACCCAAACCTGTCTTGTCACCTACATATTTATGATTTCTCAAGATGTCATCAAGGGTCTTGGATCTCTTCTCAAATTTATGAAATGTTTTTTACTTGCAAGTTACATCAGATAAATATCTCTTAAGAACAATCACTTCTTCATCCTTGGATTGTAAACTTAGAGTCATGGAACTCATCTGCATCTCTAGTCTTCTCACTATCTCATCAATATTGTCTATCAAATCCCAATGTTTCTCCTCTAGATCATATATCTTTGCCTCATATTCCTTGACTTGTAACCTCAACTTTTAATTATTTTTCTCAAAGCATGCTTTAGTTCAAATTTAACACATACCAAATAAGGTGCAATATCATCTTCTTCTTCCTTAATATATCTGTAAGAATCTAATATGAAATCACTTAATAATGTAGAACCACCACTAGTAGATCTCATGACATCTTTAGTCTTGAAAAACACCTCATCTCCAATGTATTCATGTTCTGATTCAGATTCATAATCTGAAACATCACTTACACTACTTGCTTCAAAAGAATAAGTCTCTTCCTTTGTATAAAATTTTTTCATGCCCTTCTTTTTATAATTAAAATTCTTAAAACCCTTGTTGTCTTTAATATATTTGTAATTCTTATTTTCATGGTCATTCTTACGATCCTCATCACCTTCTTTCTCATGCCTATGATGACACTTGACAAAAAGTGACCTAGTTTACCACAATTAAATCACTCAAAGGGAAGCTTACCTTTGTACTTACTAGAGCCAACATTAAATATCTTAGCAACCATTGCAAAAATTTCTTCATAATCAATTTCAAGAGCATTACCATCATCCTTAGCCTTCTTGCCCTTGGTATTCATTTCAGATTTGAAAGCTATCTCCTTCTTGACAGGTTTATCATTATGAATTCTCATCTCATATGCAGTTAGGGTTCCATGTAATCATCCATTTTCAAGAGAGTCAAATCCTTGGATTCTTCAATGATAGACACTTTAGAATCAAACTTAGGTGTTATAAATCTCAAAACCTTTTGAACTATAACCTCTTCCTTCAATTATTCACCTAGACCTTTCATGGTGTTGACAACCTTGTCAACCCTAAGCAAGTATGTAGCAATAGGCTCATCATCATTCATTTTCAACCCTTCAAAATGATTTATGAAAGTCTAAATCTTATCTATCCTTACCTTAGAGTCTCCTTCATACATGACCTTAAGTTTTTCCCACATAGCCTTAGATGATTTGCAATGCATCACCTTCACAAGCTTAGGTTCAACCAATCCACACATGATGGCATTCATAGCCTTGTTATTGTCACTACAAGTATTATTTTCTACAATAGTATTAAGAGGTGTAGCAGGAATAGTATAACCATCCTCCCCATATTTCCAAATATAAAACCTTAAGAACATGATTTGAGTCCTCATCCTCGAGACTCTAAAAACACAGTTCACTCCATCGATAATGGTGCCTTGCTAGAAGAAGAACCACTTTGTTGACTTTCCATTTTTGTGCTTCAAGGATATCCTTTCAAGTGATCAAACTTATCCAAAAGGACATGATTTGATACCAATTATTAGAAGCACAATGGACTGAGTGGGGGGTGAATCAGTCCTTACAAAATTTTAATCAATTTTAGATTTACTTACTTAAACCATAAACCATTCAATCATTAATTAATGTGTGCTTAACATTAAATCAAATCAGCACAACCATGAAAGAGACAAAATAACAAAATATGTAAGTGGGAAACCCTCAAGGGGAAGAAAATCCACTGAAACTTCTGATTATACTACTCAAGCACCAACCCCAAAAGGAACACCAACCCCTAGTTTAGTGAAGCACCAACTCCATAAGGAGGATACAATCCCTTAATATGATCAATAACACACTAAAAAACTGTTATATGAAGATATATGATGTCTTTTTTCTGCAACAACTAATGGAGATCACTTATTCAACTCACACACCTTCAAACCCTCTCTTCTTCAACTCGTTATATCTCACACTTTCATGAATCTTCTTGGCTTCAAACCCTTGTACACATGCTCTCTAAATATCCTCAGATATTCACACACTTACTTATATATGAAATGATGACTTGTACCTACTTCAAACACACACTTGGGTCACACTTTTTCCCTCTCACTTAGCTAGTTCAAATTTGAACTAAAACATTCACTTTATACCTTTATTTTCTCATTAACAAAACATAGGTCAGTCATAAACAATACGTATGGAAAACAAAACTCAAAAACATGTTAATAAAATCACACACATTAATAAAATGGACCCATGTAGGTCTTCCATGCTCAAATGCACCAAACAAGCTAAAAAATTGCTCAAAACCCCATCACCTGGATCACTAAAAACCAAAAATCTCATCACCATGATTAGTTAAGATCTAAAATACCTAAAAAATGTCAAATATGACATAAAACACCATACATGGTTGTAAATTAGCTTGCACCAATCAAATTCCTCATAATTCTAACAAGAAGGCTCATATCCTTCATCAAATAGTTGTTTCCAGGAACCAATTTTCACCTATGGGCCTCAAGACCACACCAAAACACCTTAACTATGGCATGTAACCACTCATTAGAAATACCCTAACTTTTAGATCAAATCCATGCTTTCTATAGCTCATGAAATATCCATACATGCAAACCACACCTACTTTTCTCTTCACTAAATTGAGCTTCCCAAAAATAGTTTTAGAAACTCAACTAGTTTGCACCCTTTATGTCACTTTAAAGACCTAAAATTTCCTTAAATAGGAACAAGATACATCACTTTTCACTCTCCAACTGATAACAAACATCAAATAATCCAATATATGTGTCTTTTACCTTAATCTTATAGCACTGAGCAATTATGTCCTAGAAAATAAGCAACCTTCTTCTTCACAAACTGAGATGCATGACATATCAAATATCAACATCAAGAGACAAAAATTATACCATTGGAAAAATCTATGAATATAATTTCCAGAAAACCTTACATTTTCTTCCAACTCCAAGTGTAATGCCTTCAAACAAATCAATCTTTGAAACAACTCCAAAACTACCATTTTTGGTTTGAAGGATCAATCTTCATAAATAGGGCACACTTTTCCCTCTAGGACTTCAACCATGATCTGAAACCATCATGGAAATCACATAAATTTTTTTAGGATAACAACAATGTCAATTTATTTCATACCTCATTTCGGAAACTTCTTTAGAAATTAGCCTATTTGAGTGGGGTCCACAAATCACCACATGCTCTATCTTACCTTTATGGAAAGAAAGAGGAGTCCTATAAAACTCCAATAATCATAATACAAAGATAAATAAATTCTAGGCACTTACCAAGCATATCTTCCATCTCTCTTGACCAAGGGTTTCAAACTCACAAAAACAATTTATCTTATTAGCATTCGTTCATAAAAACCTAACGATGAAACCACTCCATTATTTTTTTGAAATGTTATTATCTTAATAAAAACATCCCTGAAAGACATAAGAACCCATGAAAATAAAAAATTCATCATGAGCATAAAAAGTTACAATTTGAGCTAGAAATCACCTTCTTCTCAACCCCGTTTCACCAAAAACATTATAACTCTCAAAATTGTCTCCAGTATGACTTAAATTTTTTCTCACACCTCTAAGAAACCTTTATGCACCATCTCCAATCATCAAAAAATCTCAAATAGGTCTGCATATTCATATCCCATCTCATTTACATGACTAGGCCTTAGGATTTTACATGGTTCAAGCTAGGTCCAATTGGAAAAACACTATATATCATTATGAAATCTCTAAAAACTACCTCTACATGATGAAAAAAATATAACATACCTCTATAAGTGTTATAAAGATCTCACACATACCTGTAATTTCCTATCATGCCTAATTAGGCCTCCAAACACTAGGATTAGGCCTAGTGTGCACCATGACCAAGTAGACAAAGATCATGATTCTGCTTCCTATCTCTCCAAAAAGACCTAACAACCTTGATACATTATGTGTCAATAACCTACATGCTTACATGAGCTCACATGGCTCTATACCTCCTCATTTGGTCTCCAAGCACCTAGAATAGGTCTAGATGTGCACCTAAAACAAGGTCTTCAATCTATACCTACACTCGAAACTCATGTGAGTGCCTAAAAACTCTCCAAAAATATTCTCCATGATTCTTCCATGCTTCTCAAGTCACCATATAGCTCCACTTACCATGCACCATCACCTAGGATAACTAGGTTACACGATAAGGCTTCCTGACCAAGCCAATCTCACTAAATCTAGTCATGTAATCATAAAACCACCTGAAACTCCATGTCATTTGTTAGAAATTATAGGCACTAAGAGGTGGGTGAATTAGTTCTTATACAAATTTTAATCCAACATTCAATTTCCTTAACTTAGAGGTGCTAAAATCATAAAATCATTCACAAGATATAAATGAAAAATCACACATGAGAGACACAAATTTTAACGTGGGAAACCCTTCAAGGAGAAAAACCCACTTGAAACCACTAACTTGGACTTATTGTCTTATTAAGGTTAGAATGATTTCACAATTGAGCAATAAATCAACATGGAGCTATAACTCCAAAATTTTAACCAAGCATCCACCTAGTCTTTAACAAGCTTCTACTTGCATGGAAGCTCAACTCCAAAATTCAGTCAAGCACCCACTGACCTTCTGTAAGATTCAACTTACAAGGAATCTTCAACTCCCTTACTACTGAGCATCTACTCAATCTTCTGCACAATTTTTATCAATTTATTGTGTTGTCTTCTACAACTAATTGTAATAACTTATTAGCTCATCTTTCTCCTCTCTTCTGATCACCTAATCAACAACAAATCTCTGTCATACACTCCTCTCACACATCTTCTTGTCTCTTACAATCACTTTTTATCAGCTCATACATCTCTCTTTTCACACCTACAAACTCAATCTTGATACAACATCTTCATGCCCCTTAACACACACCACTTCTCCTTCACATCATATTCATGCATAATCAACTCCTCTCTCAACAACTACATTAAAACACGGGAATAACTTTTTAAAACAAGAAGGATTCTCATAAATGACTCTTACACTTCATTTTCCACTTGAATCTTCAACTCCCAAGCCTTAAATTCAAATAGGAGGCTAAATGACATCATATGAGGAGGTTACAAAACAATTATTTCATCTGCATATATGACATGTCCTTTTTGATAAGCTTATGACATGAGACTAATTTATGAATGATCGACTTGTTTGTCTTCTAGATTTGGAAAGTTTCCTTATCTTTTACCTATTCCAAAAATGTAACTGACTTCATAATGATTTGTGCACATTTCAAGGCTCCCCTTCTTGTTATTCAACGTCTTTAACTTCTTCATTACATGCCATTTTTATTCTCAACTTCATTGGAGCTTCATGCACAACTATGGAGGACAAGAAATTTACAGTCATGGCATCTCTTCAACAAACTTAATGCATGCATATTTAACACAATATGAAGTAAGGAGATGATGTACTAGGATGTGTAGACAACCTTTAGATGCAAAGAGGAGCTTCAACACTCTCATACAAGCAATAATATGCAGATTTGAACATGCAACTCACAGGATTCAAACTCAGAATTTTTACCTCAGAAAAGTGAGCTTGATCATGCACTTGATCACTTATTCAAGACTCCAAAGCATCATTTTTGGAAGGTTCCATGTCTTGGCCAACTTATCATGTTCATATCTTGCTTCATTTCAGGTCAATAAGTTCAAACAAGCATGCTTTTCATAGACCACTCAAACTATATTTTAAGCTTCCTAAAACCAGTATTGCCTATTATTACATCAGCCACTCTATACTTCACTTTCAAAGAAAACCATTGAATTGAAAACTCAATGAAAACTTCTACTTCATGTTAAAATACACTCTTGCATGGGTTGAATGAAGAAAACACAAGTTTGAGTGCCAAAACTATAAGCTTTCTTGAATGTCCTAAAAAGACATTTTTGGATCATTTCAAATAGATATAGAAAGCACTTCATCTCATCAACTCAAGGGATTGAACATGTCATTTAGGAATTGTACCACCTATCTATGGTTATACTTCACCTTGAAATCATGAAATTTCATCAAGACCTCATCATTCTTCATATTTGGTTTTGCATGCTTAGCCTTCTCAACATTAGGAATGAAAATGTACTTGAAACAACAAATTTATCGAAAGGAATGACCTAGAAAAGTTCATGAACATTAATAACACATCTCCAACATCCTTCAACAAAAATTTGAGCATGGATTCCTTTACAAATTTTATACGTGCAGACCTTTGAAATTTCTATCAAATTGTTGTTTTCTTGTGGGGTCCACCATGAGTCAAGAGATAAAAACACCATGGAAATATGATCTGATAAAATTTTCATGTTCCCAAGTTCATAAACCAGCAAAAAAGTTCATTTTGAGGCTCAACCAAACAAATTTCTCTTTACCGATTTAACTGGGTTTGAGGAAGGCTTAAGACAACTTCACAAAAATGGATAGAACTTTCTTATTTATCATCCATTTGACCTCATAATTTTGAAACATATTTTTATCCCTATTATATTCAAATTTATCTCTTATGATTTATTTAAAGGAGGATCCAAAATTTATCTTGAATGCTAAGAAGTCGGGGTGTTATTTTAGTATACTTTACTTTACCCAGTTTTAGTAAAATGCAATATCTTGCACAAAAATCATCCTCAGGTCCTAAAATTTGGACCAAACCTTCATTAATACCCCATACATGATTTACAATGGCAAATTTGTATTTTTTCACCTTGAAAATTCCAATTCAATCTCATTTGGGCATGCTAAAACTACTTGTCTTGAAGGGCAATCATACCAATGACCCTGAATATGCCTCTAACTATTGAATTATGACCTGATACTTCATATGAGGAATTATTAAAATGTACACACATAATTATCATTCCTGTACTCACTTTATTCATCTTGTTTTTTTTCATAGCCTCATGCTAGGTGCTTGAAATAGGCCAATTTGGGCTAGTTTACACTACAACTCACCATGAATGTCATGTTCTTCACCTTGTAGCCCCTTGAACATGTCCTACCATTTTTAAAAAATAAATTTACCATGCTTCACCATCAGCCTTATGCTTTCACTTCACCTTTCCAGGTCACTTTTGTACTAGGCCTTGAGATTAGGCATCCCAAATTGAGCTAGTATAACAAAATCAATTCATGTGACCCTGTATTCATCCTTATGAACCTAATTCCACATCATATACATGATATAAAATGATTGACATCATCCCGGTGTATTCTTACATCATCACCTTGCTTATACCTGTCATTGGCTGCTCATGAAGTCTATGCTTCATCAGGTGTTCTCAAGCCTTTGACCCGTTCTACCTTTTCTTAACCACTCCAAGATATATCTAGTTCTCCTGCATTTTAATTTTTCATTAAAATTATTTTTAAATTAATGACAACTCAACATCCACATGCCAAAAATCATCATCATGTCAAGCACCTTCTAACACTACTACATCATCCTCTTTGTTGGTAATGAGTTTTTACATCAATGCCAACACCTAAACTCAACATGCCAATAATAGGGTTGGAGCTCTAATAAATATAAATTTGAAACATGAATATATTAAAGTTTTGTTTCAGTAGGTTTTCTTCCCTTGAGGGTTTTCCACTTATATCATATGTCCATATGTTGATATGTTACTCTTTACTCATGTTTTGTTATGGTTCTTAAATGAATGATTAATGGTTAATGGCTAAGTTGATGAATGGCTAAATTAAATGTGAAAGAATTTTTAATGCCCATTGATTCACCCTCCCTCTCGGTGATTGTGCTTCCAACAAGTGGGAAGTCTCGGACATCATGGTTCTTGTGGCATACTTAGCAAGATGAGAGTAGTGTATGCACACTCATGTGCGAAAAACTATCCTTCATGTGTCCATCAACATCACAATCGTTGCACTATAATCTAATGCAAGTGTCATGTGCTAAGTTAACATATAACTTCTCTAGCTGAGAAGCCATGGCTGTTATTTGAGCTTCAAGGAACAAACTTACCCCAGTGTCTATGCTCCCAACCGCCTCGCGCACATTTCTACTTCAAAGCCTCATGTGGGTTATGAACATTTTGTGTAATAACGCCATTCTAAATGGTGTTGGAAATCCTCCTAAAAACCATTGTGCATGATAGATTTGATGAATATCATATGAAAGATTAGACAATGAAGTATTGAATTGTGCATCATACTCCACGACACTTTCGACCAAACTTTGTTTAATATCCTTGAGTGCACTAATGCTCTCTTGCTCAAATTTAGGTATATGGAATTTAACCAAGAAAGTGGCATGCAATGCATCATAGTCCACTGATGTCTGGTGTGGATCGTACTTCATATACCAACTATGTATGCGGCCTTCAAGTATGGTGGAACACCGACTAGCCTTCCTATCTCAAGCCGTTATTCCCTTAGGTCTCCATAAAATTTCACACTTGTGCACATGCTCTGTTGCATCTTCCACACCCCTATATTTAAGTAAATGGAGGGACATCTTGAAAAAGATATGTGGGGGTTGCTAAGGAGGTTATTGAGGTTGTTGTGGTGATTGCTTTGAGGTCCTTTTCCTAGAGTGGGGCTTGACCCTAATCCCGAGCCTCCACCGGGATTTCCTCTGCGTGGGGGAGAGCATGAGCCTCCCAAGCCTCCCGCCGCTACTTGTGGACCTATAGAAGTGATGATTTCCATACTTTAGTAGTGATAAACTACATCCCAAATTTATACCCCACTATTATACTTATGGGATTAATTCCTATGGGTAGTGTGCCACCTTTGTTTTGTCCTAACGTCACGCTTATTGAATTGCTTCCAAACAAAATTTTCCCAAACACGGGATCCTATTGTGATGCTATATGTGTTGTCTTAATCTAATATACCTCTGAGCCATTACCAATACATGCCTACCTTTATCATCAACCCAACATGACAATTTTGTATGGCCTTCTTGCTCATCATGAATATGATGGTCTTCATAACAACTTCTAGATTCGAACACCATGCGCGCAAGGGCCAGTGGATTTGGGGTGGGTCGGTGCATGCCAATGGTTCTTAATTTTTCATGAAACTCACTTTCATCATATTTCGAGGGGTTCCTTCTACTATGCTTCCCCAATATCTAAGGGACATGGTCCTATGGTCCCTCGCCTCCGCATGGTTCTCATCATACACTTGACCCCATTCCTCTTATTCTTAGCACTTCCCCAACTACCCTCTCTCACACATCGTTATATCTGTAGAGTCTCTCTTCTCTATCTCTTTCTTCCACTTGGAATGACACCATCATTCCTAATCCCATTCTTTCCCCGTGCTCGATGGGGTTTTAACATGCCATAGGTAAGTTATCCATTCCCAAATCAATCATTGTGATCTTTGTTTCTAATGATAATGTGTGTACGTCACGATCCTCTTGGCTCACGTAAAAATTGGAACTTTACTTCTTCTAGGTAGGAATACATTTAAATTATGTATTCCAAGGTATAATTTTGTAGAACACCTTCCCCCAATGGTCTATAACATGCGTCGATGGTTCATCCTAATCAGCTTGGTACTTGTCCCGACTCCGCACTTGTTTCTTTCCCCCGGATACCCCTATCCTATGCGTAGGTTGTAAACCATTCATATAAATATACCGGGAAGGAATTGGAAAATATCTCGTACAATGTATCATATAGATTGTCATCAACCCATTTGTGCACCATTAAAACCTCGTCAATGTTGTATCTTTGAGAAAACTCATCCCGACCGTCATCTACCCGAGCTCAATATTCTCCAGTGACAATCAAAATGCCATATGCATGCCACATATTGATGAACATAAAGGAAAAGAGGTCCCAATAACAGAACCAAAATGTAGTCTTTTATTTACCAACATCTAGTTGGGTGCATTGAAATCTCACTCGGACTAATGTCCAAGGGCTCACCCAAAGCACCCGCAACTAACATGTACCTCTTTAGTTATTCATGCAAGATGTGGATTTATCAACAAACCAATGCGTAACATAAGGTAAAAGATAAAGTAATTGAGAACACATAATTAAGAACAACGAGATTTTTGATCATTCATTCATAAATGACTAATAATAGGATTTGGATGCCAATTACACCATGTTCACTTCTCCTAACCCTGACAACCTATACAATATTACCCATTACAAACATATGAGCAGTACATCACAATAACACAGTCTTACATATTCAACATCAATGCACACACCTCATACAGACTCTGTCATATACAAAACACAACTCACACATGATGATTTCACAATGGATGTGCCTATAGATTTATACACGGTGAGAATTTGTCCTTCACCATTTATAAGCTTTAACTCTAATAATATACCTCCTAACTATAGATTGCATGCTTTTAAACACCTGCTTTAATCTTTGGCTCATGCTTTATAATTATCTCGGCCTCATACATGCTTTTATCCTATAATTAGGCATCCGTGATTTTTCATCATGCATGTGCTTTATCAACCAACATGTGCTTTATATATTCCATGTCTATTTCTAGACCTTTCTTGTCTTTCACGCCAATTCTACTTTTCCTATATTTAGCCTTTTTGTAAATTTGGATAAATCTTGGAACATGTCTATCTCTCTGTGTGTGTGTGTGTGTGTGTGAACATTTACGCACTGATATCTCTTCATCTCCCATGTGTGTTCCTGCATGGGGTCTTCAACCTCCACGTGTGGCTTGTACTTAACCACTTTCTCGATCCCAACATACATTTTTGTTGTTACTTTAATTTGTGGCTTGGTGGTGTGTGGAGATCACATGCCATAGGGGAATATTTTAACGGGCATGGTTGAGCCAACTATTAACACTTGTACTCTATAAAATAACATGTCATCCATCAATGTAAGTCAAGAATGATAGGTGATCCTTTAAAGCTAAGGAAAAATAATATACATGGAAAATCTAATTGCTATCACTTACCCCCTAAGACATGTGTCTCAAATCAATGCACTTCAAAGCTCAATGGGTAAACCAAGGTTAAGGGAAGACTATCTCTTCAATCTTTATAACATGTCTCTATGTAGCTACGTGTTGATTATTGATGTTACACAAGGCTTAGAGGTGATAGGTTTTAAGCTGGACTACAACTTTGTGAAGTTTCTAAAAGTCAAAGGCCACCACTTTCTACCTATACCTCTTTTCAATCATTGGTGGCTTGTAAGATGTGGATCTCTAACTAGGGCCAAATGAAAACTTAAGAGTTTGTGGGACATGAGAATGTCAATAAACATACTTTTCACCTATCAATATAAGATCAAAATTTGATAAATTAAAATCCAACGATATTCTTAAAGTTACCATGTGTCTTCTTCCTTGACAACTAAGTTTTACGGGTTAGTATTAATAGAAAATCAAAAGAATTAGCTGTTTTTGAATGTTTTTAAAGGATGTAGTGCATGATTTGAGTTGATCAAACTCAAAGACAAAAGGTATTGTGAAAAATATAGACTTTATCTCCCATGTACTATTTTTTTGTAATTTTACCTCTCAATATGTATGTTAGAAGCCATGAAAACCATTAAAATTCCTTTCCTAGAATTAAATTACACACCTCTGATTGGGAAAATGGAACAGAAAGATCAAAATAATCAGTCATGGATGAGATATTACCTCACTTTACCTTGATGAAAAATTTCTCCTTTATTGGAATGGATGTGCCCAAATTTGTTTGATGAATTCTTGTAGCTTGCTTGTTTATTAATCTTAAATCTAGAAACATTTTGTTGTTGGATGCTTGACATCTCTCAAGGATACAAGATTTATCTTAAGCTTCTCAAGTTGATAGTAGTAAAGTTTTGACATGCACTTTTCCAAGATAGTTTTCATGGAGATGGTGGAGGAATTTATAGAAGAATGAAGGGTTGAGATTGATCCATGAAGGATGGAAATCAATGATTGAGAATAGATGTGAGGGTAAAAGGTTTTAGATGAGGAGGATTTTCCATGAATTTTTAATTCATGAAAGGCAATAGAATTAGGAAGGTTCTAGATGTAGATAAATCCAAAAGGAGTTGGAAAGAGATCCTGGATTAAGCTTAGAAGATTCTATATTTGATTAATAAGTAATGAGGGTTAATGACGGTATTTATTAAGTGAGGCTAGTTGGTAGGGTAGGTGGTCTAGGGAATATTAAATTCCTAAAATATGTAAGGGGATTAGATTTTTTGTTAAGTGAGGGATTAATTAAATTATTTACGGGATGGGGTATGGGCTAAGATTAGCATGTAGGATGAATATTAACCATGTTAGGAGGGAATAATTATTAAAATTAGTGATGAATAATTGTAAGTGTATACATTTTCCCCCTCTTTGAAGAGTTAGTGTTATCATAAGGAGTAACAGATGTTCAAAGAAGAAGATGTGAAATTTGGGAAGGGTGATGCCCCCTTTAGGGTCATGCAAGGAAGAAACAAGACAAATGACCTCTTAAAATGACAATGATAAGGAGGATAAGTTGAGATGTGTTGGGATATGATTTCACATGTGTGAAAAATATGGAAACAATGTAAAGGGGACAATCCCTCCTCAATGATGGGTGAGGTTTCCTTTATTAAAAACCAAAATTTTATATACAACTATACATTTAAAATTGTAGTTGAGGGGTTTGGTAAGAAATGATGTGGATAAGAAGATGGAAGAAAGACAAAGTAAAAATAAATTAGAGAGAATGAATGAGGAAGTAAGATAGGGGGTACATGCAAGATTAAGCAAATGCATATCATAAACTTGAATGTACTTTAGAAACTATTAGAGTATATGAATGATAATTGAATAAAAGGTGCATAATTCATAGAGAGAAAGAGATTTCACATTCATTAAACATAGGAATAATAAATGCTTAAGAAAAGAACAAGTACAAGACACAAAGTTCTCCATAAATGCTCCTTTATTCCTCTTTGTACAAGAACACAAAGTTTCTCATAAGTTCTCTCTACAAACAGTATTTTTCTCCTTTCTTCCAAAAGTCCTTTACAAATGATCTATAACTTGCTTTTATAACCCAAAATTTTGTTACAAAGTAGTTAGGGTTTCTTATGACATCACATTAGGAAAAAATAAGTCACTTTATTAGAGTAAGTCCATAATATGGGAGACTTAAATAAAATATTTAAAATGCCTCAAAAGAGTGGGTACATGTGGAGTCCACTTAGACAATGACATGACAACACATAAACGAGACATTGAAAAATAGATCAAACATGACACTTAGGATTAATGTCTTACCTATTGGGCCAAGAGTCTTCCTATCTCGATCATATGAGAAACGAACTCATTGGTTACAAAGGGAAACCTTGAAAAAACATTGGAAATATCATTTAAAAAATCATGGGTCTAAACATCTCACCATCTTGAATTTTCTAAACTTCTCAAGTGATTGCATCAATTTCGGTTCTTCAAGAAAGTAATGAGTCATAAGGGAAGTCTTGCATATTTTCCACACTTTCAAATTTCTTCCAAGAACCACATGAAATTACACCATTATCTCTTCCATGTTGCTGAATAAATTCTAGCATTTAACTAGCTTATCAAGGGAATCAAGAAAAAACTTGGCGAAAAAACATATAATTTTTGACTGGATCATCAATTACTCCTTGAAAAAGCTGTCCTGAGCTCCTTTGATTGTGTTCACTAACAAAGTTGCAAGGGATCTCCTCAATGAATTCCTAAATTTAACTTATGATTGATTCTCCCTCATCTTTCACATCATCAAATTGTGTTCAGACATCATCATGCACCATCTTTTTGAATTTGGAAAAAATCAACCACTCAAAGTGAATTCCATGAAGATTGAAATCTAAGATTCCCTCACTGACAAGATTTGATAATCCCATTTGTGCAAGTTCTCAGATATCATGAGAAATTTTATCAAGAGTGCTTATTTTGACTTCAAGAGACTCTCCAAAATGTAGGATCAGATCTAAATAAGAATGAATCTTATAATAGATTCTCATGGCTTCATCAATGACTCACAAACCTTGTGTCAAAACATTATCGATCCACACCTTGGTTGCACGACCCATGTTTTTAATCTCTTTTGATAGCACAAGTGTCTCTTAATCTAGAATCACCATTGCAGTAGGAATTGAAACATTAGAAGAGATCAGATTGATTAGGTGTTGTACATATGCAAATAGTTATCGAGTTCTCTTCTTTGAGTTGAATGGTTTGAGACTTATACTTCTCCATTCATTGTAAAATAATATCAAATGATTCGTGAGCATGGGCTGCATCATTTTTCATGGTTGATTTTTGAGCATCACTCTGGAAACTTCGTAGTCAACAACATTCATTTCTCTCTTGTCTTTATCAACCATGGTGTTACTATGTTGGAATATTGAACTCCATAATCATTAACTACAACCTTGACGATGAATTTGGGATTCTTGGGAGTCTAAGAACCAGTCATTGATGATGCAATGGCCTTGAGATCAATTGTGTGCTGGATTAACTATTCTCTTTCTCTTCTCTATTTCCCCATGGAGATACGAGTGTTGCATATGATCCTCACATTTTGTGGGAGTTGCTCTTACATTGGTGGCAAGTGCTCAAATTTGGGAGGTGCCTAGATATAATATTTTTGTTGATGATGAGTAACCACAATATTTTCATGGTGGATGGGAGAAGATCACAAAGTATCCTTGGGATGTAAAGGCTCAGGTGTGTTAGAGATTTGAATCATTGGAACTTGCACATGATTTGATATAACAAATTGCAGAGTGGTCTTTTCAATCAACCCATGAGAATTGGAATTGTTGTGAGTTGATTGTGATATTCTAGATACATGCTACTTTTGATCATTTTCCTCCTTCCTTCACTCATGTTCACTTGATGTTGAAGGATTTTCTTGAGCCGATTTTGACTTCCGTTGCCTCTTACTTGCTTGTGTGTATGATGAAGCCTGTGTGACAAGGTGGGAGGATGATCGAGTAACTTATGTAATTATCCTCTTTGATTAATTTTACTCTAGTATTCATGTGTATATTTCTCATTTGCAACACATCGGGCCAACTCTTTCTCGTATCAAACAAGGCTCCTCTTGATTACCTATTAAACTCTATTATCATGTGACATGTCATCCCTTCTTGACTAGTTGACTTTGGGAAGGGGTAATGATGTAATAGAATCATATGCATGGTCAACTATATCAAGGTCAATATCAGTAATTCAACGAGGGTAATCCTTTGATTTGATTGTGACTATTTGATTTCAGGTCATTCGGAGTAGTCACAATGCTAAAACTCGGATTCATCTTAAAAACCAATCCAGAATAGTCTTGCACATTTAGATGGTGTCTCGTGTTTTGCACGAGTAATCTTATCCATGAACCTATAGATATAAAATTCTCATCTCCTTACATATGAATGTATTGTCACAAAATTCATTTCTTTATCCATCATCTTTGTAGTGCGGAAAGATGGACACTTGTATGTACCAATAGAGATAGGGAGGCATACACTATATTTGTGTTTTTCTCCTAAGAAGTGGTTCATTGATGCCTATTGTCATAAAATGTCCACGAGGGCCCACTTTCCATGCATGTATTTTGACAAATTATAAAGCACTCCATTGTATCGCCAACTCTAATATATGAGACAATGGAAAATTGAATGAACCATGAGCCCCATTGTGAGATCACCTCTTTGGCAAGTTGTGAGAATCTCTCTTGTGGCTTGTTTGTGAGCATCTTGATGGCATATAAGAGAAAGGAATCGTTGACATAATGGAAGTGATGCATACTAGATCTAAACTTAAGTTGTGGGTAATAGTGAAAGATACTATTTTACCTAGTATACTATTTTACCCAGTGCCATTGTGCCCTTAGTGTCTAGATCGACAAAAAATTGTCTTCGTGCCACTTCATGTAGACTAGTTATGAAGTCATATAATAATTATTGGCCATCTTCACTTCAACCAACTATGTGCGCAAACTATCACTGATGATTATAGCCCAACCAATGTGAAGTTTTTAATCCATAATAACACAGATGAATTTATACATCCAAGGTTGGAAATAGTGTGTGGAGGAGATGCCAAACACTCTACTCAACAAGGTGATCATATCTCCAATCTCATCATAAAACTCAATGGGGAAATTACCTGGAAATTATGTTAGCATGAGTTCTCTTATTGACTAGCCAATTATTATTAATCAATTTGGAGTATTTTAGTGGATCTTCATCTCAATACCGTTGTTTAGAATCCTTAGTGATCTCAACATTATCCTCGTACTCTGGAATTATGAGAAGTTTTTCAATGTGTTCAGGTGTGACCAGGAGGACATGCTCATTTTTATTGTTAAAAATGTCTCGTCTTTCAGGATCATAGTGCTCGGTCTGCAAACAAGGACGAGTTCTAGGCACCTTTGAACAAGCACCGAAAGGTTGTTGCTTGTGGTAAACTACTATAGTACAAATGATGAGAAAGTAATGTGTGGCCCTCGACGTGAGTCTTGTTACAAAGTTGAATCATATTAACGTGACCCAAATTGGTGTTTGTTATATGGTCATAGTCTGAAATAAGTGTGAATGTGATTATGACACCTTGAAATTCATATTTTAATGTTGATTTATTTGACATTGACATTTTGAGGCATAAACAAGGAAAAATGAACAAATGGAGACATAAATTATGGTGTCGTGTCCCTATCGCTAACTTCACCACAACAATAAAGAAAATGAAATTTTATTAAATTTGTGTCAATACAAAAATCTTCCTCCAAAATTTGAATCTTTGCACTATTTCTCAAATCTTTCTCAAGTGAGTTTTGGCACCACAACAAGCTTGTACTATCATTATTATTATTTATTTAATTTCCTACAAATCCGGAAAAAGTGTACCTGTGATGCCTTTTTTGTTCTTACTCCGGTGTGCTTCTAGCTATGGATTTGCTCACTTTTTTCTCCTATATCACTTTGGTTTTCAATTTGCTCTTAAAATCTTGCGCATATTTTGACCTGCAAAATTAATAAAAGGAATGCAAATAAACAAAAACACTCCTCTTTTCTTATATTCAATGCACTTTCTCCTTGCTTGCCCAACTTCAATTGCTTCTTTAACTTCTTTGCAAATTCGATGTTATTATCCCTCTTGCACATGTTTTAATGTCCATGTAAACAAATTATTGGCATCCCTATCTAGCTTGTTTCCAAACTTCACTTATTTTATAGAACTCCTTTCATTTGTAAATTTGGATATTTCTTTATTCTTCTTTCAAACAACCAAAATACTTGTCCTCATTTCCAACGCATTTTGGGTGGTTTCCTCATTTAAATGATTTTTAATCTTTGTATTTCTTGATTTCTTTTTTTGAAAAGTTCGATTTATTTGGTTTATTTCTTTTTTGAATTAGGGTTCCCTTTGAATTTATTTTCCAACAATGCCATCCACGCAGCTATGCAATTTTTCCATTCTTATATTGGTGTGCGTCTTTTTCACTCTATTTTTCGATTTTTATTTTTGTCTTTTATGCAAGTGTTTGGAATCCCACGTGGCTCAAGATGAATTATAAGCTCAAAATTATTTAATCTTTTGTAAATTTATACCTTCTTTCTCATTTGTTTGCAAAGGTTTTATTAAATTTATTACGGTGAATTGCTTTCATATTATTGAGTGTGGTTTTGATTAATATTTGAGTTCTTTTTAGGTTGGTATGATTTTTTCATCATTCCTTTTATGGTATGAAAGTTGAAGATTGTTATTGCATTCGTCTTTAATTTCTATAAAGTATGGCCATATGAAGGCTTAAGCTTGTGATTCCTACTAGTAAGTGTTTAATTTAAGCCCCCTTTGATTTTATTTGTGTGGTGAAGGCAAGAACATTTTATTTTGTTTTTAGTGGCAACTAAAATAAATAGTAGAGCATTAAATTGAGAAGCTTGTAATTTTTGATCGATAACTCGGATTTGAGTATTGTTTTTTGCAAAAGTGCTTTTTTTTCATGCTTGTTCCATTAGAACTATTTATTTTGAGAAACATGCTATAGTTATAAAGTTTCATATTGCACACACTCAATTATAAAGTGCCAAACTCTGGGGGGTTTTGTTACATTTGCTTGGTTCTTGCATTTTTTTGGTGATTTTTGAATGATCATGTTGAGAAATTAACAACACATAATTACCACACACAGAAACAAAGAATGGAAACAATCATTAAGTGGAAAGGATTATGGGGTTTAAATTCTCCAAAACAACTAGTGTTCACTAGAGAATATGAGAAATTTTAGTACCAGTTCAAATTTGATAAGTGTATGGTTTTGATAGGAACTTATTTAAGTGATAGTCTTTTGTTTTATTTGTAAAAATATGACTCTCCTTTCAAAATATGGGATAAATTTGAGGGTTTATTTGGTAAGATGGCTCACATGAGAGCCAAGTAACTTGAAATTGACATCACCTCTCTTTCTCCTAAATATTTCCCATCAATTATAGAATATCTTACCAAGTTCAAGCAAGCACACTAAAGGGGAGTGGAAGAGACAAGAAAGATGAAGAGTTTGTTTAATTAATTCTATCCAAGTTGAGATGACCATTCCAAATCTATTCTTCTACCTTTTTATCTAGCATGGATGCCTTAGGTGACACCTTCTATGTGAAAGACTTACTAGGGAAGAATCAAAATTGTCTAACCTTGACTCTTTCACTTCTCAAAAGGAATTAGTTTCATCTAATCCTATGGGCAAGGGAAAAGTAAAAAGTAAAAAAAAATCCACCCCTTCTCCATCTCAAAGTGCTCCTAAACCCAAAGAAAACAACTCTAAACCTAAGGAGTCTTCTAAATCCAAGAATAATTCTAGCTTTTCATGCTCTTTTGTGGGGGTATTGGTCATGAAGAACATAGGTTTTATAAGAGAATGAAATCCTTAGAGGATACAATCAAGAAGCAAAAATTTCTATCTCCACTCCACCTCCTTCTAATCAGCATGAAAAATCACTTAATGTTGTTGGGAGATCTCAGTCACCATTTGCAGATAGTTGGGTTATTGATTTTGGTGCTTCTCATCACATGAATTCTTCTAAGGAGTCTTTTGTATCTCTAGGTTTGAGTTCTATGTCTAAAATTGAGGTTGAAGATTATTCCTTTCTTTCTGTTAAAGAAAAAGATAATATACACATTGATGGTGGTAGTATGCAAGATGAACTATATGTTCCTAACATCACCATAAATTTTCTTTCTGTATATCAAATTTTTCATTCTGGTCAAGGAAAAATAGTGACTTTTACACCACATGGGGTAGAAGTACGAATTTTTTTGGATCCTCATTCACTTGTTGATCAAGGTATTGTTGATCATAGTTCTATACTATATCACTTTGAGCATTTTTATGACACTTCCTTTATAGGGACATGATTGGTTTCTCATGAAGATTCAGAGATTAATCTTTGGCATGAGAGATTTGGACATCTCAATTAAAATATTTGAAGGAGTTGAGAACTCATGGTATGGTTGGTGGTCTTTATAGAGTTTCTTGTCTTGAGGGAGTTTTTCATGGTTGTGCATTAGGGAAAAAACACAAAATCCATTTCCTAAGAATTTTTCCAAGAGAGCTTCTTCACCACTTGAGTTTGTGTATAGTGACTTGATGGTTTTTCCTACCCCTTCTTTCAATGGATCCAAGTATGTAATTACCTTTATTGATAATTTCTTGAGGCGTACATGGGTTTATTTTCTCAAGTACAAAAGTGATGTATTTTCACACTTCAAATTATTCAAGGCTTTGGTTGAGAAACAATCTTCTAGTTGCATAAATAACCTTCACACTAATAATGGGGGGAATACTTCAGCAATGAGTTTTGTAAATTTTTGGCAACTCATAGTATTATTCATCCAAAATTTTGTTCCTCATACTCCACAACAAAATGGATTAGCAGAATGGAAGTAATTTAACTTTGAAGGAAATGGCTAATTGCATGATGCATTCTTGAGATTTACCTCCTATATACCGATCGAAGTAGTTAATTGTAATAACTAGATTCAAAATCACACACCACATAGAGAACTTGATCATTTCACTCCAAGGGAAGCTTGGTCCAACACTAAGCTTGATGTCTCAATTTTTTGAGTCTTTGGGATCCATGTTTGGGCCTTTGTTCCAAAGAAGAAAAGGAAAGCCTTGGATAAGAAGAGAAAACACTTTATCTTGGTAGGGTATTGTGAGGAAATGAGAGATTATCAACTTTTAGATCCTGATACACATGAGGTTCTTGTTCGAACACATGTTTAATTTGATGATCGCTTCACACCATAGGATTCTTCATCTTCTTCCATGCCCACTTATTCTTATTTTATATCATCTCGAGGATCCTTTATTTTAGGAGGTTGATGAGGAGGTTATAGATGCCAATGAGGATCATATTCCCATTGATGTTGTCAATATGCCTAAGTGGGATCGTATTACAGTTTATGAGGTAAAAATTTCATTCAAGATCTTCCACCCACTAGGAATCATGATGCAAATAGGAAATTAAAATCATGCTTATAATTTATTTCAAGATAAATAAAACAAAACTCTCCTTCATAGTCTCTACATTTGGAGGATCAACTTTAAGCTTCCAAGGGCTAAAACTGGTCTAAATTGCTAAACTTGTCAAAATAGCTCAAACTTGTCTATTATCTAAAAAACTTGTCAAATAACACTAAAAACCTTGAATGAATTCATAGGAACCTTATATTTCTCTGAACCTCCCTAACAACATCATCCCATTTATGAAATAGTATCTTCATATTCTAAAATTACCTTGTTCCAAGTTGTTCTCACTTGGCCTTGTTTCGCTTCACTAGTCCTCTGAAACATTAAGTTATTGTAGCTTCAAGAATCTACCAAGGATTTCCCATCATTTTACCCTATTAAAACACTCAAAAAATTGTTATAATCAATGAATAAAAGCATTCAAAGCCTCAAAAATCCATATTGCTCTCCCTTTCACAAAATTGCCCCTATGGTCCTTAAGACAAGGTTATTTGCATCAACCATGCATGTAGAGTTATAGGGACACCTAGGATGTAATTAAATATTCAATAGTTAAATTTTTACAATACCAACATGATGCCAAATTTTCATGTTCTAACTCATCATACAACTCTCTACACTTCACTTTTTGCAATTTCACACTTTATTAGCCTTGGACTGTATTTCAGGACCTGCTCCCGGACTGTCATAAATATCTCAAAAATTAACCATGGAAAATGAATTTTTATTTTTCATAGCCAAATATACTACCCTAACATTATAGCTTCCAAATTTTAGGTCTTAACTCCTAAAAACCCATGAGATATACTCTTTTGAACATGACAAACATTTTTGTCAAACAAGTAGTATGCAACCTCAACCCAATGGGTAAAACAAGTAATAAATAAAAAAATACTTCTAATAAAAGACAAAATTTTAAACCCAGCTTCACCATTACCTTATACTCCTATGGTCAAAATTTCAGCTTGTTTTGAGATCATATTAAAAATTTAACAACATTGTACTAATACCGGTTTGCATAGATCAGTTTTTACAATCATACATGCAGGTTTATGAATATTTCACTTCCTAGTTCAAACTGATATCTTTAACCTAACATAAGGATATTTCATCCCTAATAAAATCCCCTTGAATGCCTACATTCTATGATATTTTTTCTTCCATTTCACACACTATTTCACTTACAACACAATGTCAAGCTTCCATAAAAGACCACTCACAACCACTACAAACAATTATCAATCAAGAGTCCAAATAGATATAGGAAAAAAATTATTTTATCCTTTCCACTATACATACAAGGATTCACTATCCATACACCCAATTCAAGTTTTTGTTACATACCAATTCCTGAAATATATAAGCTATAGATCAAACACACAACTTGCACACCAAAAATTGGTTCTCTTCCTCTTGAGATGTATCAACATAAAAACTTTCATATTACTTTCTTCCTCTCCATGAGGAATCCCCTTCAAAATAAACTCACTCTTTTCTATATTCAAGCTCATTCCTACATGCACCAACTATTTTATTATAACCACTCTTACACACCACATTATGATTGAATCACAAGTGACCCTTCAACTTCCATGCTCTCTAACACATGTAATCGCCTAACTTCATAATTCTAAGCATCTTAATGATGCCTACACACATATGACTCATACATCCTAAATTAATAGCTAGAATACTCTTAACATACCTAATATCACTATAATCACCCTTACAAGACCATATACCTCATTCAACATTTGATTTTTTAAATATCCCTTTTGGAGGAAAACACAAATAAAGAACCATTTGAATTTCTCAACTCCTTTGAATTCTTGCAATGACTCACATGACCCTTCAACACTTCTATATCTCTTGTACAACACACTTGACTCCCATAAAATTTAAATTTTACAAATGAAGGTTCTCTCAAGGATGCTTCTGCATCACATCATCACACACATTCTATAGGTTATGGAATTTTGTGTTAAGTGGTTTCTAAGGATCCAAAATCTTTTCAGAGGCTCATGGGATACAGGAGTGGGATGATCGGATGGCAATTGAGTATTCTTCTTTGATGAAGAATCATACTTGGGATTTGGTATCTCTTCCTAAAGGAAGAAATATGGTTAGGTGTAAGTGGGTATACCGAACCAAATACGCAGCCGATGGGTCCATTGACAAGTATAATGATGTCTTTTGTAAAGGGTTTTCACAAGTTGAAGGTATTGATTACTCTAATAATTTTGTACCTTCTGCCAAGATGGATTTTGTACGCCTTATAATTGTTATTGATGCATCACATGGGTGTTCTGTATACCGAGATGGACATGAAGAGTGCCTTCTTACATGGAGATTTATAAGAGGAAATATATATGGAAAAACCTACTGGATTTGTTCGATATTCTTCTCTTGTTTATAGGTTGTGAAGATCTCTATATGGTCTCAAACAAGCCCCTTGGGCTTGGTATGAGAAGATGGATTCTTTTCTTCTATCTACTATTTTTTTTCATTTCCACTTTGATCATATTATATATTTTTAGCATGTTGGTGAGGATATTGTGATACTTGTCTTATATGTTGATGATCTACTACTTATTGTCATCTCTTCTTCTCACATTAGAGTATTCAGAGGGTTCTTTCTACATAGTTTGACATGACAGATCTTGGGTTATTGCATTATTTCCTTAGATTTCAGATTTCTTAAAAAGCTTGAGGGATTCATTTAAGTAAGAAAAATTACACCCATGATCTTCTTCAACACTTTAATATGGCTAATTGCAAGCCAAGTCCATCTCCTTTTCAATCTGGGGTTGCTCTTACTTCCACATGTGTCACTCCACTTTGTGATCCCACATTGTATAGGAAGTTGGTTGAAAGTCTCATGTACTTGACCCATACTCACCCTGATATTTCATTTGTAGTAGGGCTTGTATCTTAGTTTGCATATTCTCCTCATAGTAGTCACTAACAGGCTACTAAAATGATTTTTTGTTATTTGTGGGGAACTTCCCACTTTGGCCTACACTACACTAGGGGTTCTACTCAATTGGTTGGATATATAGATTCAGATTGTGTAGGTTCTATGGATGACAGACGCTCCACTTATGGCTAGCCTTTTTTTTGGTTCTTCTCCAGTTGCTTGTTAAGAAAATTAATATTTACATGGTTGTGGGTGATTTACCATTTGGTAATTAAATACTTACTAGTTTGTTAGTGTGGTTACAAGTTTATTTGTAATGTATTTGGATAGTTAATATATTTTTATAAAAAATGTATAACAATATATTAATATGGGTTTTATATTATTTGCACTTCCTATTTTATAGGAAGTGGTTTTCCTATTTGTATGGCTATATATTATCCTTCCTTATACTATAAAATTACAACAAAAAGTTAATAGAAGAATATATTTTGTTGTGCTAATTCGACTCTGACCAAATTTAATATTCGGTATCAGAATAGTCTGAGATCTACTTTTCAAAGATTGAGTCTTGAAGAGTTTCAGAAGGGGAAACTTCATTAGTTTTTCTTTTGTTTATCTTTGTCTCATGTAAAATTTCCATTCTAATATTGCATGTATCGTATTTTGTTCAAGACTGATATTGGTTATAGAAAGGAAGCGTGGTACCATAATAAGGGTCGGAACTTAATACAAGAGTTACATTTTGTTTTTGATCTTCTAGAAATTTCATGTGGTCTTCTTCCCTGCCTTCCATCAAGCATCTGGAGTTGTACTTGAAAAAAATAGCTATCGTAAAGATAAAGTATCCATGATGTCAGTAACTACACCAAGTGCTCAATGACCTCATTATGGCCTATCTATGCAATTATTTATTTGGAATTCACCTATAAATCTGAGTGAGGATGATCCTTCGCACAAGAATATGATTCACATAGATGGATTTGGGATGACATTCGAGTTATGTGAGGGCCAACAGTCCACGTGGGTGATAGTCATCTTGTGTATACATCTAATGATGATCTATCACATGGTCATTTGCATGGTAGTTTCTTCAACACACCCTCTAAACTCTCCACTATCAAATTAACAAATCATGATACAGTTCTTTCTTTATACATTTAGAGCAATGGAATCATTTGGAGCTATATATAAGGAGACAATGCAAATCTAGTCATATGAATCAGATTTCATTATATGGTTGTAATAATATGAGTCTTGTTTAAAATTTGTTTTTTATAGAATAGGTATTTGATTCATTATTTGAGTGTCATCATAAGTTTAGTTTTCTTTTGTTTAAGTTTGAGTCAATAGAGTCAAGGTTTATTGTTTAGATCAAAGTTCAAAGTTAAGTTGATTCGTACTTTTAGATAAAACTCTAAAATATGGAGTGTCGTATGAATCAAAATTTAAGAGTTATTATTGAGTAACAAATTTGTGTTTCGTGGTTCTAATTTTTCTCTTTAGTTAATACTATTATCCTAGTAAAAAATAAAGGTAATTTATCAATATTTACATCTTTATTGTCATAATAGTATTGTGAAAAATCATGTAATAATGTCATTGTAAGTCAAAGTTGTTATGTCATAGTGAAATTTGTAGTATTATGTCATCAAATTTAGTCTTAGTGTCAAATTTCATTAAGTCATTTTCATTAAAAAGTCATTTCTAGTCGAGTCCTTTTGTCGAGTCAAAAGTGTCGTTTTCAAATTTGTGAGTTGTCATCAAAATATTGTGTCATTGAAAAAAGTCTATAAAATAAATTTTTTTTCATGGATGCACTTTTTTCGGTGTTACCCGACGTCCAAGGAAATAAAATGTTTCACATTGAGGGGGAGACAAAATAAACCCAATGTGGAAACTATTGATCATCCAAGTCAAATCCTGCTGAGTTAGCAACACATATGATGGAGGACAGAGGCAATGGAGGCTGGAGGACAACCAACAACCTCTCGTCAGTCGCCAATGATGGGGCCACTTCACTTATTTGGTGGCACGTGTGTCTATGTATTGTAGCATGTGTAGTATGTTTGATTTTAGCATTTCAGTTTGGTGTGGATTTTAGCGTGGTGTGAAAAATAAGAACATATGAGGTATGTTCTATTCACTGGTATATGTGGTTATTCTTACATAATTACCCAATATAATAACATAGTCAAGAACAGATAACACAATGAAATGCAGTATCATGAGTCTTGAAGAGGTTGAATAGTCAAATGTGTTCATGTTCATACCTAGGTTTGCGGTTAGCCTCTGGAAAACCATTTAATCTTGTTAGATGTGTTCCTTCTTCAGTTCCCACACTGATAGGTTAGATGTGTTCCCTACGGTGATTGGTTGATAAGTAAATGATTCCTGAGCATGTTCCCATCCTTTTTGGTCATATGTGTTCCGAAAGTGCATGGTTGATAAAAATTTTATTTTTTCCATCTTCTACATTCATTTCGAGTGTTGTACCAAGATCATGAGCAAGCACGGTGGCAAGCTACAGAGGAAGTGTGAAAGTTATTTTATTGCATGTAAACACTAAGGGGGAATGTTAGGAAAATTAATATTTACATCGATTGTGGGTGATTTAGCATTTGGTAAATTAGTACTTACTGGTTTGTTAGTGTGGTTACGAGTTTATTTGTAATGTATTTGGATAGCTAATCTATTGTTATAACAAATGTATAACAATATATTAATATGGTTTTTATATTGTTTGCACTTCCTATTTTATAGGAAATGGTTTTCCTATTTGTATGACTATATATTATCCTTCCTTATACTTGTAAAATTATAGCAGCAAGTTAATAGAGAATATATTTTTGTTGTGTTAATTCAACTCTAACCAAATTTAATATTTCTTGAGCATGCAAAAAACAACATGTTATTACACTTTCATCTTCAGAGGTAGAGTATAAGGCAAAGTTGTAGTGAGTAAGAAGATTATTTAGCTTTGACAATTATTAAAAGAGTTTGGATTCCCATAGGAATCACTAACTATACTTTGGTGTGACAACCAATTTGCAATTCACAATTTTCACAACCCTGTTGAGCACCGTTGACCAAGAATATTGAGATACACATACATGTCATTCATTTGCACATTCAGGATGAAGTTATTTTCTTAGAGTACATTCTAACTCAGCAGCGGGTTGCAGACATCTTTACGAAGACTTTTGCATCACCTCGATACCTTGAGTTGTGTGGCATGCTTGGGATTTCAGGAGTTGTTCTTGGGGGTGTTAGTGAGAACATATTCCTTCTTCTTCTTCTTCTTCTTTTCTCTTTCGTTCTAGTAGGATTAATTCCTACTTTTGGTTGGATATTTCTTCATGGATATATTGTACATGAGTACCTAATCAGGCCTAGTTGTCGGGACTCATACTATGGATATGCCACTTTTATTTGGGCCCCTATCTTCACTTGAGGGGGTGTTAAAGTAGGTATTTACCTTAAATCATGTTCACCTAGGTACTTTATTTACCTTTATTGCATTATCCTCACCCACTTATGTGTGTGGATATTTATTTTATTTTATTTATATATTAGGGATATATTATCTAGTTGTTAGGTATAGTTCTTTCCTTGATTTATGATATTGACTAGATCTTTGATGACTAGTTCTTTCCTAAATCTATGGACCTTGCATAGTTCTTTCATGACTAGTTATTTCCTTGATTTATGGCTTGATCTACTACCTTGACTAGTTCTTAGATTGATATCCCTTACCTATATAAGAAAGGCCCATTCTCATTGTATTTCATTGAGTTCCATAATAATATATTATATTATTGCTCATTTAATTGCAAAGGTTTTATTAAAGTTATTATGGTGAATTGTTTTCATTTTATTGAGCGTGGTGTTTGATTAGCATTTTAGTTCTTTGTGGCTTGGTATGATTTGTTTATCATTCCTTTTAGTGTGTGGATTTTCCTTGTTTTTTCGGTATCTATTGGTAAACCCAATGGTTATTCATCATGCACTAGTTTTGGATTTATGGATATTAAGATAGATGGTCAAATTGAACTGTTGAATCTCTTAAATTGCATCTTTTTATTGTGATTGTTGTCTGCAATGACTTGTCAATGGATTTTTAAGATTTTATTGATTTTATTTGTATGGGAGATGTACTAAAGTGTGTGTTACATTTTACAGCTACAATTGGTGTTGAATTCCATCCTCTCAACTTCTTCACAAATTATGGGAAGATACATTATTATTGTTGGGATACTGTTGGTCAAGAGAAGTTTGGCGGACTTCGTGATGGCTATTAGTGAGTTCACTTTACTATCTCTTATGTTAGTGTTATTTTATTTGTAGAAATCTGTTGGTCATGGCCTAGCTCAGAAACATGCATATAAAATTTATCTTTGATAGTTCTTATTAAGAAAAATGGGTCTGTCACATAGAATTTGCTCAATGTTAACAACGACTTTGTGTTTTTCACCCTCTAGGATTTTTCATTCTGTTGATCATGTTTAATCTATGTTACATATACTTGTTTTATCTGCCCAGTAAATTTTTCTGTGTTCACTTGTGGATTATCTACTTTGAATTCCTATTTATGCTAATATTTTTCACTTCCTTACAATCCTCTTCCTCTCTCTCTATTTTTTCTCTTCAATACTATCTTCTTTGACCTAGTTGCAATTCCCATTGGATCTACTTATGGGTACCTTTGATTTTTGACCCAAAACATTTGATGAAGAATCACCCCTAGAACCATTTCCTCTAGCTTGTGCTTTTGTAAATGCCTTTAGATGATTTGAATGGTACAAAGCTATAATTATGCACAATAGTATGATTGAACCCAAACAAATGCAAAACAAGAGCTCACATGCTGCTAGAAAATTGAATCAGATGTAACCTAACCATGAATGGTCTTATTCACCTTACAATGTAGAAGTTTAGAACTATGATTATATATATGCACTCAGGATCGATCTAAAGGACCCAACAGGGGAAATTCAATAGGTTATCACTTTTGATGAGATAATTGAGTCAATCATGGGTGTTGCAGCTAGTGACCTCCACCTATTGTCTATAGACGAAGATGCAACTAGTGAAATTACAAACAATGTCATCGGAAACCAATACTGCTTCACACTTTCCCTGAAAAAAGAGACATACCATGGAATCAATAGATTGAAATGTGTCATCCTCAATTCAAAGAAAGTGGATAACAATGCATCTCCTCTGTAACCTTCTTTATGCAAAGTTTTCTAACGCACCCATCCCTTCAAACTTTACACCCTCCCCCATCCCTTTCTATACTTTGAACTATCAACACTATGTTAGTTATTTCATACCAATATTGTCTTCACCCTCTTCCAAAATCATCCATTACCACTTCGATATGGTAGAACAATTAGGGACACAACCCTATTCTTCACTCTAAGTGTTGTAGAGACACTAAATGGCCAAATATCCACAATAGTATGTCTGTTGCATTCCCTACTGATCCTTGAGCCACAAAATTAGAGAACCTTGAACATTGTCTCTAACCATCATCGAGTATCATCATACCTCCATCACATATTCAAAATATTTTGTGAATAAATATTGCAGAGAAGGAACTTGGAGCAGTAGAATTTTGGTACTGGTAATACAATCTACGTTTTTTTATAATTTTGCAACAAAATACATAGCTAATATTTATGTTCCCTCGTCTTGTATGTATGAATGCCAACATAGAGGCTCCGCATATGTCCATGGTTTATTGTGGCTTGAGAACACCCCTAAAATTGATGTGATGGACTAGGCGAATATAAAATCAGTGAATGTATGAAAGTCTTCATATATTCATGTTAAGTTCAAATAAAATAGTCTATAAAACACTACTACTCATGATATAAGATATGCAAATGTATATGCACAATATTGTAACATATTTGAAATGTAGAGATAGAACCTATAAATGTAATGTTTCATATATATTCGAACACTTACAAAATGAATCACACCCCTTATTGACATCAACTACAAAAGTAATAACTATCCCTCTAAATCAAATAACATATATCGTTCGCAGACACATTGCATTGGGCATATGCAATTGCTAGTTATAAATATTATATATCTCCCTCTTTCTTAGGCTAATGGAAGTAAGACTCATGGTAAATATTTCTAATTTATTAATTTTTATTAATATCTATTTTACTTGGTTAAAGTTATGATATATTTTATGTTATAAACATTAAACCTCAAGTCAACACAAATAATTATTTTGAGTATATTTATTATTTTTATATTAGCAATTGATATTGTTCATAAAGCTTGAAATTAAAAAGAGAGTGTTCATGGCTTTGAGGCGTGCTCTCATACCACCCTCTTTTTTGTTGGAAAAATCTTATATCATATTTATTTTAATATAATATAAAATCTTTTCCAATTAAAAAAAAGTAAACACGACTAATTCATAATTAAAAAATAGTAAACATTGGTCATAAAGCTTAATTAAGTTAAGAAGTCAAGAAGAGAAATAGATAATTAAATAGTAAATAAAGAGTATTTAAAGTGTATTTAATAAACCTATATTTTTTAATTGTTGGGAAAATACTGATTTTGAAACATGATTGAAATCGAAGGTAAATGCTCCTCTATTGTGATATTAAAAAGTTAAGATTAGAATCAACATATCCTGCCCCTACATATCTATTTTTTTGTTAGAGTAGGTATTTACCTTAGCTCATGTTCACCTAGGTACTTTATTTACCTTTATTGTATTTATTCTTACCCACTTATGTGTGTGGATATTTATTTTATCTTATTTAGATATTAGGAGATATTATCTAGTTGTTAGGTATAGTTCTTTCCTTGATCTATGGTCTTGACTAGTTCTTTGATGACTAGTTATTTCCTTGATTTATGGCTTGATCTACGACCTTGATTGGTTCTTAGATTGTTATTCCTTTCCTATTTAAGCAAGGCCCATTCTCAATGTATTGCATTGAGTTCCATAATAATATATGATATTGTTTCTCATTTGTTTGCAAAGGTTTTATGTAAAGTTATTCTGCGAAGCTGCTTTCATCTTATTGATCGTGGTGTTTGATTAGCATGTGTTCTTAGCTTGGTACGATTTGGTTATCATTCCTTTCATGGTATCAGAGTTGGAGATTGCTATTGACATCCATGTCTGTAAGTTTTATTTTGCAAATAAATTCATTGTATATTCATATATTTGGGATTTGGTTGTATTTTGTTGTTGCATGCATTTTTATGCAAAACAGAGGCTTCCATTGGATCTCGGAAGGTGGGAAAACCCTAAGATCAACTGTAAACTCGACCATTTCTGGAGGCGATCCTTTTTCGGGTTTTTGCATTGTTGCGGCAGAAGCACACCGGTGTGCCTCGAGATCCGTGACGTAAAGAGGAAAAACATGGGGATTTTTAGGTATGTTGGTTTTCTTGAGATCTGCGCAGGGTAATTTTTGTTGCAAAGCATATCTATCTCAATTTACGTGCAGAAAGGTTTTCAGATCTTTCCTTTCTTGGCGGGGTCCCACGGATCTCGTGCACGCTTTTTGCTATTTTGGGCAAATCTGCAGAGTTGCTATTTTCGCAATAAAGGTCACCGTATACACACAGATCCGAGAAATAGTAATTTTTACGAGAAGGTTGTGTAAACACCCATTAAAATCCTTAGCCCTTGGTCATATGGCATGGTCATAGGAGGGCTTAAAGATTGTGATTCCATGCTTAACTTCAGCCCCCTTTAATTTTATTTGTGTGGTGAAGGCAACAACAATTTATTTTGTTTCATAATGCAACTAAAATAAATAATAGAGCAAAATATTAAAAAGCTTGTATCTTTTGATCGGTAACTCAGTTTTGAGTGCCGTTTTTTCAAAAGTGCTTATTTTTTGTGCTCTTTCCATTGGAAATATTTATTTTGAGACTTACACTATAATTATAAAGTGCCAAATATGGAGGAGTGTTGTAATCAATTGTGGATGCAATTTGCTGAGCCCGACGTCCTAAATTTTTAGGAGTTGCAGTTTGTACCTATCATGGATTCTGAGAATGATATGCTTTTCTCTGAAGTATGTGGACTTCAAGAGGATATTATAAAATTTTTGGAAGAAAATATATCACTCAAGAAGCGAAATTCTCTTTTACAATCACTCATTCATGATAAGGATACAATAATACACTTCCTACAGAACAAAGTTGCTAGCCTACAACATCACCATCATATTGTGGACAACCACATCCATGCTTCTAGTCCACTTGCAGCTATTGCTCCTGAACCGATCGACATTGATTTGTTAGTTTTGAGTCCGTTCTTGCTCTTGATGCTCATACACCTATGGAGCTTGTTACTGCACGCTCTTCCACATATGTGCCTATTACTGATACCACACATGTGTTGTGTATCCTACTTCTACTCAGTTGCATGGATTTTTTGAGAAGCATACTACGCATTTAGTTCTCGCATGCTCCGTCTATGGGTCTCACTAAGCAGAGTCATTGGTAGACATTCACGGGGTATTGTTTCCTCGATTCCACATGTTAAGTGGAATTCTCATCATGACATTGGTTTTGAGAAGATACTACATTGGGATCACACATTGTGAGCTCCTTTTTTGTTCGCTCGACTCTTTCTAAGGATCATGAGCAACACATGAGTTACGCACCTTTACTCGAGCTTGAGAAACACGAGAATTCAGGTATCGGACATGATCAACCCGACACACATTCGATTTTCTTTTGCATGCACCCATTGTGCATTTTGCACCAAGTCATATGCCTCTTGCCAGTGTTTTATCATTTTACACATCTTTATTTTCCCACGCTCCTTCAACATCTACCTCTTTCAAACTCGTCATCAATTTCCATTTACGTTATCGATCCCTCATTTGAGTTAGAGCTCATCATCAATATTTTGTTAATCTTCATCTTACTCTTCATCTCTCATCATTTTTTTCTCATGGCTTGCTAGCACAAACCACTTGAAAAAAGGGAAAATGTACACACCAAAATTTGGTATTGCTGCCCTTGATTTCCGTGTGCACATTTTTCACCATGGTCCTAGTTAGACCCATTTAATTTAATTAACTTCATTTATTTAAATTACCATCTATTATCCCATCACCTTTAATTACTAGTTAATTGTTGTTAATTAACCTTAGCTTTCATCTCTCCTAATTAGCTAACTACCTCTAATTAGCTTTATTTGGGATGCTTTTATCCCTAACCATCTAAATCCACATCCCTATGCTTTTTAGCGTTTATCCTATCCATATTTATCTCATATCTACCCATTATACTTCCCTAAACAACCCTTACCGACAACATGCTTTAAAGCATCTATCCCAATCTCTAAAAACCCCATATCTTGAGTAAATCAATGATTTTACCATCTAAGGAATGGTTTCCCATAATCGGTGGCAACCCAGTTGGGTTATCATCGACCCTATAAGATTGATCTCATCCCCCTTCCAAAATGAGACACAACCTTGAGATTTATTTCACTATGCAAACTTATCTTTGAATCTTAGCATTCTTGTAGTTGTGTCAACCATCTTATAATGCATTGGAGCTTATTTCACATAACTTGCGTGAATTTGGGAGGTTTATTTTAATTTTGTGCTTATTCATGATATCATATGTAATATTATTATCTTGTAGAATCTAACATTTTACGAGGTTTAGCCATTGTTGAGCTTCATTATTAGGTCGTTCTTCCAAGTTTTCTGTTTATAGGTCACTCATCCCAGCTATCTACCTTTGGCTTTGTTTCACTTGCTCGAGTCGTTGTCGCTTTAGTATAGTTAGGAAGTTGTCAGGAGCTCTTTTTGGATGCTCCATGTGAGAAGTGGATGCAAGTGAAGATTGAACCACAAGGGTAGTGGTGGCAATATTATATTTGTCACCATGTGTGGAGGATTTAGTGAACTCGGTTTTGGGTTTGTTTGATCAAAACTTAAGGTGGCCTTGCTTAAGGGAACAAAGTTCAAGTTTCAGAGCCATAGTGGAAGCCTCTTGAAAGGTTTGAAATGATTGGATTTGAATATTTGAAGAGATGTAATTTGCATAAGACCATGGGAATAATTCAATAAGTTCAATTCATGGGAGGGGAAATGATAGTTGGTTAATAATGCTACACCATCGTGAGTCAAAATATACAATATATTTTTCATCATATTGTCAAATGGAATAGAGGTCGGTGATAGAATTTTACGAGGTAATGCTGATCAAGAAGTGATCAAGGAATAAGCTGTGCTAGTTGAGTGAATGTGAATATTGTGTGTTGTGGTATGTTGGTGTACCAATCTAATGCGAGACCGACCATTGACATGGGAAATGTGTAAAGCATGAGATCTTGGTCATGGGAGATAAGATAACATGCATGTATAAAGGCTTGTAAATGTTGTTGTGGGCCCTCCTTGCTGTTGAACTTGGAAAATTTTAGCAATTCCCAATGAGGAGGATATGGTTTCATGGGGACGAGATGGATTGATGGTTTCATTGCAGATTTTTCGTATGAAAATGTGGTCTTAGATCCCAAATTTACGGCTTCAAGATTGGCCATTCTACTCAATAAATATTTTAAGGGATCATTATATGGTTGAGATGTTGAAGGATAAGTTTTAGATGCATATGAGGTGGATGGGTTGGGTTATTGATATGTTTGGTAAGTTTGGGGATGTGTTGGTGTAGGTGGAAGTGGTTGATGAGGAGGAATATAATTAAGAGGTTGTGATTGGATTGGTTGAGATAAAGGTTGATGTTGAGATATGGGGATGTGGTAAGATTGATTTGATTGAGTTGGTTATTATGAGATGGGCATGTTGATTGATTTTCTATGGGGTTGGTTGGGATGTAATTGGTAGGTGGTTGAGATACTTGGATTGGTTGATTGGGGAGTGTGCGGCTAAAGGTACCTCAAGGAGGAGATGGGTAAGTTTGCATTGAATGGATAGAGGAGGTTGTGAGGTGATGACATTGGCATGGATATGTCAATTAGAAATGAAGGGTAATGATGTGATATGTTGTTCGGATATGAGGTGGATGGGTTGGGTTATTGATATGTTTGGTAAGTTTGGGGATGTTTTGGTGTAGGTGGAATTGGTTAATGAGGAGGAATATAATTAAGAGGTTGTGATTGGATTGGTTGAGATAAGGGTTGATGTTGAGAAGTGGGGATGTGGTAAGATTGATTTGATTGAGTTGGTTATTTTGAGATGGGCACGTTCAATTGATTCTCTATGGGGTTGGTTGGGATGTAATTGGTAGGTGGTTGAGATGCTTGGATTGGTTGATTGGGGAGTGTGCAGCTAAAGGTACCTCAAGGAGGAGATGGGTAAGTTTGCATTGAATGGATAGAGGAGGTTATAAGGTGATTACATTGGCATGGATATGTCAATTAGAAATGAAGGGTAATGATGTGATATGTTGTTCGGATATGAGGTGGATGGGTTGGGTTATTGATATGTTTGGTAAGTTTGGGGATGTTTTGGTGTAGGTGGAAGTGGTTGATGAGGAGGAATATAATTAAGAGGTTGTGATTGGATTGGTTGAGATAAAGCTTGATGTTGAGATGTGGGGATGTGGTAAGATTGATTTGATTGAGTTGGTTATTTTGAGATGGGAATGTTTAATTGATTTTCTATGGGGTTGGTTGGGATGTAATTGGTAGGTGGTTGAGATGCTTGGATTGGTTGATTGGGAGTGTGCGGCTAAAGGTACCTCAAGGAGGAGATGGGTAAGTTTGCATTGAATGGATAGAGGAGGTTATGAGGTGATTACATTGGCATGGATATGTCAATTAGAAATGAAGGGTAATGATGTGATATGTTGTTCAGATATGGGTGGAAGAAAATGCAATCGTTGAGATGATTGAATAGGCATACTAGTGATAGTAGCGGAAGAAATGGGGATAGTGTTGATATGAGGTAAGTTGGGTGGAATAGAATCCACCAATTGAGTAGATTGATGGGATTGAGGGATTTTGGAGGACTTACAAAATAAATAATCATAAAGGGTGATAAGATTAACATCAAGGAGTTCTGAAACTCTGCAAATCCATGAGGGATAGTAGAGGGTCCAAGAGTCTCTAAAGGAGCAGGATACGAAGGTGAATTTGGTCTAGAAGGATTGGTTTCAATATGAGGATCATTTTAGATGACATGGTCTTCATGAAACGATACCATAGAAATACAAGGTTGGGAGATCAACGATGTGGTCTCAAGTTCAGAAGCTTGTTGGGAAAGATCATCATTAGGAGGGATGTCATTGGATGGGGTAGATTTCTGCGTTGTCTCAACCTGAGAAGGAGTGATAACTGACATGAAGTAGATAATCATTTGTTTATGTAGTTTATTAACAAAAAAATCAAGCAATAATTTTTATCATTATGATTATTTAGATGTGAAAAAGAAGTAAAAGGGGCTCGAAAGGAACCTATGAAATGGTAATCTATGGATGGTTTCGGTGGTTTTGGTGTGGAGTCCTTGATATACCTAAAGGTACGTGAGGCCCAAATCTATATAGAGTTTATAACGCAGCTAGAACACCGCGAAAACTTTCCTATTGGGTGATGAAATCCCAACACTTCCACATGGTAAGAAGTGTTTGGATGTGTAAGTTGTTTTGTCTATTTGGTTGTGTGTGATGAAGTGTGTATGCAACGTGTTAAACCCCTAGTTAAACTAGATTTACAAGAAAGAATGAAAGGGTTATTTTTATATCCAAAACAAAATATGGAGATTTGATGAGGAAAAAAAAAGGAAAGTGTGATGCAAAATGAGAAAATAAGAAAAATAGGAATACATGGAATACGCTTTTCCTTTTTATCTAGAGAGGGTTATTTTACCAGGCATGCTAGAATGTTTACTGAATTTTCCTCTTCATGTTCAGATTAGTGAACTAATAATAAAGAAAATAAATCAACTCAAAATATGAAGGGTGTATGGACCTTTAGATGGAATAATGATGTGGGAGGGTGCAAATGATGGATCCTTATCTGCGGCGAGCAAAGTGACCTACAAATCAAGATAACTCAATAGAAAAATATCATATTAGTAGATAGATGGAAGGGTTTCGATTAAGTCGAGTCTGTGTAGTGTGAGCTTCTAGGATGGATGTCAAACCTCATTTTGATAAAGATAGATAAAAGTAGATATTAATAAATTTGATGTAACTAAGATTTGGATAATATGTAGTAAATTTGAGATAAACAAAATATTGAAATGCAGAAATTTAAGGAAAGTAGAGATCGATCTAAATATATGTAAAGTAAATCAAACCTGGAAGGGTCGACGATGACTCGAGTCTACAGAGGGCCATTCGGCACGAATGAGGCGAGATGGAATGAAACAGTGATGAAATATGTAGATCTGAAATATCTGATGGTAGATACGGACCTGATCCAATATTGGAATGATGAACAGAAACCTGCAGAAGATTCTAAGATTGGGAGAAATAGAAAGGATGCAAGAAAATTATAGATCTAAGGGTGATCTTTGGAAAGATGGACTTAGTCGATGATGACGAAGATGGGTCGGCGGCGACTCAGGGGGCTGGTAGAATGGATCGGAATGATGAAGAGGCTAAATGAATAGGTGAATACAATAACCAAAAGAAGATGGATGTGGATATGAATAACAAGGAAATTGATGCAATGCAGAGGTGGGGTCGACGGAGACTAGACTGGGTCGACGGAGACCTGGGTAGATATAAGCTTAGACAAAAAGAGGTAAGTTGAAATGAATACCTGTAGATAAAGGCAGATGAAAGGGAAGGCTGAGGCTGAGTCCTTGATGACAGTTGAACCTGCACAAGATGTTAGTGGCTGATATAGATAATAGTATGACAATAATGAAGAAATGCATGCAAAGATGAGAGATATCTCCCTAAAACTCCAAAATGGGAACACAAGATCTCCAAGAGGATTCTAAGATGACTGTGGCATTGTAAAGATACTCAAGAATAAAGGAAAGATCACAAGAAAGTGAAAGTCTCTAAAATTACATCCTTGAACAAGGAGGGGTGAATGTAGCTTTATAGGGTCGACTATGACCCGGGTAAGTCTGCGACTACGAGAGGCGTCCATTTTGGCGGTGGAATGATGTCCAACTCAAGGCAAAGAGGCCCAAATAAAGCGTGATTATAGTTTAGATGGATAGATACAAGCTAGGGCTAGATAGGGAATATAAATGGGTAGGTGGATGGTTAAGATGAGTAAATAAAGGCCATAGATAGGTAAAATCATTAAATGATGGCCTAGAGATAACAAATTGGAAGATTTAGGGATGAAAAATGGGATTAAATGATAATTGATGATGATTAAGATTAATTAATGATAATTAGGGAGGATAAAATAATGAGATGAAGATTAGAGTTAATTAAGGATAATTAACATAATTAATGAAATGGTTAGAGGTGGGAAATTATAAATTGAATATAGGATGGAATATGAAATTCGAATGGATGGCCATGAAGAAAAGAGAGCGAACGGAGGGTGGAGGGTGGTGACACCAAATTTTGGTGTCTACATTAACCCATAAAAAATGTTATGTTAATGGGGCCTATGTTATCCCTCTATTGTTATTAGGACCTTTACGATTCAAAAAAATCACAATCAACACTTGATGCAATTCAACAATCAATCTAGTGTACACGAGTGTCCCAAACCCTATCTTTTCAATGTGTGCAAAACTGTTATATGCTAGAAAAAAATATTTAAATGTTTGACTTCAACTTTTAAGCAAGGATGATTCATAATAATATATCATCTACTCTTACAAATTCAATATAAATTTTACATTCAACCCATGCATTCCTAAATGCATTAATAAACATATGTATTTATATACTTCTCGAATTTTGAGACCATATTAGCAAGAAAGTTGACAAAATGAGCACAAAACTCAAAGAACCCAAGTGGGGTCAAAAGGAAGCAAAAAGAAAATGACAAGAAACATGAAGAAGAACAAAAACATAGAGGCTATCCTTTTGAATAAAGCTACTAAATTGGTAGAATGAATAAAATAGTGGGATTTAGCAATTTGGACTTATCATGCCATTGGGGGTCTTACATGTGCGAATAAATAGTCGTTTTGTAAAATTTTGGGTGTTTTTACTTGAATAGTGATATTTTAAGGATATTTGAAGCAAAAATGAAGGTTTGAAAAATTAAGGAGGGGGAGAGAAAAACGTGGCAAAGAAAAAGTATAATTTATTCACAAATAAAAGTGTAAAATAAATAGTGTCCACGATCATACACAACACAAGGTGAACAAGTCAAATGTCGAAAAACAAAAGAACCAATTATGAACAAAAACCTAATTCTTTCAAAAACTTAATCACACATTGGTTGATAAGCTTGGTCCACGGTAACATATGATACCAATCTACCTTAATATTTATGCTAATAAGGGTGTTACCACAATAGAAGTGGCCCTCCTATTACCATAATGGTTGATTTATTGTAGGATGAATATGTTTTCTTTTTGGACCTTCTCCTCTCCTTCTTTGTTATATGATAGATATCTAGGAATTTAATCTCCTTCTTTGAAATTCTAATCCAACTTTAACTCCTTACAGAACCCATAAAAATAGGTTTTGTTGATGGGGTTTTATTTTATCCTTCTATACATTATTATTAGGCCCCTCATTATTTGAAAAATTAAAATCAACAATTGATGCAATTCAACATTCAACCTAGTGTATGCAAATGTCCCAACACATATCTTTTCAATGTGTACAAAAACATTTGTATAGACTATAATAAGTCTCTAAATGTTTGAATTCAATTATCACCACAAAGATGCTTCATAAATATAATAGATATATGCACTACAATTTTAATATAGCTCTTGGATTAATCCTTGTGTTCTTAATTGCACTAACACACATATGTCTTTATAGAATACTTGAATTCAATTAAAACCATGTTGGCATGCAAAGACATCGCATAATGAGCGGGAAAAATCAATAAGAGGAGGAAAACTCAAGGAACCCAAGTGGGGTCAAAAGGACCCAAAAGAATGTGACTGAAAAATGTGAAGTTGATTTGAAACGTAGAGGCTATTATTGTGGAAGAAAGGTACAAAAATAATAAAAGACCAAAATAGTTGGAAATAATGTTTTTGACTTTGGGAAGTATGGGGTTGTAAAAGGAAAATAAACTTAGTCATTTTGTAGGTTTTTGGGTGTTTTGAGTTGATTGGTAAGATATTAAGGGTCTAGGATAATAAGAAAGAGAGGTTTCACAAATTACTAAGGGGAAGAGGGAAAAATGGTGAAGAACAAGTAGAAGATAGAAGCAAAGAACAATTTACAAATTAAAAAGTGTTGAAAGTCATACACAACACAAGGGGAACATGTCAAAATCCAAACATCAAAGGAACATGCACCAACAAATACCTAAGTCTTTCAAAAAGTTAATCCCACATTGGTTTGTAGGCTTGGTGGTATGCAACAATATATAAATCCTAGCATACCATGTTCTTTATGTCGACAAGGAGACATCACAATGGAAGTGGCCCTCGTACTAACATAATGATTGATTTGTTGAAGGATGAGAATGTTTTCTTTCTCAACCTTCCCTCTTCAATTACCTCTAAATACATGGCGTACTAACCCAAGATGGATACACACGTTCATTGCATCTTAGAATCACTCCCACTACTCTAAAATCATCAATCAATCAAAAAGTTGATCCCACATTAATTGGTAGGCTTGGTACATGATAATTTATAAATCCCAACGTACCAATATCCTTATGAAAATAGAAATTATGCCATATTAGAAGCGACCCTCTTATTATCATAATATTTGATTAGTTGCTACAACAAGTCATTCAAAGTTACTTCTATAACTCTAAATTCATCATTCATCCATTCATTCATAATTTAAAGCAATAATCAATAAACTCATAAATAACATTATAACAATGGTTGATCCTAAACATCACGCACGTTCGCGTGGTTCCAGCCAAAATGGAACCCGCGACCTGCTGCCCGCCAATTTAGGTCCCCACCACTGCGCCAAAGCACTTTTCAGTGATGTAAAGTCAAAAATTTAGATTTAGCAAGGACTGCGAACGTACGTGATGTTTAGGCATACCGTATAACAATCAATCAACCAAGTCCCATATGCATAGGCCCTACACTATGTCCTTTTACCCATTGAAGCCCACTAAAATTATGGACATGTGGGCCGTGGGTCTTAGTCTCATGAAATTTGTTGTTTTGTACATCCCGCGTAAATGTGGGGTTCGAGCTCTTCTTGGGCCACCATCTTTCGTCGATAGTGATAGGTAAAAATATTGCATGCAAGAAAAATATTCAGTATGTCGCGTCGCACCTACTCTGTCCCTTCTTAAAATTATTTAAACCCAGGCGGGCAATGGCAGAACCAACAAAAAAAACAAAAAAACAAAATCTCGAAAACAGGAGAATGAGATTCAGCATTGTGGGATTGGTGAGCAGCCTGAAGCGGCGCTACTGGATCTCGCAGGGCCTTCAATCCAAGCTGATTGATCTCCCCAATGGCACCACCATGCACTGCTGGATCAAATATTCTTCCTCTTCTTCACCCTCCGCCCTGCTCATTCACGGTTTCGGAGCTGACGGTTTGAGCAGCTGGGACAAGCAAATCGGTGCCCTGGGAAACCATTTTAACCTGTACATCCCGGACCTTGTGTTTTTCGGAGAGTCCACCACGACCAGCTCGGAACGGTCCGAGATATTCCAAGCGGAGTGCTTAAAGAGTCTTTTAGAGAGCCTGCAAGTGAAGAGCGTGACGGCGGTTGGGCACAGCTATGGCGGCTTCGTGGGGTTCTGGCTCGCGCACCGTTACCCGGAGCTCGTCCGGCGTCTGGTCATCGTGAGCTCGGGCATTTGCATGACGCCGTCGAGCAACGACGATCTCCTCAAAGAACTCGGCGCCGCCGACATCAAAGACGTTCTCCTTCCCAACAATGTTTACGACTTTAAGAGGGGCGTCAATCTCACCATTTACAACATGCCCTGGCTTCCCATCTTCATTTACAAAGACTTCATGAAGGTACAGAGTTTTACTTGATTGCTTGCCATTTGCTCTGTAGTTTTATGATAACATCTCAGCCTAAATTTCACATATGTTTGCAAGACTGATTGTGTTATGTATTGATGTGGGTTTGGATGTAATGAAGAGTAAAGGCGGAAAGAGGGATGAGAAGGCACAATTACTAGATTCCGTTGTGATTGGCTCAAACCATGCACATCCACTCCCAGCACTGAACCAGGTAATTGTTTCATTGCTTCTCTCTATGGCCAGATCTGGATATCTGTTTCTTACAAGTATTTTGACGTTGCAGGAGGTTCTCATAATATGGGGGAAGAATGATAAAATCTTCAAACTCCAAGAGGCACATGCTCTCCAAAGGTAACAATTCCACCCTGTTTCAACAGAATTAGTTGTTCCACAGGAATGACCGTAGCTGCAAAAGAATTGAATCCGAGACCAGTTGTTTACAAGCATTTAGTCTTATAGATTCACTGTTGTACACGTAAATGTTAAATATAAACCCAGACTGTGTATATATTAATTTCTGTCGAAATCGTCAATCTTGAACGTGCCGGCTAGATACGGCCTTCTGATGCTAGGGGCTGTTATACATTTTTTGTGTCCATTTGTGTGTTAAATCGCGGACTGTCAATCTCTACACCTTCAATTTACGCTCAGCTGTTCTATAGAGCCATTGAAACGGCTCAACCGGAAATTAAACTCAATGTTATCAAATGTAACATTGTTCTTGTGATGATGAACCTAAGAGATGGATCGAAACATTGACAATAATTATGAATCAAATCGCAACATATCCATTGCTTATGCTAAAATGTAGTATGGCTCGAGCAATGGAAATGTCCTCTGTTACACTTCTTTTTATAGAAGATTATGCTGTAATTGATGCCATTTCTGTCAAACAAGCTAAGTACAGTAATTTAATAACGGTGTTTTTCTTTTTTGCAGGCATATTGAGAGAAAGCTAAACTTGTGGTGATAGAAGAGTGCGGGCATGTTCCTTCCATCGAGAAACCCGCACAGCTGAACGAAGAAATGCTGAAATTTCTTGTGGGTATTGACAATTCTCCACGAAAATGATCGAACTGAGAATGAATTTGAGACATCGTCAAGCAATCAGAGTCGTGAGACGTCTTCAGAGTGTTGAACGTTAATTTCTTCACAGTATGTTAAAATTAAAAAAAAATTATAATGTTTTTAAAAGTATACATGTGCAATTATTTGATTCCCTCACTTAATCGGGGAAAAAACAGGACTTGCTGAAGTGATTGGGGATTTTGATTTGTTTGTCGTGATCATTTAATGCAATGAGAGAAATTGCGAGGGAAGAGACATAAAGAATATTATATGATGTATGGAGGAAACTTTGTATTGACTCATACACCCAACTGGCAAGTGAGTCTTATTATGGCAGATAACTTTTATTTTAATTCAGTGCTCTAAACCCCACGGAGTCCACCATTATGGAAAACTACAGAACTTGTTGTCTACTTTTTCGTGTTTTAACAGTTATGTTACATATGAATCATTCTTTTCAACCCCAAACTTTATTACTCATACAAGTTTTATGTGAATGATAGAATAAATAGGATTTTAGACGTAAAGTAAAATGCACAATCACGACTCTAATTATCAAAGAAGTTTACGGACTATGATTAGTGTTAAATAATTTTTCAAAAGGCAATTTATAGGGAGTAAACAAAAGTTTATCAATAATAAAGATTATAATTTTTGTAAGTTTTGTAAAAAGCTAATTTGGGTACGACCTATAAGCCAAAAGTCTATCGGGAGTGATAATTTTTTAACAATATATTTTGATTGTTCTATGCACTAGCAATCACACGTGGGGTGTGCGATGATAACACCGAAAGAATGAGATGGAAGTGAGGAGAAGGAAACGAAATAGACAACAAAGTAGTAACATAAATGCAGGTGGGTATACAATAACAGGAGGAACTTGGTGAAACAAGGAACAAGCAACAAAATAGGAGATGAGAAGAGGAGTAGAGGGAGAATGAACTGGAAATGCAGTTCAAGAGAGGAGAGATGAAGGATTGAAGCCGAGATTCCCCTATTAAGAGTGATTGAAGTAGAGGTGCAGAGGGTGTTTTTGTGGAGTGGCTGAATGAAAAAGGAGGGATACGAAGGGCTGACAATGAGGGAACTGTCAATATAGTTGTGAAGGTTCGGCCTTGTCTTGGTGTTCCACCTAGTCAATAGTGGCTCGATGCGGAGTAAGCCCTTGAAATTTGTGGGTTGAAATGTCCAAATCCATTTTAAGCGGTAGTCGTCTTCGGTTTCCTTTGGAAATAGGTGGTACATGAACGTGGAAGGGGTTTTCTACATCCAAAGGAGGGCTCGAGTATCGACCAAATCTGATGATGACAAATAAAGGAAAAGGAGGTGGATCAGAGGAGCCTTCCTAGACTATGTCGACAGAGCTGATAGCACCATTGACAAGACTTGTTTCAAAGCATGAATTTCTTGTTGATGTAGAGAAGACCTTTGTGTTGTAACTGATTGTCATCAGCCTCTCCGAAGTCAGCACGTCTGGTGGTTTGAGCAATTGATCTAGCTATGGGAGAGGTAAGGGACTTTAAAAGTTGAAGGTTGTGGTTTTCAACCAGGTCGTTTTTAGCAAAAAGATGGGGGGCATCTTTGAACTTGATGATTTCTTGTTCAGAAGGGAATGAATTCGTTCTTGACATAAGGATCTCCCAATCTTGAAATAGAGAGAGAATTACAAATGTTGAGTAACAAGTTATGAAATGATGCCTATGTAGGATTGGAACCCAATTGCCTGAAGATTGCATTGAGGGAGATGGCTATTGTGAAGTCTTTCCATAGGCTAGCCCTACAGGATTTGTTGGCATATAGAGATACATCCATGAAAGGTGGAAGTTGGCCAAGGTCGCCAACGAGGATGGTAGACCTGTTCCCAAAAGCAGATGTTTTGGAGTGAGGGAAAGCTTCTTGAAGGCGGTAGTCAATTTTACCAAGAAACTTTGGGCCGATGAAACTCATTTCATCAATTAGAATATATTGGACATGTTTAAGGGAGTCTTGCAAAGATGATAAACTTTGTCCTTCATCGAGACCATACCGAGCACTTTGTTTGAGAGCCGATAGAAAAGATGAAGTTGGCCAAGGTCACCAATGAGGATGGTAGACATGTTCCCAAATGCAGATGTTTTGGAGTGAGGAAAAGCTTCTCGAAGGCGGTAGTCATTTTTATCAAGAAACTTTGGGCTGATGAAACTCATTTCATCAATTAGAATATATTGAACATGTTTAAGGGAGTCTTGAAAAGATGATAAAGAAAGAGAATCATACACATCGAGATCATTCCCATATGTAGGTAGATATTGATTTGAAAAATGAAATTAAACTAAACGAATACACCGTGTCACTTTCTTTTATACTTGTCCAAAAATAGAAAAAACACATAGAATTCCAAGATCCTATTGTCTAACACCTTCGGTGTAATAAAACAGATCATTACCTTTGTCTATTAGTTGTCCTCTATTTATGAACATTAATTTTTTTTACCTCTATGTATTGAATTAAGTTACCAACTATTATACAACACATCACATTTCTAAATTTGTTTTTCTGGTTATCCTTTGGGAACTCAAGGACCAAGTATGACAAGATTAATCCTATATTCGTAACCAAAAGGTTCATAAGAGACATAAGTTGTGGTGTACTAAGGATTGATGGGTGAAAAGATAAGTTATGTGGAAATAACAATTTTTTTAATTTATAAAGGATGTGGTTACCTTGTCATACATTCTAACGGTGAATAACTTCAACAATGACAAATGTATCATTATGCCGAAGTCGTTCTTGTAGTGGAGTTGAACCTGTTAATTCTGACAGAAGTCAGAAATCAAACGAAGGACATTCATTCTTGGAGTGTCGTTGAAATCTAACAAACGCAAGAGTAAATGTATGGGTAAATAACACGCCACTCCTTGCATGCAGTTATTTGTAAGGGCTCAGGATGGCCAACTATATACATTACATGCACTAAAATCTTGGGTCATAACGGTGAGATGTGTCCTGTTATCCCTGTATACTCACCTCGACACCCTGCTCTTGTGCGGCGCACAGAGCCTTTCAAAAGCATCACCCTTTCCCTCCTAACAAAACTTTGCTGCAATTCCACTCCATGTCAGGGAGAAAATATTGCTTCGGTGGTCATTTAGCCAGAACCTCCATTTTTTATGGCAAATTTTATATTCAGTTTGACTAAATCTTTGGGTGTTTGTGTTATTCATTTTTCTGCATGTAAAATAAGATGCATGTCTGTTTCCCTGCATGTAAGATAAATAATTGTTATTAAGGGGATTGAGCCAACTTTTTCAAATTATTCGAGGATTAATGGTCTGAAACATTTCTTCTTATTGTTTGGTTTGATTTTATGTGAGTTTCTCATCCTGGTGCCGCCCATTACCCAAACCATAGCGCCGAGTTTCTTGGCATGAGATGAGTAGTAATCCAGCACTAGGAACTCTAAGAATGGCATCAGAACCCCTGTGCAGATCGCAATATTGCAAGCAAAAACACGCTGGCTGTGCCTATCCCTCACGTAAGTTTGCATGGAGGGTGATGTGGCATGTTAGGCACTTCTGTCTATGCTAAAGTTGACCAGCCAACTCCGTTTGCCTCCGTCTGTCTCTCTCTCCATTTGTCCTTTTCTGTCCAGAACTATTAACTGCTGCACATGTCATCATATCTATCAAATCATTCGTTGTCAGGTAATAAATTTGTATTTCAAATTTTAAATTTTCCCACTCGCGTCCATTCCATATCTGAACCCTTTCCTTTCTATGTTGTTCATAACTTCATTTTCCCCTGTTTTTCTGCAGGGTGTCCAACCGAATATAGGTAGTCGGATTCACAAAGAGGAAGACAGGTTTATCAAAGGACTGCCATTGCTACGTCCAGGACAGGTTTATCAAAGCACTGGCTTTGTTGCCTCCACTTTTTAATCTATTTCTCTTGCATATTGTGCTGTTGATTTTATTGTTTATAGTGGTGTAATGATTTTATTCAATATTATATGCAAAAATATCATCTCATTTCCAAATTTTCTCAATATTTCATCTAAAATCTGTTGGAAATCCATTGTACCAAATGAAATACACCATCAAAACTTTACATGCCAAATAACAAAATAAATATATTAAAAACACGCACATATAAAGATGTCTTAGAATCCAAAAATATATACATCCATTGCTGTACTACATATAAAAGAAAGTATTCTCAAAACATAGATGGAGAGATTAATGATGATCAGACAACAGGGGTGGCAGACTTCATTTGTGGATCACTAGTTGTTCTCTCGTAGGCATGCAGAATCTCTGTAACCTGGCCCATATTTTCTGCTCACAAGCCCCGCATGTAATAATAGCAAATAAGCTTACTGGGTGAATGTCAGGATTATGATAAACGCCTCCAATGTTTTTTGCATTCTTATGGCCTTCCCCAGGGTTTTTGAAGATTTAGTTGAAAAGTTTCTAAAATTTTAGGATTAGTTGTCATTGTGTTGACTAATGTAAAGTATGAATTTATTTTGATGCCAGCTTCTAAATGTTAAATTTAGGATGATGTCTACCATATATTGAGATTTTCAATTCTTTTCCAGTTTTTCTTGAGTGTATTTAAGTTTATGTTAATATTTTATGTTTAGTTTTCTTTGACTATATTTAAATTTGAGAAGGGGTTGTGGTTCTATATCCATAATGCATATTTCTATTTCAATCTACAATATCAAAGTTTCATGAGCATATAGGATATATATCAAAGTAGTTTACTCTTCTACATACTATGTTGTTACCTTGAAAATATGTATTTTCAATGTTTGTTTTTATTACATAGTTATATGACCTTATTCGACTAATTTTATTCAATTATTTTTTAATAATTTCTAATTTATTCCCTCCTCCTTTGACTATAACAATTTAATAACGTATTTTGTTGTCACCTCTAATAACGACGATCCAACACATTAAGTTCTTATAGAAGATACTCATTGTACTATACAAAACTACAATGTCAAATCTTAGTGTGCCTACAAAATCTATATCAAAGTAGATTGTATCTCCACGTAATACATTGTTTCTTCGACGACCTTCATTTTTAACGTTTTTTGCACTACATAATCTATCAAAGTTGTTTCATTCAATTATTTTTAATAATATCAAACTCGTTCCCTCCTACTTTAATTACAATAGTTCAACAACGTATTACGTTGTCACCCACAATAAATGTTGAGCGAACATGTTATTCTTACAAGATATACTCATTATATTGTATAAAACTATGATGCTAAATTTTTATGTGCCTACAGGATCTATATAAAAGTAGAATATTATTGCTCCACGTAATACGTTGTTCCATCGACGACATACATTTTTAATTTTTTTTTCACTGCATAGTAGTACGAATCTATTCAAAGTTGTTTGATTCAATTATTTTTAATAATTTCCAATTCATCCCCTCCTACTTTGAGTACAATAAATCAACAACGTATTACGTTGCTACCCCTAATAACGACTATCCAACGCATTACTCTTGCAAAAGATACTCGGTGTACTATATAAAAATACAATGTCAGGTCTTAGTGTGGCTTCAATATCGATATCAAATTAGGTTTTCGTTCCACGTAATACGTTGTTGCATCGACGACATGTATTTTTAATGTTTTTTTTTCACTACATAACATTATAAATCTATTCAAAGTTGATTCACTTAGTTATTTTTGAATAATTTCCAACTCATTCCCTTCTACTTTGAGTACAATAATTCAACAATGTATTACGTTGTTACCCCTAATAATGATGATCCAACACATTATACTTACAAAAGATACTCAATGTATTATATAAAACTACAATTTCAAATCTTAGTGTGCCTACAGGATCTATATCAAAGTAGGTTGTTGTTCAATGTAATACATTAATTCGTCGATGACATGCTATTTTAATGTTGGTTGTGCACTTTGTGGTGTTATGAATCTATTCAAAGTGGTTACACTCAATTATTTTTGAATAATTTCCAACTCATTCCTTCCTCATTCAAACATTGATAGCTTTGTGATACTGTCCATGCTGTAGCCAATTCCCTTTCTAACATTGATAGCTTGGGAGCGATCATCAACCATTCTAGGCTTGTCACCAAGCCAGATGAAGTAATTCTGTCTACCAGATCCTGTAGGACCATGATGAGTTCGATATATAAATTGGCTATCGAAACCAACTTCTATTTCATCGTTCGCCATTTTTATGCTTGTGACGACTGCTCCTGACAGAGGCACAAGTGCTTTCTCATTGGTTTCGTAGTTGTAGCCGCCGCCACTGTAAGCCTCATAGACCGCAGCAAAGTACTTGCCCACTTCTTGAGCGTCTGAAGCGATTTTGCCGAAATTATGAGCCAAGGCTCCAACTCCAATTGCCAAGCCGCCTAAAATGACCGAACCTCCGCTCAAAGCCATGGCCACACCTGAAGCCCCAACCAGTCCTGCTCCGAGGCCTGCAACTCCGGCTACAGAGCTTGCCAAGTCGAAAACCAACTGAGTGCCGAAGGTGGCCTTTTCAACTTCGTCCCGAGCTAGCCACAGCTGGTAAGCATCCAAGCCCACATTAACGAAGCCCAGTGAAACTCCGAATCCCTCTGTGGCAGTGGATTTGAAAATATTGCCGAAAGTGGACAGTGAAACCTCCAATATGTGAAGGACGTGACTCTGACAAATTCTGTCAAAAAGACCAGCAACCCTTCATTTTTGTTGTGGCTTGGGAGGAAGTACGGGCTTAGGTGGAGATCGATGGCTCCGCACGAGCCGTGCTTCGTCGACATGTGCTGCTCCTCTGTTGATATTTTGACCATGTCAGAACCCCTAGTTCGGCATAAATATATAAAATAATAATAATATTATATATAGATAAAAGAGAGAGAGAGAGATAGAGTAATTATATTTTTTGTGAGAAGAAAAGAATAGAGAGAAGGCTTTGTTAAGGTTTTACAAATTTTTGTACAATCACCATCGTTTGATGTTCTGCCTTTGTGTCATACCATTCTCTGTGGGAAGTTTTTTCCTCATGTTTTTCATTTATTGATTCCTTTTAGACCTTTTAGGTACTTCATCCTTTGACGACCTTTTTATATGGCTTCCCACAATTAAACTCAAGGACAATTATTGACACTACGAGGAATTGGGATGGCACCTCCAAGGAAGCACTTATGGAAATTTGTTCCTAATTACGCCAAAGGTGTTCCCCCTATGGTAAAGGACCTTCAGACATTTCTGTAGTGATGTTAAATTTGACGGCCTTCCAAACATTTTTCTAAGGTGTTTAAGTTTGATGGCCTTTTGGACGTTTTCACTTTTTAGTGGCTAATTTAACAGTTGTGGGCTTGTTTGAGCTTGGACTGCAATATCATATGAGATTGGTATCTCGCCCTCTCTGCAACTATTTCTCGGACTTTCTTTGAACCCATGATTTTTCTCAGAGTGAGCTTATGCTTTTCATTACTACAAATTCTGCTCACAAGTGCGCGGCTCCAGGAGGCCCGATTTGTAGTGAGGGCGAGGGACACATCTGCTGCTAACTTTATATTACGACTCGAACCTGGGACCTATACAATTTCATCTCCATCAACTTGATTAGTGGCGGCGTTGGGATTTTGGAGGCTATTGAGAGCCTGAAGAAAGTGTTTGAGATACGTTGCTTCAAGCTCGAATCTCTCATGGCTTCCAAACCAAAAATATGACTACTTCATAGTCCAAAATCTGGCCTTTTCATTCACCTACAACTTTACCCTCGCAATTGGACATGCTTTTTGCAAGAATAAAAAAGGAACCTGAGTTGAGATTTTAGAGGAGGATTTGACAGAGATTGAAGAGAAAGTCGTTGAGCGGCAGGGTGACAATTATAATAAGCAGGTAGTGATGATGGTGTCTGTTTTCCATGAAAATACCTCCATGGGCAGGGCAAATTTAATTGTGGTTTAATTGGGAGGAATTTTAGCGAGAGCTCCGTTTATCAGTTACAAAAACATTATGTGTATTTATTTTATTGCTGCAACTACCTATACACTGCTTAAATTACATTAGCTAGGGTTTAAGCATGGTCAACACCTCTGGGTCTCAATAAATTGCTTGTATTATGGTGCAAGGAACTGGCAGGTCTGAAAGGCCGTGTTCGGTGTGTCGCTCTCCACGTTTTGCCATGGGTTTTAAAGAGCTTTTAACTCTGTCGGTGAGTTTGTTTGACATAGATCTACTTATTCCACTCAACTTATGTTTTGTTGTTCAACGCATGGAGAAACTACAATGACCACTATACGGCTCATATAATATCTTTTTCCCCTATGGGAAAGGCCCTTGCGGACGTTTCTCCAACTATGTAAAATTTGACGGCCGTTTAGACGTTTTGGACGTTTTCGTTTTTTTCGGGTTATTTTTTACGGTTGTTTTTTGCATGTAATGGTTTTTGCGAGGTTTCAGTCGCATGAATACGTTTCCCACCTCTGGTAGGCCTATCATATGATGTTCCTAAATGGTATTTCACATCACCTGTTTGGTGTAAGTTCCAACTTCATCAATCGGCTTCGTGCCACCACTAAACTCACTGAAAATCTGTCTTAACGGCTTCCTGACCACATTGCCCAGGACATTCAATCTTCCTCTATGAGACATACCTATAACAATGCTTTCCACACCCATGTCAGCAGATCTATCAAACATCTCTTTCATTCCTGGAATCAAGGTCTCAGCACCTTCAAGACCAAAACGTTTTGCAGCAGTCCATTTTGTTGCCAAAAAATTCTCAAATTGTGTGCTCCAAATTAGTCTATCGAGTATAACATGCCTTCGTTCCGGGCCATACTTACTGGGAATTACTGTCTCAATTTTTTCCCTCAGCCAATTGCACTTATCACGGTCAGGTATGTGCATGTATTCATACCCAATTGTACTAATTGCTGGAAATTATGTGGCGTCGAGTGTAAAGATCGGCCATGTGGAAGGATCCATAGCAATGGTCTTTTCGTATGCGAGGACTGCTGAGCCAGACGGACCCTCAGTGCTGTCCTCAATAAACCAGAGGAAAGCCTATGAAAAGGCATGGCCGCTAAATCCAGGGGCTTCTGAAGTTTCCTTAAAGCATCAAAACCCTGACTAAGATCAAGAAGACCAAAATTTCACAGACTTTTGAACTGCGGGCATTCAATTCTCAAGCCCTATTTTTAAAATTTCTAAAATTGAATAAAAATTAACAGACGCACTATAGAAATTAAGATTTCGGTAAAGGATCGAATTCACAAAATCTAAAATTTCGTTTTCAAAATTAATCAAATTTTAAATCCGTTTTTGAGTAACCCTAGTGTTTTGGTAGAAGACCAACCTCCTGACAAAAATAAAATGTTCTATTCTTCAATGTTCTGTCAAAATTTACAGCAGCTTTACAAACATTGGATGCGGTTTCAGAATGAGGCATCCCTTTTACTACAAACTATTTTGCATAACAAACGTGTTCGAGTACAATCTATATTTACAAAAGTTTTGAACAAGGTTCGTATTGGAAATTCAATAAGGATCCAATGTTACCTGAAACAACTGTGTTTTTTTTCAAAGAATTGAGAGAGGAAGATATCATGGCCATTTCCTTGCCATGATTTGAACTATTTAGTTTGCCATGAGCCTTACGACATTTAGATTTACGTGGTCCCTTTCATCTGAGAACGCTTCTTGTGAAACTTCCAGCAAACTGAAGATTTTACAGAAGAGCGTAATAAGTATCCCGACAACATCTTGAATTAACTTTGCGCTTAGCTTAATATCTTTTTTACGCCGAAGGCGTTCCCCCTATGGGAAAGGCCCTTGCGGACGTTTCTCCAACTATGTAAAATTTGACGGCCGTTTAGACGTTTTGGAAGTTTTCATTTTTTGAGTTATTTTTTACGGTTGTTTTTTGCATGTAATGGTTTTTGCGAGGTTTCAGTCGGCTGATCTGTAAACCTAACCCTAGATATCCTCCCTCTTGTGATTGGTTTAGGGTTTTCCGTGAAATGGCAGTTGCATGTTTTATTGCTGAGAGAGAGGAGTGATAGAAGAGTGAGCGCTGTGGAAGTCAGATCGTCCACCGTAACATATTCACCTCGAGAAATAGCAGAGGCGGTAGTTCCCTGAGCAGGAGGAAGCGTAATGGTTTCACGGCTGCCCCTGTCCATCAATCATATTTGGAACTGTATATTTGATTAATGCATGTTAGTATACATGGGCGCCTACTCGGAATGACCTCCACTCTCGCGCCAGAGACTATACACAGTGGGTATTTATTGAAATCTACATCTTCCCCTAGCGATGGTTGAGGGTCACTGTTTCGGCACTGTGGTGGATTGAATAGTAGACAGAGCCTCCTGCCATGGTTGATCAGTAGTTCCACGCCCAGGGATTAGTGTTGAAGGGTTTGTTCTCCAACGTGCCTGAGATCCGGTAAGAGCTCTCCCTCTGTCTACAGTGTTGTTAACCCGACCCATGTTGTTTCCACGTGCCTCTCCTGCCAGCTGTATTGGAGTCATCATAATTTGTGAGGAGAATATGCACTTGTTTTGTGAATATTGCAGTCCATGGGTTGCCCTCCGCTTCAGACATTCCATCAAGTTGTTAGATGTTACCTGCCAGTAAATCAAATTGCGTTGTTAATCAAATTGCATTGTTGCATTGTTGAAAGTGGCAGTTTGTCCTCTGACCATGAATCTGGTAAGTATTTACATGCTTCATTAGGGTCTTAATCAGCCCCTGCGAACACGTATTGAAAGAGAACTTATTTCCCCAATAGTTCTACTGCTTCATATTTAAATATGAGGCTTACAAAGCTCTGTTATTGAAGTTTTTCCACTTTGCACGTTATGTCACTGCAGGATAGTAGTATGACGGTAGATCTGCCCTGGTTTGTAAACTGTATTGGCATATCTTCATAAAAATTGATTTCAGGTGTTTGTGTAAAGCGTTCTGCTACTGCAGAACAGATTGTTGAACGGTGTTTAAGACATTTTTTTCCATTTAAATTGCCGGTTGTCAATGAGTAAGATTTTCATTTTGTTAAGTAGAGTTTATGGGTGGGTTTTATGGATTCTCTTGAAGGGAAGAGGGTAGCTAATGAGATTGATCTGAGAGAGCGACATGGGGTTTGAGCATTGAGCATATTTGAAGCACCCACAACATGCTTTAGCACAAAGGTGTGCTCCATTCCTGTTTTAGGCTGAATTTGTTCTTCTTTTTTAGTTCTATGGACAGAAATTGGGAATATGGGCACTTACTAATTTGTACCCTTGAATTTTTTCTCCTGCTCTATAGGTCTATGCACTGAAATTGGGAATATGGACACTACGTAATTTGTACCCTTGAAAATCTTCTCCTGTTTTTAAGGTCTATGGACTGAAAATAGAAATATATAAGCACTCACTAAATTGTACACGCTCACAATACTCAGAAAATATGCAGAAACAAAATTGTACCCTTCGGCAATAATAAGAATCTATAGAGTTTTAGGATTGGGATCAAAACAGACCAGTTACTAATTTGTACCAGGGTGGAAGTTTCTGGATACAACCACCTGATACTAATTTGTACCTTTACAGAGCCCTTTGACAAGCTCTTTATGAGAAAAGATAATAGCAATCTCTTGAGCTCAAGAATTGGAATTAAGATAACCTTTACAGTAGAAATTAATAGGATCGAAGATGGACTTATTGAATCCAATAGCTTGCATAATGCATGACGTTTCACAAGAAATAACACCTAACCAATTGGCAAACGATAGTTTAGAATGCCGTGAACCCGGACAACTAAGATAGCCTACCTGCAAATACAAACAAAATAGAGATTAAAACAGGTCCACTTAAAAGAACAGAGAACTATCTGCTCAATAAGTTTGATTAAGATGTCATTGCAGTCATTGAGACCAAATATCTTTCAGGCATGCATTTTGTCGAACAGTTCGCATGCTTCCATTTCTTACTGTGCCCTTGGATTCGGCAAGAACGCCATTGGAGGACAGAATGGTAGATTTTATGTGTTCTGTTTGTTTATGGTGATTGAAGGTTGAGGAGATCACCAATACCAAGCCCAATGGTATAAAAAAGATGCAGGGGAGAGGTATTTACTCCAATGGACGTTTCTACAACTATATTAAATTCAAGAACTTAATATGTTTTGTATCAAAAACCTGGAAGTTCTGGGGCCCTGAATATCCTCGAATTCAATCTAATGAAAGCCAATTGTAATCAGTAAATACAAACTAGTGAATGGAAAAATGTATGCCAACGAAAAAGCTATTCTAATATAATTTTAGGTCTTATTAGTTGTACTCTAGATAGCTTTTAGAGATAGCTACTGCCATAAAAATGGGATAACTGATGTCTAACAAATAGAAAAGAAGACGAAAGCATATGGAATAGTTAACCTCGACAGCAACATTGATGACAAGCTCAGACTAAAAAGAACATAGATGAAATTCTCCACAGGTGCTAACAGGAACAGTTTGGTAAATGATATATGAATATAATTAATTTAGCCCCATTTTCAATGAAAGAGTAAGAAAGCAAGTAGCTTCATGACTAAGAGTGAGTGTAAGTAATTTTCAAAAAGAAAACCAATTCAATAAATCTTTATAATGAGCACTGTATTTTTTTCATCATAACTTATATAAAAAAATAACAACATAGATATTATATATCCCAAAAATCATAGCGAATCAAATGGATTTTAACTCTGGATTGGAATGAATTCCTTGTTTATACAAGTAAGGTAAATTTCTAAAAGTGATTATGGGGTAAGGCTTATATCAATGATTCGAAACTTTCAAGTTGAGAAATTGAACTTCAGGAAAAATTATAAAGTCTCTCTATTTCCCATACCATTCATGAAAATCTAAATTCAAGACTAATACTAAATTATTAAAGAAGAGGATTCAGACTTGGCATTGCAACCGGGTCTTGATCACATCAAGTGGCGTTGTCACAACACTTGCTAGAGCTCCAACTACCCCGCCTGCAGTGATGTGAGCAAGTAGGTGCTCTTCACTTGCGTTTTCTGGAGAAAATTTGGTGAGGACTTTCTTGGCAGCTTCATAAGTTGCAAAATGAACAGCAGTGAAAGGGGCATTCATTACCACATAATTTGCATGCTTATCCAACCTGTATTGTAATTTTACTTCATATATTTTAATAATGAATGATCTGAATGATATCTCTTCCGTGGATCTAAGATACTCCCATATACTATTGAATTCTTTCCTTTGATTCTCACCAAATTGGATTTAGAAGCATCTCTCTGTGATTTGCTTGCGGGTATTGCCTTTGACCAGTCTTCCCCTTTTATCCTTGAAGCTTTTACAACAATCTACATTTGATGTGCTAACATGATGGGCATTTTGGTTCCCACCCACAATTTCACTACTTCCTTCTAAATCTCATAATGTGGCATAGGAGCTGGTATACAACAACAATTGTTATGAAACATAACATTGAATCTGGAATCCCTCCAACAATCAGGGACAACCACTGACATTTTCTATGACACATCAATGTTACCACCAACATTACCTTTATTTGTTATTGTCAAATTTGATAGATACAATGGCCCATGTTGGGATCCCTCCAACCCGTTACATATTTGGATACCCCTATTTCATGAGGGAATCAAAGACAATTGCCGAATAAAATGGCATGATGATTAACTATCCACAAGTCCTAGGGACTTACTTTGCATAGAGCAACTATCAACATTGGAACCACTGAAAGGCAAGGTTTGACATTCACAACTTTCTCCATAGTTCCTTCACTTTTAAATATGTGCATTTCACCTCCTTTTTCATTCAAAAGGTACTCAAAAATGGCACACATACCAACACTCGGAGCAAGAAGAAAGGAGGAGTCAAGACTACTATCCCTCAACCAAAACAACCCGTCATAAATACTACCCTCTACTTTGATAGCACCTCCAGTACTACTTTAGTCAACACTTATTGTATCCAAAGAGGCAATTCCATTCAAGGGGTATCAAATGTATTCATGTTTAGTGGAAATAAAATTGGCCACAAAATGCTACCATTCATGATATAAATTCTCTAAATGTACAAAGGTCTTCATGTATTCATGTTTAGTTCATATATCGTGATATAAGATTTGCAACTGCATATCTACGATTTTGTAACAAATTTAAATGTATACACAGAACATTTCGATGTAATGTTTCATATATAATCCAACACTTCCACTATCAATCACACCCCTTATCAACATGTTATCGACAGTATAAAAATGGATTTTTCAACAACCAACCAACCAAACAACCGATGTAACCATTGTCTCAAACACGTTGCAACACAAACACAATTTCCCCCAAATAATTACAAACCACATTAACTACAAAAGTAATTAACTATCACTCATGATATAAGATTTGCAAATGTATATGTACGAATTTGTAACAAATTTGAAATGTAGAGATAGAACCTTTAAATGTAATGCTTCATCTATATTCCTACACTTACAAAATCAATCACACCCCTTATAAACATCAACTACAAAAGTAATAATTAAATGCCGAGAGCTTTTAGGGTTTAGGTGGAAGTCTAGGATAGTATTAGTAATATAAAGTCATAAGTTATATATGTTATACGAGAGGAAGGGGATTTAGTGAATTAGGTTTATATAATTTATAAATTATATTTTTAAATAATATAATAAATATAGGGCAAATCTAATATACTATATAAAATGTATTAGATATAAAAGTTTACATAATTGCTTATTTTATAATATTTACAAATATATATTATAAAGTCTCGTATAATTTATACACATATAAGAATTATTTGGATATTATATACAATCGAATATATATAATAGGATATATAATATTTATTGTAAGGTGTCAATTATAGGAAGTTTACATAATTGCTTATTTTATAATATTTACAAATATATATTATAAAGTCTGTATAATTTATACACATATAAGAACTATTTGGATATTATATGTAACTGTATGTGGATTTATGGGGTGCCCTATCATTATCATCATTATTATTATTTCCAACGAAGTTTGTAGTTGCTGCTACCCCAGTTGCTACAGAAGTTGCTACACCTTCTATAGCTACTCCAAAGGAAGAGGAAAATAAACCTGAACCGGAAGAGGAATCTGATGATGACATGAGTTTTAGTCTTTTTTATTAGAGCACTGTTAAGAGTTGTTTTGGTAGAAAATAGATGTTGTCAAAGAGTCACCAAGCGAAATTTGATTTAAAAGAATTTGAATAGTAGTCCATTTTCTTGTTGCGGTTCATTATAGATTGAGTTGGTATTATTTTTTGGGTAGGGGTATATGTGCTCCCTCTTTCAATTTTGAAGGCTAACAGATTTCTTTCAATCCTCTAATTTATAATATAATACTTACCTTAACAAATAATAATAAAAAGAAATAGTTAAATAAAATTTATTACCAATATCCATTTTAACCATATTAACCTATAAATTCCAAATTGAATAGAACACACTTTTCTTTAACCATATAATTTTAACTATAAATTCGACCCTACAATACCAAGTGTACACTACACTCCAAATCCTTATTTCACAAAACATCCAGCCGTAAAATGTTAGACCCTATGTATTTATTTGCAAAGCACAATAAAACCAAATATTATATACTCTTCTTCATCTTTAACTTCTAATACAAGGCACATAATATTTTCGATCTTTAAATTCTAAAAACAGAACCCGGCACAAGATGTGAACATATATTCACAACCAAACCAGAAAAAGTTGTCCGAACAAAAACTGTGATGGTAACCCCTAAATCAATGTGATCCATATGTAACCGCAAACCTACGATTCCCTAACATTCCAATCTTGTCATCAAATACAACTACTGAAGAATTGCCAACCAACATTCCGCATGTAACTTCCATGGAAACAAACTTTCACGAGCATACCAATTCCTTCCGTAAGAACCCATCTTCGCTAACAATTGCCACTTTCCCCCAAATGTTTGGGGTGCCACATGAAATTATCTCAAGTACTGACCTTTCTTTAGTTCATCACACATATACAACCAGTTTCTCCTCTCCTTTAGACTTCTTTCAATCTTGCAATCCACAAATGACTGAAACAGAACACCCCACCCCTTCCAATACACAAAGATTTCCCATATTCCCACCCTCTTCACTGACTTTAGAGGGATAGTTATTACTTTTGTAGTTGATGTTGATAAGGGGTGTGATTAATTTTGTAAGTGTAGGAATACATATGAATTTTGTGAATTCATCAACCATCACATTATTTGTCGCTTCCCTCACCGCCTCATCACTAATAATGTGAGAAAACAATTCAAAAACAAAACCCTACGAAAACTTTGTGACGCCTTCAGCATTCAACTTAGTTTTTCTTCACCTTACTACCCAAAAACAAATGGCAAGCTGAATCAACCAAAACCTTGAACAAAATTCTTATGAAGGTGGTTGATGATATAGGAAAGGATTGGCACACGCACATTCCTTTTTCTTTATGGGCTTACCATACTAGTATTCGTACCTCAACTCAACTACGGCCACACCTTTTTCTTTGGTTTACGGTATAGAGGATGTCCCGCCTCTCGAAGTCCACATTCCATCTTTTCGTATTTTAATCAAAGAGATGCTTAACAAGGATTACTTTCACCAGGACCGTATGGAACAACTAGAGTTATTAGTAAAATGTCATCTTAATACTGGATTATCTCCAAATCTATCAAAAACGTATCAAACGTGCCTACGACAAACATGTCCATGAATGAACCTTCCAGGTCGGTGACCTTGTCCTGAAGGAAAATAAACACGTAACCAAAGAGTAGAAAATTAAATGGGGCAAATTTTCTCCTAATTGGCTTAGACCTTACATTGTTACTCATACTTATGGATCGTGTGCTTATTGTTTGTCTTCACTTGAAGGTAAATTGGCTCAATGCCTCGCATCTTAGACCATTCTACCGCTGAATTAAGTCCTATATCACCTCTTGTCTATTAAACGCTCGTCCCTTGAGTACCGTTAACCTTCCATTTACCTATCTTAGGGATCAACAACTAAACCAGGATCATGTGATTACCCGTCATTTTTTCAGCCCTATCTTCAATATGAGTACCATGGCCCTACTCATGGCATGATTCTCATGGATACTTTTTGTCTTTTTCAAGATGGAATCCCATGGTCGTTCATAACATAAACTCTCTTCTCCATAGTTAGACTTTGTGTACTATAGTTTTTGCCTTTAAACTAGGAGCCTATTTTTCTCTATAGTCTTGTCCATGACTTAAATGTCCAAAAGTAAAGCAATTTCACAAGTAAAATGGGATTCAACTCCTTGAGTCAAAATTCTAGCTAAGAGATGATTCCCTAAAAAAGGACATCTATTCTCTCTGATCTCGCTACTATAAATAGACTGGTCCCTCGAAGGACAACTATGCAAAGCTATCCATATTGTACTTAGTCTCTCATCAAAAGAGGACTATTCTTGCAAAATAAAATAAAATATTCAGAATCTTCCCGCATCGATCAGCTTCATGAAGACCTCAAGGAGATAATATACTCATCACACATAGACTTCCCACATCAATCAATCTATCAAAATAACAAAAAAAGAAGAAAATGATAAAAAAATTGTCATGGACTTCCCTATTTTGATCTTAGGTCTCTTGCCAAGTAGGCATGTTGTCTTACACCAGGTGACGCTAAACACCTACCATTTTCACCTCATTGCATTTTCACCCTAGTTTCCTATCTTCTCAAGGGACTTTCCACAAAAATGACATTTCATGATCATGTGACTTTCTTCACCCTTAGCATAGTCAATCATGCAATGCCTTTAGGGTCTTATGTTCATAAGCCCACCTTTACTATGGTAGAATTGTTATGATTCTTACTAATTAGGCAGCTCTTTTGGTCACCTCTTACCCTTCACCTTCTTCATTACTTGTTGATTCTCGTATACAAGATTATACCATCGATACCTACATTTTAAGAATTCTTATTTCACCAACATCACCATGCCTAACTGACCTAAACTCAACCATGCCTACAATCACCTAAACTCAACCATGCCTAAATGACCTAAAATCAACCATGCCTACAATCACCTAAATGCAACCATGCCTAAATGACCTAGACTCAAAACATGCCTAAAACCTACCGACCCATTCATCTATCCTCATCATATTCTTCCCTAGCTTATGGGAGAACTACATTAGCTTGAGGCCCCTTTTAGTTGGGGCTATGTAGGAAGCACTCTGAGGGCATGGGGCCCTTGGAGGTTAGCTCACCACTCTCTACCCTAACCAATTTCCACCCCCATTTTCTATTCACATTCTACCTTAGTTAGTTTCCATCTTATACACTACTTGGAAATTAAATGAAAATACAAATATACAAACATGTATATCTACCTATTTCTTACATCATCATATCATACATCCATTATTTCACCTTTCCATGATATCAAATATTTTGGAAATATACACCATCACATACATATACATCATCATTTATTTCCCATGTTACCAATAACTTGGAAATTAAATCAAAACCAACAAACCTAGACTCCATCATGCCTAACTGACCTAGACTCCATCATGCATAATTGACTAGACTCCATCATGCCTACACGGCCTCGACTCCACCATGCCTAATTCACCTAGTTTCCATCCATACACAAATAACAATGGAAATTAAAACACAAGTACATCATCCATACCATAAATCTCATCATTTATAACAATTAAAGTTTGTATATCAATACAAATGTACACCAATACAAATACATATAAGTATCTCAAATCTCTCAGATACATCCTCACCATATTTGGCATGCAGGACGGTATAAGATCAAAAAATCTACAAAATCTCATGTACATCCTCACTATCATCGACATGCAGGCCGGTATATACCAGAAAAAAAGAAGACAAATGACAAATGAATATCCGTTGACTAGTCGTTACACCATTTGATTTCCATGAGTGTCTCATCTATCTACTTCTCCCCTCTACTAGTCTTCTGCCCTGCCAACATCTATCCACCGATCATAAGTATCTGTCTAGCCTCTGCCTAGCCCTCATCTTGGTCTGGCCTCCGTGAACTCATCACCTCACCCAGACCCTTACTTTAGGCTCGCCATCCCCCTGTGCTCTCTAAGCTATGAGTGCAGGATCTAGTGAAACATACATACATACCTTTTTTCTAGTACTAACACCCATTGTACCCTACCCATAAGCCTAAAATACCCCTACACTTCCTTAAGTCATTTAGGGATTTGTTATTTTACCTATACCTTGGCCTTACCCATCTATGACCTATTTACTTACACCTGACCTACTTTATGTGACCATTGAATTTGTGTACTTGTTGTACCTTACGACGCTGTTACCTATGATGTTTTATCCTAATAACCATACCTTGCCTATTGCTATGCCATTTATCCCGACCAAACCCACGGTGTACCAGATCATACCTCAACGTTCATGCACCTAACCTACGTTCGCTTTTTCGGACCATATCCTATACCCGGATACCTGAATCACTTCACCTTTGTTTGGATAAACCTATCAATTTTGGATGATGTAGAGTTTGAAATCTCTTCAACTGGTATCGTGTCGTAGTCTATGTGTGCACGTGTTCGATTTCCATTACCCATTACCCAATTTGACCTGCCAATTACCTATTACCCGATTTGACCATTACCCATTACCCAATTTAACCTTGGCCTATTACTTATTACCCGAGTTTTCCATTACCCTTTCCCCAAAGTACCCATACTCTTCCCCACCTACCTTAACTTACACCAACTACACATTTATAAAACCACTAACCGACTCGTATAACAACTCACCAGTTCCTGGTTTGAGGGGGATCACTTGCACCCACACTTGGGGAAACCCCGCTCTCACCCATACATGGGGTACTCACTTCATGTTTTTTTTCAAAGTGTCGCTTACCACTACAAGATATGCGACAAAAATGAGCAAAATATAGACACCAAAATTAGGTCATACTACCCTTATAACTTCGTTAATTAAGTCAACCATACCTTACCTATTCATATCTCATAGTGCACATGATTAATTGAATTAATTACTTTAATTAATTTAATTAACATCCTCACTTGACCACCTCACTCCATGACCCACTCAAACCCCATTAATGACCTAAGACCAAGTCTAAGCCTATCCTAACCAACTAGGAATTAGTCTAAACCTCGACTTAACTCCTATTAAAAACCTAAGAGGACTCTCACTGATTCCTCCGTGGTCTATCACTCGAGACTCAGATGAATATTGAAGACCATGCCAAAAATAGCAATAGTCAGGCTAATTTTGGCCAACCTAGATAATCCCACCTTAATCGACGTCGGTCCCCTAACCGTCATCATTCAGGTTAAATACATTTCCAAAAGCCTTTGTTGAGGTTGGTCATTTTATTCAGGATCTCATACAAAAAGAGACTTGGAGCACTCAGATTTTCTGAAGCACTCAGGCAAAGGAAAACACACGGGAACACTACCAACAACCATTGGCATCCATCACCTTCTTCACAATCACGGATTCACATAGAGACTCGAACTGCCATGGCACGTACACGACGTCCCTTCTCTCTCAGATATCTGCCATCATTGTTTTCATCACTTGCACTCTCTGGATATACTCTTCAGTAAGTATCTAATACCTCTTCATTTATCTCTATTTGCTTTCAGTAGGATTTATTATTCATCTCAGTAATTTATCCTTTTGTACACCCATATACCTCCCTTCCTTTCACCAACATATCACCCTACCATACCTAGACCTTCCACCTATCTTCCCCTTATCCTAATCATCTTTGAACCTTTTAGACCATTCCACGACCTCACCCCCACCATTTCTAGCCTCTGTGCAATCATAGAGAGTATGAAGACCATTTTATAATAAGCTTTTTATTAACTACCCTTACCAATGCTGGTTAGCCAACCGACGTCGGTCATCTTGTAAAACCGACATCGGTCCCACAACCGATGTCGATTATTGTGTTTGGCCACATACCTCAGACCAACAAGCTCATACCCATTCCCTAACAACCCATAATCACTCCTAATATTTACCATATCTTACCTAGAGCTTGTACCAGACCTACAACCCAATATCAACCCATCACTTGACCCATTTTGATCTCAATCACCTTTTATCTAACCTTTTTTATTGAGATACCTAAATCGTTCAATTCCAATAAGATTGTTATTTCATGTTTACTTTGGATAACATTAATATTGTTATTTAAAAAGTGGATTAACAACTGTTCAGGAAGCATCACGTTTCCGGATCTAGCTTTTGCTAGGCAGTCCACTTGTTATTTTATTTAACTCTATTTGGTGGTATTGTTTTACATTTTACAGGTAGTTCCTCCTAGCCAAAAGGGAGTATTCACAATCAACATTGGATCAGGAAATCAGAACGTGCACACAACCTTCAACTGACATCACAAACATGTATTCCTCCTTGGCCTATCACCCTCTATATGTTTCATTAATTTATAAAGATTCGGTGAAACAATCTGATAACCTCCAATTTTGTGAACCAAGTGGTAGATAAATGTTCCTAATAACTTAGACCATGTAGGAACAATCATCACCCGTTGAGACATGATTTATGGAGGGTTTGTCTCTCATTGTGGAGAACTAGTCTTTGGGTTGCAGTGGTCATGTGTCGAGTGGCTCCCAAACCAACATACCAGATAACACTAGATGACATGGTTACTTCACTAGAATGGGAAGTGTACAAGAAGTCCTCATCCTCCGAATTGTCTTATTTCTCATGAAAATTCATTCATCAAACCCAAATAAATTTGTGTCTAGTTAATGATCGATATGAATATCTTGGTTTACGAATTACATATAACAACTTATTTTGTACATTTCTATCCTTTCATCAAGAAATGCTACCACAAATGATGAATCTTATTCTTATTAGTAGGCGGTAGAGTCACTTTTGCAAAGTCATAAAATACCTCATAATTATTTTCAAATTTTTGCATGTTGTTCATAACATGTTAGAGCATGGAAAATACAATTTTCGGTTGTAAAGGAAAATTTGAAATTACAATCGGGTCAAATTCAACATCCTTGTAATATGGATTATTTTCTAGCAATTATTCTAAGGCTTTTGTTACAATATTTTTATGCCAAAGGATTCACATTATTTATTTTATATGTATCCAAACCTTCTACCAAAAAATATATCTCATTGTTCTAGTTGGCATGGCGAGGCATTTGTATTGATCCTTATGTCTTGGATGAAGCTAATATTCCGTGACTATATTTGTATTTTCCACCCCTGTTTGAGATGCCAAAAATTCAAATTTACTCTCATTGGGGTTATTTTCAAGGGTCCATGTTATTCCATTTATAGAAGGGTTAACATCCTCCTCGAAATTACATCTAATAGAAACACAGTTTCCTTATACTAGTCTAATCTAAATGTTTGGATACTATTACTTCCAAATGAAACATATGATCTTATTTGAGAGTTAGTATATCCTATCACAAAACCTATCATGTGGTAAGATGTTTCTCAATCTATGAACTTCATGTTGCACAGTAGATACTTTGCTAGAAATAGTATGAGCATTAAGATGTTCAACCATGTGTGATTTGTGTGCTAAAGATTAATTAAGTATCAATGTCCTCATTTTTATAGGATTGAGTAGTATTAGTTGGTGTCCCACAAAGGAATTGTTCAGTAAACCCCATGACATTGTGCTTCTACATTACGTAGAAAATAAAAAACTATTATTTTGATAGTTTGAGCATATACAATTGATGTTTATGGAAAAACTTTAATTTCATTGAGAAACAAAGGTGTGTGATGCATGTTCATATTATTTTGTATTTCTCTCCTCTATATATATGGCATCTTTTCACTCTCGATAATGAGATGAATTAAATATACCTTTTTCCATCTCCTTATTGTGTGTTTTGTATTTGTAAGTTCTCATTTGGTAGGTAATATTCCATTTCAAGTTTTGTCTAAACACCATCAATAAACATATAACATTCTCCCTAATGAGAATTCATTCATTTCATCATGTTGCACTATTTTACCAAGGAATTTAGAGTCAATTATCCCACAATGCAATTGTAATCATGTCACGTATACATTTTAAACATGGTTGTGTATGTATGCCTTTAAACATTCAAACAAAAATAAACAAATACTTAGTAATTGCGATATCTAGAATACACCAAAATGTTTAATCTCCTTGAGAAGATTTAGAAGCATGCACACGACCCGTACCTCCACTAAGAGTCTTGACTTCTTGTAGTATGATTAATTTTTCTTTATATATATTTTAAACACAGTGGTGTACGTATGGTTTTAACCATTCAAACACAAATAAAAAAATACTTATTAATCATAATAGCTAGAATAGACCAAATGGTTTATACTCCTTGAGAAAGAAACATAAACATTGACCTCAACCCCCTTCATGGCCTTTTGAAATTTGTTTAACTTTTTAATAGATACATTTTAAGCATGGTGATATATATATAATGTTTACCTTTGAAACACAAATAAACAAATATTTATTAATCGCAACAACTACAATGCGCCAAATGATTTAGTCTAATTGAAAAGGCCAAACACCATGCTCATTGACACCAACTTTAAACCCTGTCCGTGGGAGCCGTCCTTTTGACTTTTGATTAAACTTACTGGGGATACGATAAAAACTTATCACTTGCATTCAAACACTGGTAAACAAAAACTTATCACTCGCATTAGCTGGAACGCACGAAGTGACAATTATTCGCCTCAACTCACATCACATTAAATCAATCTTTGATTTTTCTCCGTATAAGTATTGGCACAGTTTGCCTTTGAGAGGAACGCAGCGTGGAAATAACCACAAAACACATTTTGATTCAATAATGGCCGATCCTGGTTTCATCTCTGGAATGATTGGTTACGCCATTCAGCTGGCAGTAAACCAGATTGTTGCTCACATCGAGATTGCTCACATGTGAAAATATGGCTAAGTGGGAGGTTGAGTGAAAATAAGTTCGCTTTGTTTTTAGATGATGTTTGGGAAACAAGTGCAAACTCCTTGTTAACCGAGTTGTGTGTGCCTCTCATCTCTCCACACCACAACTCCAACATCATCATTGCCACTTCCAGAAGCAACAGCGTGCTCAAACAATTGGGAGTTCCAGATGCATCCACCGTCCAAGTGGAATTATTGACAGAGGATGACAGCTGGCGGTTGTTTTGTTTCCATGCTTTTCCACACAGTGATGGAATTCTGCCCACCAGCATTGACCATGAGACAGCAAGGCGTGTGTGCAACGAGTGTGGAGGCCTTCCTTTAGCTCTCAAAGTGATTGGACAGGTGATGGCGGGTGTCACCCACTCAAATGAATGGGAATTTGCATTGAACAGTTTGCAGAATGCACAGGAATACGGTGATGTTACAGAGAAGCTGTATGGTAGGCTCAGATTAAGCTATGATGCTTTGGCCGACTTTGACATTTCTTTGCAATTATGCTTTCTTTACCTCTCTGCTTTCCCAGAAGATGCAGTCATCCTTACTTCAATTGTGACCCAGTTATGGATTGGAGAAGGGTTTGTGACCGGACAAGATCCTCTCCAAACAGCACAGAGATTTGTCAATTTGTTAGCTGAACGCTGCCTTATTGAACCACTCCTTAAGGAATCTGGTGGAAATGTGCGATGTTTCAGGGTGCATGATGCATTGCTCGATTTAGCACAACAAATTGCTGAGAAAGAAGAGAAATGCTTTTTTCGTGCTGGCAGACATTTACAAGAGTTTCCAGATGACTGTTCGCCACGGGTAAGAATTTCATTGATGTTCAACAGTTTGACTAATGTTCCAAACACATTCGGATCTTCTCATATCCGCTCCTGGTTAATGCGGAGCAATCTTTATTTGAAGGAAATTCCCCAACAGGTGATTGGGAGAATGATCTCTCTGAGGGTGCTGGATTTGTCAGGGACTGCCCTCCAGTCCTTGCCAGAAAACATAGGATGTTTGAAGCATTTAGTTTTCCTCAGGTTAATGCATGCGCCCATCAAGAAACTCCCCAACTCAATCAATGCTCTTACAAACCTTCAAATCCTAGATCTTACTTTAACAGATATTACAGAGCTTCCATCTAGCATTTCTAAGTTAACTTCCTTAAAACTTTTGTACATTGGAAATTGTAAACATTTGCAGTCCATAACTTATGCGATCTCACAACTCACGTCTCTTGAATATCTGAGTATTATTAACTGTCCAAATGCATGGATAAAGAGAGGGAGAAATAAACGCAAAAGACGGCTACTCTCAGTTAATGATTTGGGAACCCTCAATCAACTGAAAAGGTTGGCGCTTGGAAACAATGGTGAAATAATTCTGGAGGGAACTATGGGAAGCATGAAGCAGATGGAGGTTCTAAATTTGGATCTCACAAACATGGAAAGCCTGCCCAATGACATGATTTCCATGTCAAAATTGAGGAAACTTTGGTTAACATGCCCTCAATTACTCCAAATAGAAGATTCATTTTGTGCATTTCAACATCTGAGCTATATTAGTTTGTTAAGATGTGGCATGTTGAAACGAGTACCTGCCTTGCACAAGCTTGTGAGTCTTAAACAGCTTGAGATTGTTGCTTGCTCTAACATAGAGAAGTTACCAAAGGAATTTGGCGAGAGGGGAGCATTTCCCAAGCTGGAGGTATTTTCAATGGTTGGCCTGGAGAAGCTAGAGGAGGTGCCAGTAGTGGAGGAAGGAGCAATGCCTTCACTTAAAACATTGACAATAATGGACTGTCAGGTGTTGCGGATGTTGTCAGAGAGTTACTGGAATTTGAAAAGCATGGAAAAGATAAGAGTGTATGGTTGTTCAATGGTTCTCCCTACAATGCAAGAAAATTTAATCAAGACAGAAAACAAAGTGCAAACAGTAACATTGTCTACTACAGACACTAGAACATTGACAAACCGCTTCTTTGAAATGATTGTTAGGCATGAACAATTTATTCACGGGGAATTTTGGTCCAACGAGTTCTTTCATTTTTATCAGGCATTTATTACGCCGATAAACATTCTTTAGTACGTCGATAACTTTCTGACAGTGGTAGTTATTTCCATCTGTTAGCATCGCAAAAAAAATGATAGATTCTTTGTCCAATTTCATAGCCTTTTTCCCTCTTCTCCTAACCTGCACACATGGACGAGAGTTGCATATTACTTCTTGTTATAGTTAGAAATTGTAGTTACATATGAAGTCTAATTGATTGATTGGCGATTATAACTATAAATGTATCCAAATTTTAATAGCTTCCATTACAGTGTTTGTGGTCATGATACTTTTACAATTGCAATTTAGTTATGGTGCTTAGTATGAAGGCTTTATTTTGTAAGTTCTAAAGAGAAGTTCATTTAATTTGTAGACTTCATTGTTGAAAAATTGATTTCTTTTATTAAATTATTGTAGATGCCAAATTAACTTGAAAATTATTTTAATAGATAAAACACTAAAACAAAATTTGGTTCTTTTGTGATTTCCTTTTATTTTTATACTACGTGGTAAGTTTTTTTTTTACCTATTTCGGGTATATTCAATATTGTTTAAACGGTTAAACTTGAGAACTGGGTTGTACTTATTCTTTAACTTGGAACTATGGGACATGTGTCTTCATTCAAGCCGGTAGTTGGTATAAGTTGATGGATTTATTTCTATATGAAGCCTCACCAATAGATCTTTTGTTAGATGGTATCTTGTGTTGAGACAAGGTTTTTCAAGTTCGCTAATGAGGAAATACCTTACTCTTGCTTTCTTTGTGGAAGCAATTACATTTACATTTACTATACATATAGATTTATTGTAGATACTTCGCATTTTCCAATACTTTTCATACTTTTCAATTTTATTTCCCTATATTGTAATTTTTATTGTTGTGTAGTTAATTATTAGAAGCCACGAAATCACAAAAAGACAAGGTGGCACTTCCTAATAATACTTAATTAACCTCTCCACATTTAATAATTGAGGAGGCTTTTAAAAGAACACATTTTTTTTTCAATCTATTGCAATGTAGGAAACACAAACCAACAAATACTCTAATGTAGAAATGGTTAAAGGCGGGTTGTATTTTCGAATGTGTGCTTTGTCTACGTTTCCATGTTCAGTCAATTGGTCCAAATTTGCGGGGCTTTGGTCTTGTGTATGATATTGTGCATGCTTCTAAAAAATATGAACCTAGGTATAAGTTGGAAAAAATGGAATTTCTTTTTTAACCCCAAAAATTTCAAGCAATGCTCTAATCATGCCAAAAAAATACAAGCACAAAAAAGAAACATTAGAAAACCCGAGCAAGAAAAAGAAATTATAAATTCATTTACATCCTATCTTTTTGGGACTCTTTCTTTGTATTATTCATACGTGAAGACCTCATGTCCATGCTTTTTCAAGGAGTGAACCTAATAACTTCCAACTCCTCGAAATAGTAAAAATGCGATTCTTTCATGCACGACTACGATTTAATGTTTACATGATTCACAATGTTGCAAAATGATTTTTGCAAATGTAAAAAACAATATTGATCAAATCTATTTTAAAAATTTGACTACAATAATGTAGTTCTTTACTATTATTTCCATCACCATTGATTATCATCTTGTATGTAAAACAAGAAAGCATATATGTATACATGAGTTTGGATATTAATTTATGTTCGATAGATGTTTGCCTCCACAATTGCATTCTCTTTCATGTTTACAAAATACAAAATGTGAACATTACCAAAGCAACATTTATGGTGTTTTTAACAAATAAAGGTAGTGTTTAAATACAATTAAAGTATGAAATTTACTTTATGCTAATTAAAGCAAATTTAAGATTTAGTTGGCCTGTAAAGTTCAAGGTGCACTCATCTTGCTCTTTACTTGTAAGAACACTAGTAGTAGCCAAAACATTACTAAAAACTATGAAGTGCTATTGTTTAATCCTTTAACAAGTATTATGTTCTTTGTATCAAGTTTTTTTATTAAGAATTATAATCTATTACTTTTATTTAAGTTCACTACATTCTTATCCTACCAATTTCTCTAATAATACAAACTATATGCTGATCATCAATATGTTTCATATCACTTATTGAATGCTTAGAAAAATACTATATTCATTTTGTGATTATTTCAATTTCATTTTACATACAACCTCTTTATCGTGTATTTTGTTCCAACTTTTCTCTATAACTCACTTTCTTGGCCTTTACCCTTTTGCATTCAAATAATACCATACTCATTGTGTGATTATTACAATTTCATTGTACATAAGACTTTTTATAGTCTCTTTTGTTCCAACTTGTCTCTATAACTCACTTTCTTTCCTTTCACCCCTTTCACATTTCAAACTTTTATTTTTTAAATGAATCTCTTTATACTTCCCTTGATATTTACACTTATGTTTTTGGTCTATTGTTGTGTTATTTTATTTCCAAGATATGTTTTCTCAACCATGGTATCACCCTTGATGAGATAAAGTGATTTCGCACTTACTTGAGGGGTTTTTAGATATGGTACCATGTAGACACAAAAACATGCACTTACTATTTACATCACACCTCTAAGTATGTAATTATATTCATGATTCGTGCACTATAAAACCAGACATTAAACAAACATTTATTGCTTTTAATTTTTTTGTTTTTCTTATACTTATATTATTTTACTTATCTTGGTGACCACATTAATTTTAGATGTTGGACACCATGTGACCCATCCCAATATTTCATGTTTTATCCATTGATCATCCCGAATAGTATTGACCATTAGGGACATGAGTGCACAAGTGCTAATGTCCCCTTTGGGTGCTTATATCCCTTTCCATCCTTTTCTCAATTTTCAAATGCCACATCATTTTATCTTTTCTAAATTACTACCTATCACTTTGGGCTGGCCATTTTGGTTGACAAAATTCAAATAAGGGAATCATATATATATATATATATATATATATATATATACATGACTTAGTAACTATTATTACAGGATGGGAAAATTGTGATATTACTTACCATCCACCACTAGGGAAAACATAAACATTCAAGGATTGTAGATGGGCTGAATCATTCACTACATCGAAGGCGATATTCCTTAATTCCATATCAAGAATTCATCTTGTGGGAAATGTAGTTGTACCCCACTATCTTGTTGTAAATGGCACAAGGGAAACATAGATTCAATGGACACAATTCTATCACACACACACACACACACACACACACACACACACACACACACACACACACACACACACACACACACACACACACACACACACACACACACACACACACACACACACACACACACACACACACACACACACACACACACACTAGAACTACATAGATTCTAAAATGTAGTGTAGTTTTAAGTGAAAATCACATTAGAGTGACTACCAAGGTTTGTCCAATGAAGCATATGAATTATTTTTTTCATCTAATGTTTTCTTTGGCCTTATGCGAGATAGGTAGGATTTTTTTACGGAGTTCATTAGAACAGAAGATACCTACAAAAAGTGGATGTGATAAATAATGAAAGTAAGAAGATAAGTTTTAACTCTAAAAAAATTAGAAGAAGAACATTTTCTAGGATGCTAGTACCAGACCAGATACAGGAACCTAGAGTAGTATCACCCCCCTTTGGATGGTTCTTTCTTAAGGAGTTTTAGTTTCTAGTTTTCTAGATGAAACATACTCATCTCAAAGAAAACCTATTCCACCAAGTTCCCAGTCGAGAATAATCAAATATATCTAGACACAAGCTAACATGTCATTCTTATCCAGGATAATTTTAGTGGCGAATATTCGTAATATGGCGAAAATTTCATTTTAGGAAAATTTGAAAAGGTGAATTATTCGGAGTGGGTCGGTGTCCTGTTCGCCTAAAATATAAAGTATATTTTTTTTGGGGGGTCGGCTTCGCCTTCATTTGAAAACATCTCCTATAAAAACCTATGTGATTCACCGGGTAGTATACCTCAAGTAGCTTACCAAATTACCAATACTGTGAAATTTGAACTCGCATACCCTTGAGCACCAGAGATTCATATTACTGTTATCCTGTGATTGTTGACGCGTGACAAATGCAGTGTTGACGCGCGACAAGGGCAATATTGACGCTGACGACAGAGTCTGTGATCGACGCGACAAGAGTCAGATCGACGCACGACAAAGAGCATCTTGACGCCGCGACAAGAGCTGTATTGACGCGCGACAAGAGCTATACTGACGCGCGACTTGGGCTAAGAAGTGACGCGCGACAGAGGAAGGGTTGACGCGCGACAGAGGAAGTGTTGACGCGCGACTTGGCAGAGTTGACGCGTGACCTCAGACAGTTCACGCGCGACAAGACCTCAGAGACTGGACAGAGTCGCTTCTTGGTTCTTTTGCTGACGCAGGACTCTTTTCAGAATAATGGAAGGTGCCAGCTCAAAGAATACGAATAACCTAAAAGTAAGTAAGAAATCTCAGAAATCACTCTTCAAGTATTTTGGAAACTCTGCGGATACAGATAATGTAAATACCAATCATATAGATGCCACCAAAAAGAATCAGAATACTAACTGTGTGGAAGGTATTATTGAGGTGGACATGCATTCTGCACAGTATCACAGTCAAACAAATGAAACCTACGATAATATGCCAGATCTTGAAGATATTGTTCCTGTTGGGGTGCAACCAGAAGTGCAGCTAGATATCACAGATACAAACACTCAGCAAAATGGAAGACAGAAATCAATATCAAACTCTGGTCCAAGAAAGAGGAAACCAGGTGATTGCGATATTGCTCAAAATTCTACTCAAAAAAGTAAAGCATTGAAAACGAACAAGAATATGTGGACCATTGGCAGGACATACAAGTTTGATTGGGCAGCTAAATTTCCATTTATTGAACCTGTACAATCATCTAATTCTGAAGAAATCCCATGTGAATGTACATGTACAATATGTACGTGGAAATTGGGAAAGCAACAAAAAATGCAACTGAAGCTGGACACAATAGAAAAACATTGTGGAAAACAATATTTAACTGTAACAGGGGCGGATGGCCAGAAAATCAAAACACATAGGTGGAAAACTGAAAAGGAGTGCATGCATGTCAGATACGCAGCGGAATATGAGGCAGAGCAGAAAAAACACAGACATCTGTTGGAAAAGGGAGGAACAATCACATCGCATATTGGTAAGATGAAAGAAACAAATCTACATGCAAAATTCATACAATTCTCTACTCTTTTTCAAATACTTAAAAAAGGAAGGGCGATGTCAGATTTCCTTGATTTCAAAGTTTTGTATCAATTTAACGGAATGCTGAATGTACCTCAGTCTCATTGGTCTGAGAGTAGTGGATGGGAAATGGCAAAATGCCTCTCGATGATAGAGAAGGAAGATTTGAAAGAGAATGTAAAAAAAGCAAACTTTATCTCTCTTTCAATTGATGAAGTGACAGCAGTCGACAACACCGCATGGGTATGTATCCACATATATACTTTAGAAAATCATATAAGGACTCCTCATCTGTTGGGTGTTATGAAAATGGTTGACAATCGCAATGCTTTGAAAGCCTATATAAAATAGTTGTTTCTCATTTGAAAGATGTTGCTGGTATGACTGATTATGAAATTGCTACGAAGTTGGTATGCGTTGGAGCAGATGGTGCATCTGTCATGCAGGGTCACCGAACAGGGCTGTGTGTTAGATTACAAACAACAGTGGCCCCATATATGCTACCAATTCACTGTATGGCTCACAGAATGAATTTAGCGTATAAAATGGTAAGCAACCACGAAAATGTTGCTAAATTAGAAGACCTCATAAGAGAACTTCATGCCTATATGTCAAGCAGCCCAAAGCGTTTTCTCGAGTTCCAAAAATTTGCAATTGGAATTACAGACGGCAAAAAACTTCTGAAGGATGTGGAGACTAGATGGATCTCTTTGTATGAACCAGCATGCAGAGTTCGTGAGGAGTATCCTTCATTGGTTGGTTTCATGCACAAATACCGTCATGAAGTTGATAGGGCAAGGGACCTGTTGTTCCGCTTAACTGATTTGGAGACATTGCTTACATTGGTTGGTATTCTTCCAATGTTAAAGGAGATCAATACACTGATGAAGCATGCACAGGGCAGATTGATCTATATTGTGGATTTTATACGGATGAGGAAAATGGTATGTCAAAGTCTTGATATATTGTACTATTCCCAGGATAGTTTTGATGCACCTGTTTTTGAAAATTGGAGAGATTTATTAGATCTTAAAAATCCTAACACCTTTTTGAGATTTAATATCCACGATCACCTATGCATCTCTGTTAATGGGAGGGAAATACCAATGCACATTTTGCAAAAACGTCAAGATATTACAGGATCGGAACGAGAAGATGTTCCCGTGACACGTAATTTGTTTGAGTCTGTGATAGTTGAAACAAGAATAAAGCTTAAAAAAATTTCAGAAACCTTGTCATCAGAAATTAGGGAACGTTTCTGTAAAGATAAAATTCTAGAAGCCATGGGTGTGATGAATCCTAATTTTTGGAATACAGAAGGTGGTCAGTGCAGACTTTGTCAGTAAGCATTTCCATAAATCAATGGGTACAATAATGGAACAATTTACAAAGACGTCAGAGCTCAAGGGTACGGAAATCAAAGGTATACTGAATGCCGATTTATTAAAGTTTCAGTCAACAAATTTTGCAACAACAATGAGGAACCAATATAAGAATTTAGATCAACCTTCTGAAAGTGGTGCTATTACAAGGCTGTGGCGAGGAATCTATCAAAGTTCTATCTTACAAGAAGATATCAGTGAGTATTTCAGACTATATGAGTTATGCCAGACAATGATTTTGGGGTCTGTGGAGGATGAAAGAGTTTTCAGTGCATTGTCATTTATAAAATCAAAACTGAGAAACAGGTTGGATAAAAATCTGGAAAGTTGCATGAGGTGTTACGTTTCACGATACTCCCTCGAAACCTTTCCGTTTGACAGAGCAATTGCGCACTGGAATTCCCTTTGCGAAAGAAGAGGTGTAAATAATACAGCTACAAGTACAAATATTCCCAACCTTGAGAGTGTAATTGGCTCTTCGTCACATTCTACAGAAGACAACATCGAATTTGATGAAGCTATTGATAATGGATTGTTTCAACTTTAAGTAGGTATCTTCTTTATCTATCTTTTATCTTTATCATTAAAGATGTTACAGGTCTATATACTAAAAATGTCAGGCAATTCACCCATCTATCTACTAATCCATTTCTCGTGTTGGATTTTTTTAAAACACAGATCTAGCTCATTACCAGTGGCAGTGATGATTTCAACTTTAAGCAGGTATCTTTTTCCCCTTAATCTTATTGTTTGTTACTATTCATTTTTTTGAGAGTAATTGCTCACTGGAATTCCCTTTGCGAAAAAAGAGGTGTAAATAATACAGCTACAAGTACAAATATTCCCAACCTTGAGAGTGTAATTGGCTCTTCGTCACATTCTACAGAAGACAACATCAACTTTGATGAAGCTATTGATAATGGATTGTTTCAACTTTAAGTAGGTATCTTCTTTATCTATCTTTTATCTTTATCATTAAAGATGTTACAGGTCTATATACTAAAAATGTCAGGCAATTCACCCATCTATCTACTAATCCATTTCTCGTGTTGGATTTTTTTAAAACAAAGATCTATCTCATTACCAGTGGCAGTTATGATTTCAACTTTAAGCAGGTATCTTTTTCCCCTTAATCTTATTGTTTGTTACTATTCATTTTTTCAGCTCTGGTTATAATTAAAGATGTTACAGGTGTATGTATTTACATTTAGTTAAATACAAAATTTTTATTTTTTGAAAACGTGGGTTGACATCCGTCCGAGGAAGCTGTTACTTCTCGGGACTGACAATGTCAGGCAACTCACCCATCTATCTACTAATCCATTTTTTGTGTTGAATTTTATTAAGACAAAGATCTAGCACATTACCGGTGATGATTTCAATTTTAAATAGGTATCTTCTTCAACATCATCTTATTGTTTGTTACTTTACATTTTTTCAGCTCTTGTTATCATTTATTTAAAGATATTGTTGGTCTATATATTTAAAGATGTTGCTGGGACTTCTCAGGACTGACAATGTCAGGCAACTCACCCCTCTGTCTACAATGTCAGGTAAAACAAAGATCTAGCACGTTACCCTTGATGATTTCACAGCAATCTTATACGCAAGAGGTAAGCTAAACCCTATCATATTTTCAATTATGTTTAATTTCTTACCAGTGATGATTCTTTCTTGATTTCTTAGAATTATATTTAATTTATTATATATTAACTATTAAACAATACATTATACTATTATAAATATAAGTCCTGACACTCTTCCTAAAATTCCCTGCTTTGTCATAGATCCATCACTTCTTCGGATTTCTCCATGAAGTTATTAAAACTCAATTCTAATGCTATCTTCCAGATCCTATAGTCACCCACCCAAATCTACACTAATCACAACTATTTAAATTAACTTGACAGAGTCTTTATCTAATTAAAATCCTTTCTAGTAATAAAATTGACTCTACATAAACTATCCTGCAAATGTAGTGTGCCTTCTTCAAGGCTCTACATAAATACTTACACACACAGTTTACTATGATCTAGTTTGCAACCTTCAATATTTTCTTATACACTCAAAATTATTCCAACTTATAGCCTCCCAGTTCTAATCCACAATTATTCTTCACCCTTATCAAATATTAAAAAATGATCCAGTTCATCAACCTAGGAACTTGATCTATACAGACTAATCTTCATGATAAAAACCTTATATGTTTTACATTAAACTTCAAAGTTCTATATCGAGCTTGACCTATCTTTTAATCACATGGTTATTCCAACTTTGGTTAATCTAGCCTCCATAGCCTCCATAATCTACTCTACACAAAACAATATCCATGATAACAAAACCATATCTTTTAAACCAATTTCCCAAGCTCTAATTCTTATGGCCTGGAATTTAACTATTTCATAATTGGCTAATCTAGCCTCTACATCAATGATTGTTTCCAGCAAAACGTTATTTTCTGACAAATGGTCTTGACTATTTTGGATGTCAAACAACCTCTCTAGTGAAAGATTATGCACTAATATAGAGGTGAATCTCTTTAAAATAGAATTTTCCTACACCATAAGTCTATTAAGGAGAAATCCTAAATAGTAAAGATCTGTTTCAAATCTTAGTTGCTATTTTTTCCCAAAGACATAATTTTCAAGATAATTAAAGTCCCACAAGATATTTAGGCACTAAATTTTACATTATACACATTAAATTGATCATCGTCTTTCATCATCATCTATCATTGATTATCAATTGTCATCATTGATCATCTACGTCCACATACAATTCATGACAATGCAAGTAAACAAGAAACATACATATAATTCATGATAGTCACCATCTAATCACCATATAATTAAATTCAAATAGCATAGTACATACTCAATAGTAGAAGTTTTCAAATTCAATATTTAAAGTTTAGTCAATAATAAAAGTTTCTAATTTTGAAAACCCTCTTTTTCTTTAGAAAATTCTGCTCTGCTCTCTTCCCCAATGACTTCTTCCACTCTGGCTGTACCTCTTTCCCCAACACCAGAAATAACCCCTGAACTTATAAGATCTTCTGCAGCACTGTCCAGATTTTTTATAATTCTTTCTTCTTGATTTGTTGCATCTCCATGCGACAGCAAATTTGGATCGTGATTGCTTTGGCTTTGAACAAGATGTCAGGGTCGAGACCATGCTCTTTAATTATCCGCTTTAGTGTATTGTTTTGTTTGTTAACCAAAACAATATTTTGCTTCAAATTTTTTGCTGCGGATAAGCTGTTCTTTGCTGTTTCCAAGTGAACTTGCAAAACCTTCGCCTGACTCTTCAAATTTTCATATTTCAACTGCACAAAAAGAGTAACGTCAATTCAAAATATTAATGTAAATTCAAAATTTCAAATTAACAAAAATGATTGTTTGAATGTAATAGTACTTACAACCGCTCTATCTCTTTCGGCATTTGCGATTGATACCAAATCCTTGTCCTTTGACCATTTGTTAAAATATGCCTGGGCCTCGGCACTAATATTTTCCAATTTGTTTAGTGCCTTATCTAAAATGCCATCTTTATAGTCGTTGTTAAACGTGACAGTCCCACATCTTACTTGGGTAAGTAAGGAATCCATCTTCGCAGGTTGATTCTGGACTGCAGCAGTATAAACTATCCCATTGCCAATAATTTTCATAACGACTAATAATCTCATTGATAAGAACTTTAGCCCTTCTCTCCCATTCTATAAGCTATTGGATTTGAGGAATAATAAACTCACTGACATGGGATTGACAATCATTACCAATTAAGTTCTCCAAAGGAAAAGGTGGAAACTCTTCACTATCTGAATCTGATGCAGACGATCTTGCTGGAGAAGTGTGGGGGCTTTCACCAAGATCAACTGCTCCTTGTTTTTGTCTTTGGGTGGGCTGATCCTGTTTTTGAAAAAATAAATCAAGATTTAGATAAATAAATTTAAATCAGAATGTAATTAAAAATTGTAAAGCATATTAAAATTGAAATTTGAAGTATACCTGCTGGCCTTGAATCATCTCGCGGGTATCGAAAAAACCAGTTGGGTCATTGCTATCAATGCCCAAATAATCTTCATCTAAATTTATATTGTTCAAAATAGATATGCCCGTTGCGCTGGGCAAGCCACCAAGTGATAGAGTTGGAATTCGAAACGAGGAGTCAAGGTTTAGTGTCCCACTAGGGGCCGGAGCAAAACTCATGCGTTTACCAATGGTCTTTTTCATTGTTCCTCTGGTTGGCATTTTAAAAATTAATGGTTGAGTGGGTGTCGGTGCCGTGGTTTGACCATGACTGACATGTGCTGAAAAGTACAAGAAAAATGAAAAATATTAAAATAATTCATAAAGTCAAAACTACGAAATTAAACATTCTATAGAAAAGTTGTACCTTGTTGTCGAGGGGTTGTTTTTTTCGGTGCTACGGGTGGCCTTGTAGGAGTTGTACTCAGTGGCTGTTCAGAAGATATCAATGCATGCGAATGTATGGAGTGAGTTGGGGAAGAAGGTTCCATAGTCCCTGCAATTCATCAATATTAAATGTTGTCAATTCATTTGGTTAAAATTTAAATTGAAAAATAAATCTGCAACTTTGGAATTTGTAAATAATATATGAGAATGTATTACTTCTCTGGCGTTTAACGAGTTCAAACTGTTGAGGGTTTGGAGAGGAGTGAGCTTCCATTTCAGATTGGGAGTCCCCCGAAGCCTCCGCGTGTAGTTGGCCTCTTCCTCTCGACATCTTTTTTTTTTTGGGAATGGCTTCAAGATATCTTCTCTGCAAAACATTAAAATTTAAGTTTTAATAAATGTGCACTGTAATGAAGAAAATTGTAATACAATTACAAACTAAATAGTTTATACCTGTTGTTCTGCAAATGGAATTGAGAATTTCTTCAAAGCCTCATCAGAGCAAGTAGGAATTTGTTTATGTTTTAAATTTAAAAGTGCCTCATAGTAGAAGCCGAGGAGATAGTTTGTTGAATAAATGAAAGGTTTATCTGAGATTTTTGAATTTGATATGTCAGTTCTTATTTTTTTGGATAGAAATGTGCACCAATCGAATTTTCATTTTGAGATAGTGGCACAAATGTATGCAATGGCCCAATTTGGTATATCTGTTTGGCGACCCTGCAAAACAATTCTGGCTTGAAAAAACGCAATAAGTGCAGCAAGAAAGTGGTGTGCAATTGATTGTGTATCTACACCACGCCTGGATTTATTGACATGGGCTGCAAATGCGAAACAGTGAAAATTACTATAAATTTATAACAGAAAATTGTATCAGAATAAAAAACAGATTAAAAAATATGAATTAAAATGAATTATACTTACAATCAACATGGAAACCGTACGTTGATTCGAGAAATTTCTTGTCATCTTCCACGAGTGTTGCCTTGGTTGTCACAGTTGGTACATCTCTGATAGGAAGGCCCGTAAACCGATGTATGTCATTTGCTTCAATAGTGAATTGGAACATTTGGCCATCGTTCAGAGTAACATAAAATATACCGTCCTCGGAATTGTAGGATGACAGAAGGTAATTCAAAAGATCCGGATCTGTTTCGAAATGGGGCATATTAACGAGCCCTGTAAATTCACACTCTTCCATTATAGCTTGATATTCTGAAGACATCTTTAAAGCCGTATGGATGTGAGGGCATAAGGGATTCCTGTAGGTTATCTTGGAAATCGATTGAGTTGGATTCTCTTCATTTTCTTGCTGAACTTGCAATTGGGAAGCATGTGAAGTCGACATTATAGCTGTAATTGCATCTTTGTCAAAGATTTAGACCTGCAAAAATTCAAGAACGGGAAAACAAAAACGAGAAAATGAGCGGCACAAGGGTATTTATAACCTAAATAGGGCGTCACTGTCCCCTATTGACGTGCGTCATTTGCTTCTAATGACGCGCGTCAATAGAAGGCAGTGTCACGCGTCAATAGAAGGCTGTGTCGCGCGTCATGTGTTTACAGTGTCGCGCGTCATTTGATTACAGTGTCGCGCGTCAATACAAGACAGTGTCGCACGTCATTTGTTTACAGTGTCGCGCGTCAATACAAGACAGTGTCGCGCGTCATTTGTTTACAGTGTCGCGCGTCAATAGATGACAATGTCGCGCGTCATTTGATGACTGTGTCGCGCGTCAATAGGAGCAAGTGACGCGCGTCAGTAGGAGCAAATGACGCGCGTCATCAGGGGCCAGTGACGTGTGACAGTAGGAGACAATGTCGCGCGTTATTACGAGCCAGTGTCGTGCATCATTACGAGCTAGTGTCGCGCCAGTGTCGCGCGTCATTACGACCTAATGTCGCTAGAGTGTCGCGCGTCATTACGAGCTATTGTCGCGCCAGTGACGTGCGTCATTACGGACTAGTGTTGTCGCACGTCACTGATGGAGCCTTGAAAAACCAGGCAAAATTTTGTTTTTGAATACTGTCAAATTCACCTTTCGCTGAAACTGGTTACGGGGATATTCGCCAGGTATTTTCCACCTTCAATTTTATAGGGGTGTCTTAAAATGAACCTTTTTCTTATCTCACTAGTAATTACACTTACTTTTCTATTACATGATAGATCTCGATTGTTAGCTTTGATATCTATTTGATCTCAATAATTTGATAAATATTTAATTCAAATTATATCATGGGACAATGGTCAATTTATTCCTTTGAAGACATTAACTATTTTATCAACATCACTTTCAATACAAATATCTTTTTCGTATGACTTGCTTGTGAAAAATTCTCGTATCACTTACCATACAAATGAAGAAAATACTTATGCATTATATATTCAAGTTCAAATTTGTAATGTTGTAATGCCCACATTTTCAACACCAAAATACAATAAACATAATAATAGGATAATTGTTTTGGCTAACATTGCTTGATACATAACATCACATAAGATCACTTAGGATAATGTATAACACATGAGATGTTTGCATAACCATGGACCCACATATATAACATGAAACACACGATACACATTAAAGCCACATGTCCAAAAATGACAAGGTACAACAACAACCCACGACAAGATACACTTACTCATAGGAAATTCCCACAACACATCATTATTCATGGTGAAATATTTATTTCAATCCTATTTTTATTAGTTGACTATAATTTTCTGAAGAACACATAACATGGGACCCTTCATTCCTTTACAACTAGGTTGCATGTTTTGGTTTAGCATTCCACCTATAGTGGTTTCTTTAGAATTTACTCATTTCTCTTGTGGAAATAACTTTATATAGCATGATTTTGATTACGAACATACGTACACACATGTGTATTCTAATATTTGACTTAAGGATTTGTTTAAGAGAGTTGTGTTTACTTGGTTTGGAAAAATACTCTTGTTCTAAGAGGAAAGTTCACAGGAATAAAAAGGAAGGTTACTAGATCAATATAAAACCTATATCGAGTTCTTGTTATAGAATTATTTAATACTAACAATACACTCTTTTCATCTTCTAGTTATTACAACCAATTATGTAGGTTAACTAATGAAGTTGTATCATTATTGATTCACAATTTGTTGCTCCAATTAGGGATTCATATTTTCACAATCATATTGTGCATGGAAGGGTACATTACACCTATGTTCCTATTATAAAAAAATTTCTTCAAATTTAAGTGACAAATTTCACATTTCAAACTACTTCTATTTCATCATCTTAAGGATTTAATCTCAATAGCAATAGGTGAATTACATGTTTTGACCATAAATTCTACTTCCTGAGTGATCCTAGGTTTGATATATTCCTATCTATGCCAAGGGTTCTACTAGCTTTTACAAGTCCAACTTGAGTGTAATTTCCTTAACTCACAAGACCTTGGCTACAATGAAGGTATCCCATTCTCAAGGCTACACTTTATTATTTCATTAGCATCATTGTTTAATCCACATTTATGCAAACAAAGCATGTGATCATGCATCATATTTGGTTTTTCAATTTATTAGGTTGTTGTATTAGTCATGGACCTCTACTTTATTACATTCATTTTATGATCACATATGACATTTTAGTTGGTTTTGAACATCGCTCAAAGGTGTACCATTTTCATAGCGGACATTCCATAGATTAATCTTATTTACCCTTTTTACTAACTACATTTATACTGATTACTTTGGTCTGTATAACATCATTTTGGAACAAATTTATTCCTATAACACTTATGTAACACATAGGGATTTAAGACTACAAGGAGTACAACCTCGCACAAGACAACTCATTTCATTTCTCTTAGACACACAAGTATTAAGTGCAAGAGAGATATCCCAAATAATCTTAAGCATTACAAAAGCCTCCTAATGACCTATTTCAATTGTTGGGTAAATACGCAAGTAATTTGAAACGTAGTCTCCACTCACATAATTTAGATCTCACAAGGGATCAATCGTAGGTACAACCACCACTATCTTGCAAGGCTTTGGCCACCCACTAGGGTACAAAGGGAAAATTATGTAGTAGGTGGTTAACCTTATTCATGATATGGTCATACCTACAAAAGAAGACATGATCACCTCACTCGTCCCAAAATGATAGTTTTCACAATGTAAAATCAAAAGGTCAATAAATATTTAGGTAAAAACCTCATTAATAAGACGTCTTAGGTACAAAAAAGGAGATTATTAATGAGGTTAGAGTATTTTATTAACATGATCAATGTTTTATACCTTGGAAAAAGACCCAAATGGGGAAAGGAAGTACAATAGGCATTATAACTCGTTCTTTTAATTTCAATAGTTTTAATGAGATGAGATTCTACCTAGCATTGGGGGTGTTAAGGAAATAAACCAATAATTAACCTAGCAAAGGATTAGTTTAATATCTTTATAATATAGGATATAGGTACAACATTCAGTACAACTTTAAATCAATTTGACACTATAAAATATAGCCACATTGGTATTCCCTTTTCAAAATATACAAAGAACAATTCTTCGAACAACAATACATATCATTATTCTATGGTAATACATGTATTGCAAGATGAATATAACTTTACAATGACAACTCATTAATTACAACATATCACATCCATAAAATTCCTCTTATACGAAGTACCGCAACAAACATTCATTGCGTCGAGTCCTAGGATTGAGTATGGAAAATCCTTACACTCAATCATAAATAAGACAATCATCATTTTAAGTAATTTCAAAAAAGTACAGAGGGAGGTAGAGATAAGGAGAGAGAGGAGAGATAATTTCCTCACACATTCATTTACATTTTTTAGAGAGAAAGTAGGGAAGAGAGAAACTCTAAAACATTCTCTTTTCTATTCACAATATTTTGACCATTTCTCAATTCATACCCATTTTCATTTTATTTCAAACTCATCTGCATTTTTAATCCATTCATGTTTTCAAGACTAGCCACAATTTCATATTTATTTTAAGAGAGAGAGAGGGGGAGGAGAGAGAGAGAACAATATTGTAGTGCCCAGTCCTCTTCGACACTTTTTCATCTTGATATTGATATTATTGGACTGATGTTCATACATTTTGATATTGATACATTGATCAGTAGATGATAGATTATACTGATATGTGGATTATTGACACTATGATGTTTATGTTTTATTGTGATGCACTAGTTAGTGATGTTAGGCAGTTGGAGAGATGTTGAATTTCATGATGCGGATTTAATACGACATGATATGTTTTTGGGATGTTGGAATACAATTGTAATCTCATGGATGTTAGGGTTAGATTTTGGTATATTATTGGATGATAGAATTGCTAATGTCGAATGATGAATATTGAGTTTTTATGTGTGTGTGTGTGTGCGTGCGTGCGTGCGTGCGCGCGTGCGTGTGTGTGCGCGTGCGTGTGATTTCTTGATGTTTGTCCACTCGAGACCCAAGAACAACCTAGGTTTAGTTAGAAAAATTATGGAATAATTTTTTTTTGAAAGATGAGTCCTCAAACAAGCTTCGAAAACTACAGTTCACAACAAAGATTCAAAGTCAATTATAATTAATAAATAAAATTTTCCCGTTATAACAAATATTAAATCCACATTACAAAATTAATGAGTGTAATTAATCCAAATATAGTTAAATTTCTCTTAGGTGTTAATTTAATAAATAATTAAATTAACACTATAGTTAAATATTCCTTAATTAATTTTAGAGGGTTAAAGGGGCCAAAAACAATTAAATGCCCAAGGTATTTAATTTCACAAGGTCTAAACACTAACCAAGGTTCTTATTTACATGGGGTTAGAAAAACATTCCCTTCCCCATAAGGTGACCCCTTAAAAGTCACCCCATGCTTTTGAAACAAAGAATTTAAATTAAAAAGGTGATATAATTTATAATTCACACACTTAACACTTCCTAAAAACATTTCCATTAGATAGGAAATTTCTTCCCCTTTCCAATGATATAAATAAGTCCTCTAACTCCTCATATTTCTCAAGTTACGGGCCGATGGGCCTTGGGAGGATTTTTTTCAAAAGTGGGCTTGCGGGCCTAGGGAAGAAATTTCACCCGGGAAAGATTTCAGACCGAAGAACCTGGGGAGATAATTTATCACTTTACACTTTTTCCAAAAAGCACAATTTTCATTTGCTCTCCCACGAGCCCACTATGGGGCTTCACGCCAAAAGGAGAAAATATGCCCGAGATCCGCAAAGGACACGTGTCCAAGCTTTTAAGTCAATGCGGGAAGGTGGGCAGAGGAAATTTGGATTTTAACTCTTTTTTTGTTGAAAGGGTGAAAAGGTTTTAAAACATCCCACCTCCGTCGACGCCTAGAGACGCCACGTGTCTGGCCCAAAAGCTACAAGCGGGAAAGAGGACCATCGGGGAAAACTTAGGAATGTTAGCTTTTGAAGAAAAATGAAAAGGGTCAAAGTATCGCATCTCGCCGACACCCAAAGAAGCCACGTGTCAGCCCAACAGTGACATGGGGAGGTGGGCCAATGGGGAGACTTAGGAAATTTAGACTTTGTGTTGAAAAAGTGCAAAGGTTAAAAACAAGTCGCTCCTCCACCGACGCCTAAGGAAGCCATGTGTTAGACCAACAGTGACATGCGAGGAGGCGGGGAGACTTAGGAATTTTGCCAATTTTTCAAAAAGTGAAGTTAGAAGACATGGGCCCGCAAACCCATGGAAGTAGTTTTCCAAAAGCGAAGTGGCGGGGCTGTGGGGCCGTAGAGGAAACTTAACAAAAGTAAATTTTGAATTTAGATTTTTTTTCGCTGAAATAGAAGGTTCGAGCCAGCAGAGCGGCGAGATACTTTGTGTATTTTTACTTTTTTTGGGCAAAAAGTGCAAAAAGTAATTTTCAGCCCATGGATAAAAGGATATTTTATTAATATTGTTTTTGACAATTAATTTTTTTGAAACAAAATTGATACAAAACTTCAGATGGCCATAACTTTCAACTAGAAGCTTGGATTTGAGCAAATAAAGGACTTTTGGAAAGGGCTCGAACTCTTCTTTACATAGGAAGCATAAAATCTTATTTTCAACAAACTTAGATGGGTGAAATTTAAGAAAACGTCTTTCCTGCCATTAAAATGTGAACTAAACTTTTCAACTACTAGATTTAATTCGATCCGCCATTCTTCCTTCTCCAACATGCCAAACCGACATGGAGAATCACACTTGATAGAAATTGGACGGATTTGCAAGGATTAATTGATTATGGTTGGGATTTCAAATTGGATTTAATTTTCTCTTTTCTCTATAAAGGTATTTTTCTACCTCTTACCCGATTAATAAAGTTCTAAGTAAATTTCTTGAGCAATATAATCTAGTTTTGGGATGCGTTTTGATCATCCTTAGTTCATTTTAATGTTTCTACTTGTCTTTCATTGTTGTAGATTGTTATGAACATTTTTCGATGTTTATTGCAGGTTTACAATGATCTAAAATAAATCTACATATTTTAAACTGGAAATTAATCTATTTCATTTTCCATACTTTAAATATTTAAGTTCATTCCATTCCAATTTTACAATGTTTAACTTTCCTTTAATCAATGCGTGAAGAGAAAGAATGTAGTTCTATTTTCAAAACGTGCCTTTCAAATAATACAGAGGAATGTAATATTTCCTAACACAGACTTTTCTAGCCTTCAAACAGAGAGTTTGCAAAAGTATTTCAATCAACAGATTTCCAAACAAGAGAAACTCCATTTTGTATAAAGTAAATCAACTTCTATTAAACTGAAATAATTCCCTTTACAACTTCTTTTCTATTCACCAAAAGACAACTTACAAAATAAATCTTTCTCATTCGAATGTAACTTTCACATCAAAAAATATAGCATACTTTTCACCACAAATAATATTACAATGTCATCCACTTAAAGTGGGAAATTTTACAATAAGGAACCCAAAGAGGACTGTGAAATTTGTCTTCATACACAGCTCCAAAACAACAACAAGAGAGATCCGCCATGTTTCATTTGGTCACAAAAAAAAAGGGGGAGAGGCAACGCTCTCCACCCAACCAAGAATTCCAATGAAGAGGAGAAGCCATCCTCCTCATTGGCCCCGAGCCCCAACCACATTACAATAGGAAATGGATTCAACTCATGGCAACAAACAAGCTTCCACAACACAATGCTAGATTTTACAATCATACACAGTTCCAAATAATGCAGTGACAGTCACAAGAAAGACAACAAAAATACACAAGGCTTCATCATACAAAAGCCAAAGGAGTAAGATCTATGGGGAAAGTTGCTTATACCTCCCAATGGGAAATGGGTGTCCACCTTAAAACCCGCCAATATATCATCTCCAAACCCCTACATACTCTTATGCTCAAGTACCTCTTATGCCTCCCACATTCTCTTATGCCTCCCTCCTCTTATGGCTCCCTCATAAAATAGACCAAGTAAGAAATGCAAGCTATTTCTTTTCCAAGGTGGAACACCCATCCCAAACTCCCTCCACATGAAATATAACTCTTATGCCTCCCTACAAATCTCTTATGCCTCCCCACAAGAAATATCCCCATAGTCTTCTCCTACACCACACTTAGGCAATCTACCCAACCAACCAACAAACATACCAAAACATTCAACAACATTCACATATGCATAATATAAAAAAAATACATTTTAAAAGAGTCAAGATCCTACCTCTCCATGGTAGAGCTTGATCCAAGAATTCAACAACAAGCTTCTTCAAATCCAAACAATTCCAAAAGCTCCAACAATTCCACAAGCATCCAAAATCCTCAAGCTCTCCAAAATTGCAAGAGCACAAAATCAAAATGAAGTAACCCCCAAACAAGTAAAAGAATTCGAATAAATAAAAAGGAGAGAGGAGGATGAGGTGGCTCCATGTAGGATGCCACATCACTCATCCTCAACTCCACCTCACAAGTCAACTTCAAACTCCAAAGCACAATTAATAAGTGGGTGAATAAATGACATTTTTACTTACACACACAATCCAAGCCCACACCCCTTAAGGACTAAAATTAATTACATGTAAGAAGGTGCAATAAAACTTACAACTTGTCTTCCCAAAATACATAATAAGGCCTAATTTTGACTCCCTAACCCATAGGTAGGGTTGGTATAGCAATTTAAGAGGTGTGGAACAATTTTAACTTAACTTGTCCACAAGCCTCCAAAATTAGCCCTAAGGACAAATCCGAATTTCAAAAGGAAGGTGGAGTGTTTCACACTCCAAGTTACTTACACATCACTTACAACACATAATCCAAGAGCCATCAACTCTAATAAATGCATTCTTTTGACCCATTTTAATTTATTTAACAACATGATTACTCACTAATCTTGACACAAATTAAATAAATAATAAAGGGGAAATACATCACTAAAAATCACATACTAAAATTAAACAAAAGAAACTAAATAAAAGAATACACATAACCCCTTGGTCACATTTGAAGGTGATCCCCCATGGGAACCCCTAACATCAATTCAAACATACACAAATAACAAATACACGTTGCCATGGTGACCCTTGTTGAATTCATCTAGAATTCCAATGTGGTTGGTCTCCAATCCCCCGATGTTTGTTGTGACATGTTTACTTGCAAACACATAACACCTCCTTCGGCCTCGTGGCCACATCAAAACATCTAAAATAAATATACAATATAATTCCAAAATCATCTATATATGAATCAAAACATCATCTAGGCAAGTAATGATATCATTTACAATTTCATCAATAACAATATGATCATAATATTAGTTCAATTTTCTAGGTCTACTCAAAATGAAAAATATCACACACACACACACACACACACACACACACACACACACACACACACACACACACACAAACCACACACACACACACACACACACATGAACACATCAACAATACCATGATCTCTAACATCAACATCATCATATCATCAATATAAAATGTCTCCAATAATCCACATGCATCATATATGAATCAAAATCAACAATAGTCCATGATCTCTAACATCTAACATCATGCCATATCAAAAGCTACAATAACATCCATAAGCATAGATCTACCTCATTATCCTTACATTTCATTTCTATTTATTGGTGATTTTTGGTTGGAATGGGGTTACTTGCTCATTTTGCTTCTTGTGCACTTTTATATTTTAGAGTCTGTTGGAGTGCTTGGAAATTACTTGGCTTGGATTTGAATAGGCTTGTGAAGGTTTTCTTGGATCTTGATGGACATGTAAGATCTTGATGAAGAGGTAGGCTCTCCACCTTTTAATTAACTTTTAACACTATTACATTTGATTTAATGGCTTCCATTTACATATTTCCATATTTTAGTATAAAAATATTCTCTCCTTTTATGACCAACATTTGGTTGTTTAAAAGTTAAATTGAAAGCGAGGGAAAATATAGAGGAAATCACAAAACCTTGGTAAATAAATAGTGGGAATCAAATTCTGTGGGCGGACTTAATGGCGTTTAGGTCCCATCGAAATATTTTTCGATGTTATGACATTTGATTGTATGGCTTCTAGCTGCATATTTCCATATTTTATGACAAGACCAGTTGAAAGTAAAATGAATTTGCTTGTTGAAAAGTTAATGGACGCAAAGAAAAGTAAAAAGCAAAGCTAAATATTTCAACTCTTCTTTGACGGGACAACAAAAATAGTTTAACAGAAAATCATCTCCGTATTTCATTTGAAAATTCTAATGACAGCGTGCACTTTCACACGAGCCGAGCAATAGCAATTTCTTTTATATCTCCCCTTCGATTTTATAGGAATTTCAATTCTCTACTGTTAACATGGGTGATCCTCTTCCCATATCCAACTCCTATGATGTATATAGATGAATGCAATGTGCGGATTAGTAATGATATTTTATACTCTTTATCGATGGTTATGACTATGATCAATTAATGTTTTCAATGGGATATTTTGGTTATTTGGTGTTTGCTATATTAATTGTGAAAAATAATGTGGGTAACTAAATTGTATATGATCACATATGAGATTTAATTTATACATATGGTTCAAAATGATATTGTTTTATAAATATTTGAATCACGATGTATTTTCTTTTTAAAAGTAAGTCTTAAGTTAGCAATGCATGTTCTCAATGTTGACTAGAAAGTTATTTTCAATATTTCTCTTAAAGAAAATTATGTATATTGACTAAATACGATGATACATATAAGATTTAGCTTAAAAAGTTGGAATCTTGGATAGCTTCTAAATTATTGTTTTTATATTGAATCAAGTGCAAGATATGATGTGTTAAGGTGTTCTTATTCTAACTTATCATAAAAACGTTGATGTGTTAAGATGTTGTTCAAGATATAAAATTTATATTATTGCACTATAGATAATTGGCTAAAAATAATATGAGTATTACGATGGTCAACCATGTGTAATTTGTGTGCTTGAAAGCATTTAAGTATTGATGCCCTTAATTGTATATGATTGAGTAGCACTAGTTGTGTCCTACGTGGGAATTGTGTAGTAGATCTCATGATATTGTGCTTTTATGTTAAATAGTGACTAACAAACTATTGTTTTGATAATGCAGGTATATACATTTGATGTTATGGGGAAGTTATGATATCCATGAGAAACAATGGCTTGTGTTACATGTTCATATTATTTTATATCTCTCTCATCTGCACGTATATGGCATATTTTCACCCTCAAGAATGAATGCATCAAATTCAACTTTTATTGTCTCATTATTGTGTGTTTTGCATTTCTAAGTGCTCATTACATAAGTGATCTTCCATTTCAATTTGTGTCTAAACACCATTACTAAACATATGGCATTCTCCCTAATGAGAATTCACTCATTTTATGATATCCTAGAATAGTTTACTAAGGACTTCGGAGCAAAATCTCCTATGATGCAAATTGAGGCGAAAACTAATAAAATTGTAACTAAGAAAATTCATGAATGGTTTGGATTCATTTCATGATAGCTGAAAATAAAAATGTATTTAAAATATCAAATAAAAATCTAACCATTTATGACACAATCTAACACACAATTATATGGTGTATCCTTCATTATACAATCAATACCACACATCATATTATATTTAGTAAGAAAATTATATTTCTTTTGAACTAAAATTTACCTTAGATTATTTAGTACCATGTTTCATATTGTATGTAATTAAACAAATATATTCCCTTTAAAATACAATTTTAAAAACACATGTTTATAAATTCCTTAATTATTTCTTGTATACATATAAAATGAGAAAATTATGTTTGGCCCTAATCACAAATTTGAAAACAAGTATACCCTATACAAAATACATGTAAGTGCATGTACCCTACTAGAAATTGCACCAAAGGGGCACTATGTAGACGTTGACATGCACAAAATAATAAACTAGTTCATGTGAACTCAAGGAGCTAAATCATTTAAATAGTGCACTGAGACATAGTGTTATCACAAAAAAGTAGCACCCTAGGATTTGCACATTACAAATCCCTACTTTTTGCTAACATGGGACCATCTCTCAAGTTTTGGGACTTTTTACTTGAGATGGACCTCTAGAGAAGGTTGGTTCCTCTACCTAAACTTAGCACTAAACTCCTCTTAATGAAGGAAATGCAACTAATTAATCCTAATCTACCAAATCCAAGGGACCATAAAGAGAGAGTACATAAAAGGGAAATCTTACACTAACAAAGGTGATAACACCAAGAAAAGGGGATATGGACACTTCAAAATGAATGAAAATGGGAGAAAATGGAGATGGAGAGGGTGGAGAAATCACCATAGACCATAAAAACACTCAATACACCAATTTCATGAGCACAAAATCATCCAAGCTTGTAACGAGAATAAGAAAATGCACAAAATACCTTAAAACATGAATAAAGGCAAGATAAAAAAGTAGAAACCCAACCTCGGGCATTGAAACAACCACAAAAATTGATTTGATTGCTTTAGAAGTTTGTACAATACATCATATTGGAGGTAGAAGGCATGATTCATCATTACAATGCTAAAAATGAGGCTTGGAGCTCCAAAATCCACCAAGATATCTAAGAAAAAGCGCATCATTCCAAAATGTACCACCTCTCCAAAAAATGAGCTATTTTTTGAATATATGGAAGAATGAATGAGAAGAGAAGAGGAAACTTGAATTATGGGCTTTACCAACCAATAAAGGGTAGTAAATTCCTACAAAACATCATGGAGATCCCTACAAAACCCATCCCTTCATGTCCTTCAGCTTGTGGAAGAAAAAAATGCCCCATGCCTTCATTAATGCATATTTACCTCCTCGAACGTGTTCATTTGATCAGAGATAATTTTTTACCTTTTTCGCCCACCAACTCTACCTACCTCTTATTTTTTTATGATTTTTGAGTGTAGAGGAGAGAAATATGAATCCAATAAGCATAATTTTGATAGATTTGGTGGACATGGGAAAAATATGTCCATGCGGGTTCGCGGTCTCAATTTCTCTCATTTTCTAGTTTTTCAACCTTGTTCCTCTTATTTGTGTGTTGTCCGCACTACTACTGCTTCTCTTTTTCCTCTTTTTCTCTTGTATTTCAGTGAGTGCAAGTATTTTGGGATCATGTGGAACTGGGGGAATGGGTCGTGTGTTCTTCAAACCTCTTCCATCACCAAATCTAACCTTGCCCCTCCTTTTCCATTGCTTTTAGCTCTTTAAGATCCATGGGGAACATTGGTCCCGCAACCCTACCTCACCCACACACCATTCAATCTGCCCCCACCTCACTTATTTTCTAATCAGCCCCATGGCCTTTGTGGGAAACTCATTCACGCAAATAACAAGTTCTTCGAAGGCAACTTGTGCCCGCTTCGACCTACTTTCCTACAACACATAGTTGTTATCACTAAATTACACCACCCTCTAACTTACTTGCAAGTGAGTTAACTAGGATATTAATGTAATCGAGTCACATGGAATTGCCTACGGTGTGGGAATATGGAACTAAGATAATTATCCAAAGAATGTTGGTTCCTCTTCCTAATCTAATGCTACAAATACTCCTAATGAAGGGAAAACAACTATCTAATCCTATCCTATGATTCCAGGGACTAGGGAGAGATGAAAATGCATCAAAGTGAAGAAATCCTCTACTAAGGGGGTGAGAGCACCAAGAGAAGGGTGGTTTGGACACTCTCCCAAGGATGAAAATGATGGTAAATGGAGATAGAGAGGGTATTGAGGTACCTTGGTTTATAAACACAAATTTGCACTACCATTTCCATCAAACAAATCATTTAGAGCTTGCACTACACCATTAAAATGCACAAAATTCCTTAAAATGTGATGTAGAGATAGGAGAATGCAATAAAACACAAACAAGGGTTGCAAAATAAACACAAACTTGATTTTATTGCTTCAAAGAGTGACACATTCCATTATAATGAAGAAATTAGGCATTGATCACTTAGAAGGTGCTCAAAATGGAGGTTTGGAGCTCACAATACACCTGCAACAACTTCGTAGAGAATAGAGGAGAAAAATAGATAACAATAAACTATCTAAAATGAGCTCCTTCTTAAAATATATGAGAAAAAGAAAAAAGGAACTCAAATCTAGCTTCAACCACCAACAAAGATCATTAAATAACCTACAAAAAACATGGATAACCCTGAAAAATCCATCCCTTCATGTCCTCTTGCTTGTGGAAGAAGAAATTTACACTCATCTCTTCATTTAATGCTTTTTTGTTCACCTAGAAGTGATCAATGAAACTGGAGAGGTTTTCCTTGTTTTTTGTCTCACCTACCCCCACCAAACCTCTTGTTTCTTGTTCCCATGATGTAGTACACATGAAAATACAAATCCATTGATGTAAATTTTGTGAAAAATGGATCACGTCAGAAATCGTTATGTCCATGTGGGTTGGGGATGTCATTTTCATCCATTTTCAAAATGTTTGGCTCATGTTCTTGATTTTACCGCACAATCCGAAATACTATATGTTCTTTTTCCTTGGTTCCTTTATATTGCAAATGGTTTTGAGGTGCGGGAATTGTTTTTAGCATGAAACCAAGCTTGGAGGGTTCGTGGGGCCCGAGTTCACCTCCATCTCTACAACATATCAACTATATTCTATGTTTTTTGTCTCCTTACCTGTGCGGGGAACTAGTTCCTTGTGACCCCTATTTTCTCGGGTCCCGTTGACCCACACTCCACTTCCCGGTTGCATTAGACCCATGCCACTTCATTGACTTGTTCCTCGTGAGTCACTAAGGCCCGTGTTCAATGAACTCCACCCCGGGCCACACCTAATTAAACTTGGCCCCCACCTTAAACATCCTCTCGACACCACTTGTGGAAAACCTAGATCCTTGTCACCCCGTTCCACCTCATATGTTGTCCAAAATTTCTTGTTCATAATGAACTTAATGCACTAACTACTAAAGAAACTAGTCAAATTAGAAGGATATAGGGCTTATGTTACCTCAAATGTTTGATGTTGGATACAGTGCTTGAGGGTTGATTCTCGCTATCGCAACTCGGATAAAATTTGTAAATAAGACTGAAACACTTTTGGATTAGATTGTTTGGGTGGGGTTGGCCGGAAAAGAAGACTCGAGAAGCGTAAACTTCCTCGGTGGATGTCAACCCCTATTTTTAGAAAAATGATGACGTAAAAGGAAATATATACTGATAATATGCAAAGACTAAAAAAGTACGAGTAATCTGAAAGTGTTATTAATTAATTTAGATACAGATCGATTGAAGAAACTTAAAACCAAATGTACTTGGTCTAGGTTGACAACGACCTAGACTATGTAGGACAAGTTAGCGGTGACCAAGGGAGAGTTAGATTAGGAAAATAAGAGAAATATGTAGATTGTGCAGGATTAGAGAGCCATCTGGAAGTTGTAAAAGTTTGGAAATGTTGGAGTCACCATGCAGAGACAATTTGAAGGAGCAGAGACCAGAAAAACAATGGGAAATAAGGGTTTAAGGTTGGAGATTGAAACCATGGACTTGGTCGATGGTGACCAGGGTGTAAACAAGTTGATTTGTTAATGAGAGATGTTGGGATAATAACTTAACAATATGGGATAGAGGGTAAGCACTTAAAGAGACCGAAGATGACTCTGGAACAAAAAAATTAAGGATTACATAGGTTGGGTCGGTGATAATTTGCAAGGGTCGCAAGAATTGGGATAGAGATTGATGAGGTTGAGGGAAGGAAAATAAAATGATCAACCTACAAGAGTGATTTTGAAGGAGGGAGTAGATGACGATGTTGTGAGATTTGTTGTTGATGATCTAGACCTGCAAAAGGTTAGATGCAAAAATACCAGATAATATGATAAAGCTTATTGAACTACATTAAAAAGTGACAATCTCATAAAAAGGATGATCTCGATTATTGCATGGATGCTTTGCAAGGAGGTTAGGAGGTCTGCAATGGCTTCTATAAAGTTTAGGCATGAAATATGGTCTACAAGTTACGAGAAGAGCCACCTACACTTGATTTTCTGATGATGAATGAGAAGAAAGAGATAAAATTTATAGGGTTGGCGGTGACCAGGCAAAGAGGTGTCACCATTTATTTCGGGGAAAGTTTCCCAGAGGGAAGACTTTTCTATTTTTGGTGTGATTTAGTTTGTTTTAAGGGTTGGTCAAATGTTTTAAAGCATTAGGTGGGAATGGGTTGTTATATGGTGAGGTGTAGGTGATTTGGAGATAAGGATAGGTTAGAAAAAGAATGGGGATGCATAAGACATATATTTGGAATAAAAACATTCCAAAATAGAAGCTAGTTAAGGCATGTGGATGTGGGCACCCATTAATTAAATAATAAAAGGGGATTAATTAATTAATTGTGAATTATTAAAGATAAGATGATTGATTAATTAATTAATTAATTAATGTGACTTAATTAATTAATATTAGTCAATGAGGGCTGGCTAATGATAGAATAAATGGGCATTTAATTAGCTAATAAGGATGCATAATAAAATATGCACATGCGAGTAAAGAGGATATAGATACGAAATAAGGTGTCTATATTTTACCCCTTTTTGTTGATTAGTTTGTGGTAGCAATCCACGAGACAAAAAAATAGGATTGGATGAAGATAGAGGATTGATGATAACCTCCTCCTCAAACGCGGGATCGATGGTTTCAAGGAAAATTGATGACACGTTTGAAAAAATATAGATGAAAAAGGGCGGGAGGGTGATGAAAATATGGGTAAAAGCATAACCAAGGCAAGATGCCCTAAGAAAGAAGGATTGCATAATGGATGAAAAAATATGGTAGTGACTCTAATATCACTTCAAAGAAGGGATAATTGCGGTCTCAATGGAGACAACCAACAACGTTCTATGGACCGGTGAGTGGGTGAAGACTGTTGCAGTATGGATGTAAGTTAGAATGACCAACGGGGCATGGTAAAGTCATCAAAATATGCACAATTATATGTGAAAATGTGTGTGAAATCCTTCATACACGAGGAATCGAAGGAAAAGGTATGCATCCACAACGAACAAGGATGAATGATATGGTTTTCAATGGGACATGAAAAAATGGTTAGAAGGCAAAATGAAAAAGTGAATGATGACATAATATATGGACGAGAGGGTGAAAATTAAATATGCCCCAAGTGGGGAAAGGTATGGCCTCAAAGGAGGACTTCGAGAGTAGAAAAATGAATGTCGAGGGGGAAAGTAATTATGGCATCAAAAGAGGACTTCGTGCGCAGATTGAAATACAGGATGCTCGAAAAGAGGGTAAACATGGCCTTGAAGGTGAAACAGTGGAAGTGAATGATAAAGTAAAATACCCAAAGGGGGAATAAGTATGGTCATGAATGTGGACTTTGAGATGAAATGTTGAATTAAATTTCTAAAGGAAGGGATAAATATGGCCAAAAATGTGGACTTAGAAAAAAACATGGAGGGCACACGATGTTGAAGCAAAATGCCCTAAAAGAGAGAATATTGATGGTCATGAAGGTGGATTTACAATGAGAGATATTGGATAAGATTAGATAAAATGCAATGTAATGATGACAACCTATAGGTATGAACATCTCTACATCATATCAAGGAATGTGTAAGGAAAGTATGCCTCCAACTGCATTGGAGGTAAACAAGAAATGATCCTAGGTAACACAAGGCACATGCGACCGAAAGAAAATGTTAGTAGACACCAACGATAGTTATTCATTTCAAAAGATCATAAGGAAGTAATGGATGAGATGATCTCATAAATCCAATGTTCTCATGATAAAAGGGGTTTGATATGTAACTTGTACAAAGGAAAGAGGGTTCTCCCAAAAGTGGTGTTTTCTAACACTATGTCCTAGCTCTAGGAAGGGGAGAGAGCAAACTGATCAATGCGGGAAGATTTCTTAGGATGTTAATAAAATGGAAGGTTGATCAATGTGGGAAGCCTTCAAATACCATAAGGAGTAGCCATCCTTCGATGGTATGGTCTACTTTTACAATATATAAAGGTGGCAAGAATAAATGATAGTCGTCCTTTGAGGGATCAGTCTATTTATTTGATTTTAGATTTTGGTTTCACGCTTTTGATTTTTTTCTTTCTTTTTGCATGAACAACTATCATTCAAGGGATTAGTCTATTTTTGATATTTTTATCTTGATTTGAGCATCCTTGATTTTTATTTTGGATAGGGGAGAGTTGGGACTAGCTAAGTAGACCACTTAGGATGGGCTAACAAGTGCATAAGAGGCACCCCTAGAACCTTTGCATGGTTCCAATATGTGAATGAGAGGGAGATGGATGTGATGATCACAAAGTTATCACCAAGAAGGAGAATTTATCCATGAGGAAAATGTAATGGGAAGAAATATGGTGCCTATATGTAGGGTCACATATAGGATGTGACGGAAGACCACATAATTCCAAATCATCACAATGAGAGATGGAAAAGGCTAAGATGGAGGAATGATCTGAAGTCATCACTAAGGGCACATTGGTATATGTTATAACAATAGAATGGTCAAAAATTCAATGTGTTAAGTTGTTCCACTTCTAGTTTACCATCAAGGGAGGATAAACTATAGGCTCCTGATCCATACTTATGTGTGGTCTAATCCATTTAGGGGAAAATTTTCCATGTTGGATTCTTTTAGAGTACTAACATTATGATTTTCTTTGAGGAAAAATTTTCCGACATTGAATTCACATGCATTAAGATGCTTATTGTAATCACCTTTGATGTGTTCTTGATAAACATGATGGTGTTCAAGAGCGAGAAGGCGACATTCATCTAGTATCTTGAGTTGTGCTAGACGTGCTTGGTGATGATCTTCATCGAGAGATGAGGTTGCAAAAGGATACTTTGAAATATTGGATCTGAATTTCTAGAGGAAGGATGAATTGAGCCATAAACAAGAGAAAAAGGGGTAGCCCTTCAGAGAGGTATGAATCTTATTACGATAGGCCCAAAGGGAGAAAAGAAGTTATAGATGCCAATTCCAACCTCGCTTGGTCAAAATTTTTAGAAAGGATATTGCAAATGGTTTTGTTATTAGCCTCAGCTTGGCCATTGGCTTGAGGATAATATGGAGAAGAGAAGTTGAGTTGGATGTTGAATGCCTCATAAATTTTATTTAAGATATTTTTTCTTAAAGGACTTTTCGTTATCCATAACAAGCTTGTGGGGAATGTCGAAATAGAAGATGATGTGTTGATATATGAAATTATTGATTGGGTCAAATTTAGATGAGGTGAGTGGCATTGCTTCCACCCATTTAGTGAAATACTCAGCTTCATAATGAGGGAGTGATGTTGTTGTGAGGAATGAGGGTTAATAAGAACAATAAGATCAATGCCCCATTGTGAAAAGGGCCAAAGATCCCTGAGCCGACTATAAAGCTTGACTATGAATGCAGATGTGATTGGAATGCTGCTAGCATTTTTTCACATTTCTTAACGTATTCATAATATTCATGATTAAGGGAAGGATAATAATAGCCAAGGTAGAGAATGCGCTTAGCAACAACTAGGTCACTAAAGTTTCCAAAGCGAGATACCATCATGGAATTCTGTATGTCCCAGAGGCTTCATGGAATTTGAGATATCGAGAAGGACAACGTCAAATCCACATTTAAAAATAATATTGCCAAGGATCACATAGTGGGGACCACGCTGAAGGAAGAACCTCTTAGCGCTTTAAGAGAGATCAATAAGAAGGGTAGATTTGGATAGATAATCAAAGATTTGAGAGTACCAAAGTTTTGATGAATTATATTCAATAAGATTAACTTGTGGTAACTCATGAAAGGGCCAATCACAATGATGAACAACATCGGAAGCTTAGACTCCTTAGTTGTCAAGGGATGAGAGGTTTAGGTATGACATCGTATTAGTGAAACGATTGGTCAAATGAGGAAGGAATTGGATGGTATAAGAATCAAAATCTTCCTAAAGAAGATTAAAAATGTCACGATATTTTTGAAGTGTATTGTTTTTACATTGATACTTGCATGTAACTTATTTTATTATGAGATCAGAATCTCCGCAGATGTCAAGGATTTGAACACCTAAGAAGAATAAAATTTCAAAAGACTAAGATGAGGGCTTCATATTCCGCCATGTTATTTGTTCACTTAAAATTGAATTTATATGCAAGGAATTAAGAGTTTCCCATGGAGGAATGATAATGACACCAGTGCCTCCCCCTTGCTATCATTTTGATCGATTGAAGAAGAGAATGAATTTTAGAGGATTGTATTTGTGATGCAATTTATTACTAGATTCGTCTAAAAATTGATCACGAGGTAAATGTGTACTAGGAAGAGGGGCTTTTACCAATTTGTTTGAAATATCTTGTCCCTTAATGGATTTTTGAGTGATAAAATCAAGGTCAAACTATGTCATGAGTATGAATTATCGACACTAAAATTTTCTTCCGTAATTTTTATTTCATTAATGTATGTATTAGGAATAGGATGTTGTTAAGTGTAATTAGTAGTAGCATCTGATAGAAGACAACGGCACCGTCAGTACGGTGCCGCCAATAATGTAGAGTACGGTAACAGTCAAAGTACAATAGGAATGTTGTAAAAAGTAAATATTTGTCGTAAGTGGTCCAGTAATGTTAAAATGTCAAAGTTGGGATAAGTAGAGAAGTAGGGTCTACATGATTAGGAATTAGAAATATTATATTGGTAATAAGGACAAGGAGTGAGGTCATAAATATTTTGTGTATTTTATTTGTAAAAAGTCTAAAAATGTGGAACCCATGTGAAATGATAAGGTTTGTCTTATCTTAAGAGATAAGCTTACATGTATGAGACAAGAGTTAAAGTATGGAATATGATTTGTCAGAGTGGATTTCTTATCCTATCTTAGAGATAAGATGGATAAGCACTGGAAGTTCTATAAATAAAGAGGCCACCCCCTCATTTAGCATAAAATGAAGTAGTGAGAAATATTGTATGAAGTGTGTAAAGGAAGCCATCAGTTTAAAGGTGTGTTGAAGAAGCCATTAAGAGGTGTAATTGTAAAGTTTCTCCCATAGTATTAGTGGAAGGCAAGTGAAGTCAATAACACTTGAAGTACCTCATGGGTGAGATTGTAACAATTTCATGTTAATATTATAATTTACTTTGATATATCAGATTTGTCATCATTCCGTCTTATCATAGTCGATGGTATTCTTGTGTTATGTTTGTTGTTTCGTTTCCAGATTACATCCACCAAAATAAAGGCATGCATTAGTAAATAATCATAGCAAGAGGAGTTCCGGTGAAGAATTATCATAGTCTTGGATTGGTGATGACATTTTGGTTCCGATTTGCCGGGACCATTCCTTGTGGTAGATTATTAGAGAGATATTCCCACTTAGTCAAAAATCAATTGGAGGGTAATCTTTTTTTTGTGCATAGTAGTTACCATGGTAAAGTCATTTTTGCCATGAATAGTAGTTACCATGGTAAAGTCATTTTTGTTGTGAATAGTATTTACCATAGTAAAGTCACTTTTTACCGTGAATAGTATTTACCGCAGTAACTTCACTTTTTACTGTGAATAGTGTTTACCACAGTAAAGTCAGTTTTTACCGCAGTAAGTCAAGTTTTACCATAGTTTACCGTGGTCATTTCTATTTTCTATTATAGTGATTTTAATTATTGGTGCACATAAGTCTTGTTGATTGTACTTTTGGGTTGGTATTTCACTGTGGTTACTTTTGAAAATGGGGAAGATTCCTGTTTTTTCAGCCCAATCTAATGAAGATGCTTCCTCTTTCATTCAAGAGTTTAAACGATCTTGTATTTGTAATGGCCTTATAAGAAGGGAACAATGGACTGAATTTTTTCCTACCTTTTTGGATGGTTCAGCCCTTAGGTGGTTTGAAACACTAGGTGATAATGTGAAAAACTCATGGGATTTATTAACTGAAAGTTTTCTTGAAGAATTTGGTGAACAACAGAGATATGCAGATCTCATGATCGATATCACAAAGCTAACCCAAGGAGAGAAGGAGAAGATAAGGGATTATCATGCTCGTGTTCTAGAGCTAAGGAGGAAGCTCAACGCCCAGATCCGGAAGGAAGGATTAGCGGATGGGTTGATGAATGGCGTGGATAATCTCCTATGTAAGCACTTCATTCTTGGGATGAAGCCAGAGATCAGAAAACGAGTGAAGTATGACCGCCCAGCTACCATTGAACAAGCAAAGGAGATTGCAAGAAGGCAAGAAGAAAGCATGGAAGAGGAGCCCAAAGAAATTGTTGCTAAAGTAGAGCCTACACCAGCACCTTTGCTCCAGAATCCACAACCACTCTCGATGAGCAAAAATCTTTCTCCTAGTACATCTACTGAGTATGAAGATCTGCTCAAAAAGATGGGTCAGTTAACTATTAATCTTCTTTAAGGAAAAGAATTTAGTTCTCAGGGAGGAGATAGAGGTCCAAAAAGAAATATTTCTGAAGTTGTATGTTATGGTTGTTATAAAAAGGGTCATTATAGGTATAATTGTCCGATAGAGCTTCTACATCGGTAAAGGAGATAATGATAAAGGAAAAGCACCTGTGAATTCTTTTGATGTAGTAGATAAGAGCAGAAATAATGAAGTAGATGTGTTTGTAACAAAAAGAAAGAAAGAAAAAGATAATCAAGATGGAAATGATCCTAAGAAGATGAAAGGAGAAACTAGTAAGAAACATAGGAGAAGAAAGTTGGGTGTGCAGGATTTTCTAATTTCACAGGGGCAAGGACCATACTCCATCTTGGAAGATCTGTCCAAAAGGCCTGCAAATATTACATATGGTCAACTCTTGGCTATGTCTTTTGAGAAGAGGTGGGAGCTGTGAAGTGGACTCAATGCTCGACAAAGGAAGGAGGTTGAGGTCCCTGTTTTGGAGGTAGAGGCGGATCCCTATGCTCCACAAGCTGAGGTATTATGTAATGATATTTCAATTCATGATGTCTTAGTTGATGGAGGTGCTGTAGTTAATGTAATGACCGAGTCTGTAATGAATATGTTGGGTTTAAAAATTGATCGCCCTTCAACACTTATGTTAAGGTCATTAAATAAGGGAAAAATTAAACCGAAGGTGTAGTTTCAAATGTGGCATATATCATTATGGGTGTTGTATGTGTGGTAGAATTTCGGGGGATGAAAAATGAATGCTTACATTGCGTACCCCAATGTTGTTGGGAAGACCATGGCTAAGGAGAGTTCATGCAAGAAACTACTGGAATGAAGGCTTCATGACACTTGGACATGGTAGAGAGAGGGTGAAGATAAACATGATCCCTCGACATCATAAAGCAGAACCTGTGGATTCAAGTGATGAAACTGATGATTGGACATCCTCTGATTACTCTAGTACCAGTGAAGTGGACACTGAAGATGAAGAAAGTGAGGTTGATGTTTTGAGTCATGGATATCCTTCCAGTCACACCGACTCATGACCCCATAAAATTATTTGAAGAAGAAGTTGATGATCGTCTCCAACAAATAAAGATTGGTGATCTTTGTGATGGAGAGTGAGAAGGAATCCTACCTCTAGCTCTTTGAAGGTACATACACATATTCACTTTTGATTACAAGGAACTCCATCAAGAAAGTTGGGTAGAACATTCTATTGATTTGGTAAATAGTGCTTAAGCCTATAAAGCAAATGCCATATAGAATGAATCCTAATTTTTCCAAGGCTGTAAAAGAAGAAATAGATAAGTTGCTTGATGCGGGATTCATATTTCTTTATGGAGAATTCAAAATGGGTTTCTCCCATTGTGATCTCAATAAAAAAGAATGGGAAGCTACGCATTTGTGTTGATTACAGGAAGCTCAATAAGGCAACAAAGAAGGATCATTACCCTCTTCCATTCTCATATCAGATCTTGGATGAAGTAGTTGGCCAAGAGTGTTATAGTTTTGTTGATGGATATAGCGGATACAACCAAGTCCGTATAGTGGAGAAAGATCAGCTGAAGACCACGTTCACCACTCCTTGGGGAACGTTTGCTTATAGAGTTATGCCTTTTGGGTTGTGTAATGCTCCAACAACATTCCATGTTTGATGAATAGGGTGTTCAAACCCTACATTGGGACCTTCATCAGAGTATTTATGGATGATTTTTGCATCTATGGGAGCAAGTTGGACCACCTGCACTAGATGGAGACAACATTTCAAAGGTTAGATGAAGCACAAGCCTCACTAAACCCTACAAAGTGTGTCTTTGGATGTTCTAAAGGTGTTTTGTTAGGGCATGTTGTATCAGAGATGGTATTGGTATTGATCCTGATAAAGTTTCAAAAATCAAAGAGTTACCATTTCCTATTAATAGAAGTAAGTTGAGATCATTTTTAGGCCATGTGGGGTACTATAGAAGGTTCATCAAGAATTTCTCAAAGATTGCACTGACCACTAACCTTGATTCTTGAAGAAGGATGTTACTTATGAACTAGGAAATAAGGTGCATGAAGCTTTTGGACAATGAAGGAAGCCACAGTGTCTTCACCTATTTTAAAGAATCCAGTTGGAGCAAGCCATTCATTGTGTACACTGATGCCTCGAGATGCAGCACTAGGAAGTACTTTGAGCCAAAAGGATAAAAATGGGAATGAACATCCAATTTACTTTGGGGAGCGAGACAAATGAGCAAAGTCTTTGAGGTAAATTATATCATGAATGAAAAAGAGGCTCTAGCTATCATTTTCTTTGTAAATAAGTTTAGAAATTACTTGCTAGGGCAGAAATTTATAGTTGTAGCAGATCATCGAGGCTCTAAAATATATTGTTAATAAGCCTAACCCATCGGGGAGGATAGCAAGATGGATAATTTTGCTACAAGAATTTGAATTTGATATTATAGATAGGCCAGGAAAGAAGCATGTCAATGCAGATGCACTCTCTCGAGCCTATGATGGTTTACGATCATCTTGTGATGATGATGATTTCCCCGATGCAACATTGTTATCCCTTAACACAATCCCTAGTGAATACATAGATATTTGGAATTATCCGAATGAATTTAAGTTTCTGATGGTGCCAATGTAAAGACTAAGAGAAAGATTACTCAAGCTAGTCGTCCATATTCTATTCTGCATAGAGTATTATTTCGAATAAGACCTGATGGACAGTACAAGAGGGTAGTTGGACGTGATCAAGGGAAGGAACTACTAGAAGAATTCCACAATGGTACATGTGGAGGGCACTTCTCTAGACAACTTACAGCAAGAAGGATCTTGGATGCAGGTTATCATTGGCCCACTCTTTTTAAAGATTGTTATAATTATTGTAAGACATGTGATATTTGTCAAACACATGGTAACCGTAAGACTTCATCAGCTCCATTATGTCCTATTCTTCCACTTGGTCCCTTTGAAAAGTGGGGAATAGACATTGTAGGTCCACTTCCAACTACCTCACACCAAAATAAGTATATTGTAGTTTATGCATTATTTAACCAAGTGGGTTGAAGCTAGGCCATTGAAAACAGCTTCCATGGATGAGGTGGCAAGGTTCATATATGAACGCATTGTCACCAGATTTGGTTGTCCATTAGAAATTGTAACAGATCAAGGAAGCCACTTCATTAATGAGGTAGTAGAAGCCCTAGTCAATAAATTTTCTATTAAGCACAAGAAGGAAACAACATACAAGCCAAGCACAAATGGATAGGTGGAATGAACAAATTTTGTGTTGTGTCAAATTCTAGCAAAAGATGCAGCCTTGCAGGTACATAAGTGGGATAAAAGGATTCATGCAGCATTGTGGGCATATAGGGCAACATCAAAGTTAGCAACAGGATACTCCCCATTTCAGTTGGCCTATGGCATTGATCCAGTTCTTCCTATTGAGTTTGATATTCCCACTGTGAGAGTTATGAAAAATGAAAGGATGGATGAAAGTGATTCAGTAAAAGAAAGGTTGGTACATCTTCATTTGCTAGAGGAAATGAGGGAAATAGCAAAGGATACAAGCCATAAGAATAAAATGAAGCAGAAGGAATAATTTGATCAAAAGATCCATTGGTCTCCATTTCATGTGAATGACTTGGTTCTAGTATATGATTCCAGATACAAAAAAGAAGAAAGAGAAAATTTCTTCCAAAATGGATGGGGCCCTACAAAATAACAGTTGTGCATGAAAATGGTACGTACTCGATTTGGAGGAATTGGATGGCACCCCATTACGAAATGGGTCAACCACGACAAATTGAAGATTTTCCAAGCACTGAGAATAGTCTACTCAGGACGGAGTAGAAGCTAGAAGGGGAAGATGTCGACACTAAAATTTTATTCCGTAATTTTTATTTCATTAATGTATGTATTAGGAATAGAATGTTGTTAAGTGTAATTAGTAGTAGCATCGATAGAAGACAACGGGCCGTCGATGCAGTGCCGCCAATAATGTAGAGTACGGTAACAGTCAAAGTACAATAGGAATGTTGTAAAAAGTAAATATTTGTCGTAAGTGGTCCGGTAATGTTAAAATGTCAAAGTTGGGATAAGTAGAGAAGTAGGGTCTACATGATTAGGAATTAGAAATATTATATTGGTAATAAGGACAAGGAGTGAGGTCATAAATATTTTGTGTATTTTATTTGTAAAAAGTCTAAAAATGTGGAACCCATGTGAAATGATAAGGTTTGTCTTATCTTAAGAGATAAGCTTACATGTACAGATAAGAGTTAAAGTATGGAATATGATTTGTCAGAGTGGATTTCTTATCCTATCTTAGAGATAAGATGGATAAGCCTGGAAGTTCTATAAATAAAGAGGCCACCCCCCTCATTTAGCATAAAAGGAAGTAGTGAGAAATATTGTATGAAGTGTGTAAAGGAAGCCATCAGTTTAAAGGTGTGTTGAAGAAGCCATTAAGAGGTGTAATTGTAAAGTTTCTCCCATAGTATTAGTGGAAGGCAAGTGAAGTCAATAACACTTGAAGTACCTCATGGGTGAGATTGTAACAATTTCATGTTAATATTATAATTTACTTTGATATTTCAGATTTGTCATCATTAGTCTTATCATAGTCGATGGTATTCTGGTGTTATGTTTGTTGTTTTGTTTCTAGATTACATCCACCAAACTAAAGGCTGTGCATTAGTAAATAATCATAGCACGAGGAGTTCCCGGTGAAGAATTATCATAGTGCTGGATTGGTGATGATAGAACCATCAAGTAACATGATCACTGTGATACCATTTGGATTGCAATGTCTTAAGGAGATAAAATCTAGTCAGAAGTAAGTTTTGTGGTTGAGAAGATAATGTTGAAGCTTAGATTACGTGAAGAATAAAGGCGCAACACATATTTTCATCTTTAGTGTAGGAGGTTTCATAGTCATGTAGAGAACGAATGATGAAATAAATGTCCGCTCATGACCTTGATCATCACAATGTACCAACATGGCCCCAGAGCATGATTAGTAAATGAGATATATACAAATAAAATGGCTCTCCATCACGTGGAGGTGTGAACACTTTGGTGGAGATAAGAGATATCACTTCAGATCATCAAAATCCTTTTAGAAATTGTAATCCCAATCAAATTTAATATCTTTGAAGATGGTGATGAAAAGTTTGAAAACAATCGGAAAGTTGTGAAATGAAATGGAGAAAAGATTGAAGGGTGTGAAGTTGGTTAATATTAGCGGGAGGAGGAATTTCAATGATTGCCTTAATTTTTTTGGGTTTGAATTTTACACCCCAAATAGAAACAATGAATCCAAGGAGCTTGCTAGTTAAGACAATAAATAAATACTTGGATGGATTAAGATGAAGGAAAAAGTGAATAAGGCACTAAAAAATAACTTCAAGCATGAAAAAGGTAATCACGTCGTTTCTTAGATTTTCCCAAAATATCATTGATGTAGTCTTCTATGGTTTTGTCGATGAGATCACGAAAGATTTAAGTCATGGGCCACTGATAAGTAGCACTAGAATTCTTCAAACCAAAAGGCATGATGTCATAGTAAAAGATCCCCAAGGGGTGATGAAAGAGGTTTTGTGTTGATGTTCTAGTGCAATGAGGATTTGGTTGTAACCAGAGAAACCATCCATGAGAAAAATCATCTCATGACCTACGGTAAGATCCATAAGTTGATCAATGTTTGGGAGAGGGAAATCATTATTAGGGCATGAAAGATTGAGATCCCGAAAGTTAGTGCATATGCGTAGTTTTCCCGATGCTTTAGCAATGGGGAAAATGTTGGAAACCCATTGGGGATAGTCAATGGGGATGATGAAATTTTCTATTAAAATCCATTCCAACTCTTCTTTAATAAGGAGAGCAACATCAGGATGCATGTTGCAAAGTTTTTGCTTCACTGGTTTAACATTGGGATAAGTGATGGTATTGTGGACGACGATAGATGGGTCAAGGCCCAAAATGTTTAAATATGACCATGAAAATGCTTGGCGATGATGAGAGAGGAATGAGGTGAAAGATTATAACTCATGTGGATCAAGCAATTGGCCCACTTTGAGAATGCAAGGCTCTTGAGGAGTCTTGATATTAACATCAATGGTGGCTTTATTAAGAAGAGCGAGGTGAATCGGATGGTAAGGTCTTTTCGAGGATAAGAATCTTTTTCCCCATGTGGGAAAATATGGAATCATCATTGGGACACTGAAGAACATCAATGGTAGAAGATTCTTCTTTTATCATCTCTATATGATAAAGAGGAAGGGAGTTATTCAGATTGTCACATTGATAGGTGAGAAGTCCCAAAGTTATGGTGGAGACTAAAAAAAGAGTTAGAGGCAATGGAGATGGTGTCATCTAGTTCCATGTCCTCAAAATTCAAGAAATGTGTGGATATTATGTTCATGTGCTCAGGATTCATATGAGATAGAGAAAGCAAAGATGGTATGTCCATGTATTTAAGTATGACAAGATCCTCGAGGGTTGGAAAAGATGGAGGAGGACAAGTAGGCGTGCCCCTGTCATCGAAAGTTAGAACAAAAAATGGAGGTGGAGGAGGAATTTCTATTAGTATCTTTGATGGTGGGATGGAATTAGAGGACTGCTCCTTATAGCCTAACCCAAAATTTTCGTAAGGTTTTTAATATTAATTAGGAATGATTCTATGTGGGCCTTATTCATAATGGCCCAAACCAAATCCATTCCATGTAGAACAATGGAAATAATTATAGGAAAAATATGGGTTGTTGAGAAAACTAAAGCCGCCAATATAAATCCTGGCATGTGGGATTTCATCGATGTGAGAAGAAGGGATATAAAAGCCATCAAATAATATTGGTGTGACGATGCGGTGGTCCAAAAGGCATAACATTCGTGATGTCTGGTTTGTACATAGACACTTTATCATATCTACGTACATGGTTAGAAGTGGGAAGGGTACTAAGCATAAGAATGTGATACTCCCCAATCATAAGTTTATTCACCTTGTCATCTAGGGAGTCTTTGTCAAGGAGTTTGGCTGAGGGAATGGCTAAAATAGTAGATGGTAGAGATAGATCATCCTTAGGGATGAGTACATAATTTGGTCTGTAATTCATGTTAAAACCTTGGAAGGGAGGTTCATCCTCAAAGCAAGTGTTAATATTGTTTCCTCATGTTCATATTTAATATATTGATGGAGTGTTGATGGGACACAATGTATGGCATGGATCCATGGTCTTTTGAGGAGAACATTGTATTGGAACTATCCTTTAATGATATAAAAATTGTGGTGGATGAGATTCTCACCAACACGAGATGGGAAGAACAACCATTCCCAGTGGTGGGAGCAATGCTATCATTAAAAGCACAAAGGACCACAAGTGTACGGCGATAATATCCTTTGGAATCTTGAGTTGATCGAAAGTATGTGAAGGGATAATATTAATGCTTGCTCCACTATCAATCATGGACCTTCAAATGAATGTATCATTGATCCTAACCATAATGAAGAGGGGAAGGTCATGTTTCTATGGTGGGATGTCCAAAATTTTAGTTTCATTGAATGATATAGTTGTAGAAATAGTAAGTGACCCTACAAGAGATGCAACAGATGAACATCATCATTAGGGGTGGGAATGTGTTTTAAGGATTCAATAAGATATTTTCTATGATTTGGTGAGATTTGGATGAGCTCATAGAGTGAAATTTTGACTGGGGCTTGATGAAGTTTTCTAATAATGCTTTGTTCGATAGGCTTAGGGGTTCTTTAAAATAGAAACCTTTGGTTTTGATGACACAACCAACTCCTATGGGGGAGGAATGGTGATTTGGGACTTAGATTTTGGCTTAGAGGTGGATTTTTGTTAGTAATTAGAGAACACATATGCATAAACACTTCCTCAAATCAAAGTAGTAGGAAACTATTTATCAAAATTGTACTTACAGAAATATAACAACATATATAAACAATGAACAAAAGAAGACAAGACAAGATTTAACATGGTTCACCTAATGTGGGCTACGTCCACCAAGAACTTGCTCATATTTTATTATCAAGAGTAAAACCAAATCTCACAGTCTTCTCTCAGTTATAATCACATAGTAATCACTCATGAACTCACAATAGAATTCCCAAAGATGTTAAACCACATCTAAGACACAATTGACACCCAATTGATCAACCTTGATCATTCTTGATCACATCTTGATGTTCTAAGACTCAAGATACTTTTTGATCACTCAAGATACATTAGGATACCCCTAAAACATCTATTTATAAGATTACAATCCTCATAATAAGTTCTATAGTTGACCCTAGAAGTTTGAAAGTCATAATCTTTCAACTTCCCATGGCTGGAAAAATTGTCACTATGTCAACAACCAGTTAACCGCTAGATAACAACGACTTATCAGCAAATACGTAGTGTGAAAAATATAACATGACTGTAGTAGAATGCTCATAAAGTCTCCAAAATTAACCGTTTAAACTCCATCACTTCAATTCTGATTCTAGAAGACCAAAAAATAGTCTCCACACCCCAAAAATATCCCACTTGGAGACTATTTCAATTGAGAAAAGTTCTCAACCCTTCATTATCAACCATAAAGGCCAACCAAAGTTGAAAACAACTTCAAGTTCTACCTTGTGACCACCTTGGTCATCTTATTTGCAGGATTCTAAGCTGGGATGAATCTTTTCCATCTTCAACTTATCTTCTTATAAACACCTTACGATGAAATGATATCTCATTTGAATGTGCTTCGTTCTAGAGTGGAAAGAAAATTTCTTCGCCAAATGAATATCACTCGACTATCACCATGTAGTCTCCAAATTTCTTGTTTATGCCCTAACTCATCAAGAAAAGTTTGTAGCCAAATCATCTCCTTGCTTACCTCTATGGTAACAACATACTCAGAATCCGTGGTTGACAAAGCCACACCCTATGTAACTATGAAATCCTTCTCACCGTTGTATCACCAAGCATAAATATATAACCTATCATGCTCTTCCTACTATCTAAATCTCCTGCCATATCCGAATCTACATAGCTACACAATGTAGTGTCTCGATCCACTAAAACAACATGCTTCTCCTATGGTCCCTCTCAAATATCAAAGGATCTACTTCACTTCCTACCAATGCTCTCTACCTGGATCACTCATAAACGTTCTCATTGCTCCCACTACATGGGAAATATCAAGTCTAGTGTATACGATAACATACATCACTCTATCAACTGCTGATGAGTATGGTACCCTGGATATCTGGATTCTATCCTCCTCGGTCATTGGAATCTGCTCCTTTAATAATTTAAAGTGACTTACCAAAGGAGTACCAACTGATTTAACTAAAATTAAACTAAGACCTATATATATGAGGTATTAGTAAAATTAGTTAATGTAAATAAGAGGACTAAAATGCTGTAATAAAAGAACTAAAAGAGTATGGAATAAATGTAACTAAATATTCTAATTGAAAGTAAACCCTAAGTATGCAAGAGGAAGAAGGGAAATGCCTTAGCTGATTGACGGTGATTGACGCAAGTTGTCATAGATCTGGAAATGGAACTCAGAAGTGCAAACGAACACTCAGGGGCCCTGCAGAGGGTAGATATGGGCTTTCTAGGATGACACAGTACCTAAGAAGGTCTTGGGGAACTCTGGAGTGCCCCTGGTTTTTGCAATCTGGACACTCGGGATCTGCGTAAATGCTCATAACATCAATCTGGTATGGTCTCTAAATGTCTCTAAGTACTTCTCGTCTATCGGGATGGATTCGTTGGATGAATTGGAGAATGACCTAGAATGCAAGAAGAAATACCCAAAGGCCTAGAAAAATAAAAGATGTAAATGAATGGTTCAGGATCGACTTCCACTTTGCCAAATTAGTGGACTTATCTTTGAGCATTGGGTGCATTGCCAACCTTGATGTTGTTTTGGTGCATGTGTGTGTATTTTTCCTTAGGTTATCTTGTGTAAGTCATACTTTGTGATGTAGTGAGAAATAGTAGTTATAGAAATGTAAGTAGCATATCTGCATGGAATAGAATGGAATCCCTCTCTTTATGTAGTGTGTGTGATGCAGATCTCCTAGCTTAAATGCATGTCACTATGTGGATGTAAGTGATGTAACCCTAGATGGAGTGATAGTAGTGATAATATGAAAAAGACCTAGGACCCTTATTATGGTCTTATAACTTTATATTTATAGGGATCTCAAGCTTAATTTCATAATTAATACCAACAAGGCCTACCGAAAAGAAGATAAGGATGACAACCAACTAGAAATGGCAAAAAGAAGCGAGAAGAGGTAGTGCATAGAGCGGGGTTCCCAAAATGGGACCAGGGGTGCCTTAGGGCACCCTAGTAGAGGCTAGGGCACTCGATTTAGGGCTAGAATGTTAGGGAAGTTATGAAATGGGTGGATAAGAGTTGCAATATAGGTGGGAAAGATGAAATAAAAGATAGAAAAGGGGGCGAAAAGGTGGGATTAATGATTACTTTGTACACTTGAGAACCTTCTAAATAGCGAGTATAAGACTAGGCTAAGTATTTTCTAATGTGCAATATTTGTGTCCACATTTTCCCCACTTTATGTTGGTGAGCGGAAATCTCGGTAACATAAACTAGATAGAGATGCGTACCTGATAACCATGTAGAGTGTAGAAGAAAGCGTGTTGATGGACTAGACTCAAGTGTGGAATGAATAAAAGAAAAATATGGAGGAGCATGGATTCTAAAGATGAAAAATGTGAAAAAGTGATGAGAGTGAACCTAGGGTGGAACGTGTGTGTGGCTGATGTTGTGTGTAATGTACTTGCATGATTAGTATGGAAAGTACATGTCACAGTGTGTTGTCATTATCGTTATCACTTTCAAGTATTTGTTGTTGCCCCCAATTTGACTGCTTGTTTCTCATACGACGGACTGCAAGGAGAAAATGCTCAAGTAGTCAAATATGTATGTATGTAAAAATGCATGTATAAATGGAAATGTGTAAAATACATGAAATGTAAAGTACGCTAGAATAGAAAGTATAAATGGAAAAATGGAACATGTGCACCTGATCCATGTCGAGAAAAAGGATCTAGAAGGATATATGTACTATCACAAGTTTTCAGGTGATCTCATGTTGCCTTAATGAAGAAGTGTAGGGAGGAAATTCTTTGTATCCTCCAACTCTAACCACTTCTAATGATTTTTTTTGAAGAGATATATTTATGAAACTAGTTTTTTAGGCAATACTACACCACTAGACGGAGAAGTGTAGAGAGGCCACCCACTATAACCCCTAAGCCTATAACCACTCTGACTGAATTGTCAAAGGACACTATACCCTATTATGGTCCTTGTGTATGAAGTTTATCAAGTCACTCAATGTGTGTGAACTAGTGTAAATACGTTGTGTTAGTAGAAAACCCACAATGATGCTGCCATCTTTGGGGGTGCATGTGATGACCCTGGAAGGAGAATGCAGCCCCGAAAGAGAACCAACCACACTCTGACCTTGTAACTAACTTAGCCCTGCATGGGGGAAAAAGAAAGCACTTTGTAGATAATAAGGCATACAAAAGGGGATGGCTGCCAAAAAAGTGTTATTCTACAAGCACATTCATGTAATCAGTGTAAAAATGTAAATAGAGTAGAAAACATACGAAGCACAATAGTGTAAACATGCAAAAAGCAACAAGAAGACCGCACAAAGTGGGTTACAAACACGGGACATCACTCACGATGTCACAAGACTCTAAAGGCCATCATGGCCACAAACAACATAAAAGTGTACAAAAAAAAGGAAAAATCCTGCAAACAATGGAAAATAAAGCAAACAAGTAGAAATACAAGTAGTCATGGAAACATGTAGTCCGAAAAACAAGTGTTGCACATGATACACCGTTAGCATGTTAGGATGATGACCAATATGTCAAAAATGTGTATGAGAAAGTAGTAATAGATGCTAAGTACAAAATGAAACAATGACACATGTATAACTCAAATTTGGATGCCCCCAGTGACCAATATAATAAGGGTAGAAGATGAGAATCCATGACGCATATAGAGTCTTGTATCTGCGATCACACTAGAAAAAGGTGTGAATGCACATGTGTGTATGATAATGACATATATGAAAGAAAAATAGCATGTGTAGTAAAGTGAACATGAAAAACATTAGTAAACAAGATTAAATTCCCTCAAGATAATGCAATATGTAGTGGATGGATGGAATGAAATGCAAAATGGAATGATAAGAGCAACGTGCCCCCGAGTGTATGAATGTGTATGCAGTGAGGTTCATTTTATTTTCCCCCTCAATAGTCAAGAATGAATCATAAATGAGAGTGCATCATTGGGAAATAGCCAAGTAGTGTTGGTTGTGTATGTGTGTCTAGCACATTTCAATGAGTGTGTATATATAGTGGGGATGAGATGTGACATGGAGAGAAGATGTGTTTGGGCCCTATCACGTAAGAGTATACCATGACTTTCTTGATCGGAGGAGTGATGATTTATCCCTAAGCATATATCACTAGAAGATGAATGGATGGGAATGCGTCATATAGAAAGGTGTGTGTGGAACCTATAGCCTAATCGTATACCATGACTCGTAGAATGTGTGAGTGATGATTCAGTCCTAAGAGTATATCACTACATGATGGAAGAAGAAGGTGACGATCTAGCCTATAGTGTATGTCACTACGAGATGGGTGAAGAGGGTGTATGAAGTGTATATGAGTATGTGGTGAAGAGCGGAAATTCGTGGTTTAACACAAAGTGTGGATCACTACATGATGAACAAGAATGAGGTGGTAATTTAGCCTAAACTGTATACCACTTAGTGATGAGTAGGATAAATGAGGATATGATAGAATAGTATAGGATAATAACTAGATAGGGTAAAGGAAGTGGTGATTTAACCTAAAGTGTATACCACTACATGATGAATAAGGATGAGGTGGTTATGTAGGATAAAGCTTATACCACTATGTGATGAGTAGGATAAATGATGATGTAATAGAATGACTTAGAATAGGATAATAGAATATGTAATGATATGATGTAAGAGGATAATGATGAATTGATAAAGGGAGTGGTGATTTAACCTAAGGTGTATACCACTATATGATGATTTAGGATATGTCAATTAAATGGGATCATTTAGAATTGAGAAAAGTATAGGATGATATAATAGGAGATGAGAGAATATAATGAAAGGATATAGAAGTGATGAAAAGAGTGGTGATTTAACCTAAGGTGTATACCACTACGTGATGATGGGTGTGGGTGATGATATAGCCTAGAGCATTGGTCACTAGTCGATGAATGTGGTATGATGACATGTCACATGTAGGTAAGGTCCATTTGATTGGTAAACCCTCAACAGTTGAGTATGGATCGAGGAACTAAAGTGCGTCATAGGGTAGTGAGTGTAGTGCGTAGACAACGTAGTGTAGGTGACCAAATAGTGAATATGATGTGTAGATATGCGGTAGAATGTAGAAAGTGCGATGATTGGTGTATGTAGAATACACAATGGTGATAGGATAAGATGGACCCATGGATAATGTGACCTAGTGTAAAGGTAGAATGTAAGAATGAAATGTAAAACTAGACTCATAGAATGATGATGCCTAGTGTAGCGTGTATCGAGAAAACTGATGTAGAAATGATTAGTAGATTAGGTATGTATAGGATGATGTAAGATGTGTGGTGTGTGGGGTTTAGTGTAATGGAAATCCCTCAACCATCGAGTGTGAACCGAAGCACAAGAGTCACGTCATCAAGTAACGAGGGTGGCAAGACTAAATGTGGTGATATGCAAATGAGTGATAGGTAAGCAATGTATGCTATAACAATATGTAATTAAGATAATAGAGGGGGATGTAATGTGTTATACCCCAAGTGTGTTGAAAGGGGAAATAAACCAATAAGGTCGAAAGAGGAAGGCCCTGCGATCGATGCTTGAGATGAAGCAAATGGAACATTGAGATATAACAACGGGGATATGGTAGAGAAGGTCGGTGTGGGTGAGCAAGATTGATATACGCGTGAAGGATGGTGAAGCAAAGAAGAATATGGTGTGACACCTAGAAGGGGAAATGGGGAAGGTGATTCTATAGGTGGGTGGTGAGATGGCATGTGGATAGGCCGAGTTTGATGCATATAAAATGTGTGAGCCCGAGGGGATATACGTAGGATAGGAGGAGGTGGGGTACTAAATGAGAGAAGGCCTAATCATTGGACATCTCTGATAACATAGGCTAATGCCATGAGAAAGAATCAGATGATGTCCCCGAAGGTGGTGATGATGACAAAATGGTCGGTCACGAATGTGGGTTAACTGTGAGTGAGGAGAAGAGGGAGTAGGTGGCAACCTAATAAGTTGGTGGTTAAGAAGGTGACCCATGACGTGCTGCACCATAGGATTAGAGAGAAGGATAATGGGTGAAGTGTGACCGGTGGATTAGGAGGGTACCCGTAGGGGAGGTGGGTGGGGTAGGAGTTATAGGAGGAGTAGGAGCATGTTGAAGTTGCATAATTGTAGCATGAAGGGATGCAATTGTGGCTTCCATGGACTGACACTAAACTTGTAGCATGTGTATAGAATCCCATAAGGGTGCATTAAGAGAAGGAATGTGTGAGTGAAAATCAACAATTATCTCGAGAGGAGGAAGATCGGACTCAGGAGGAGGTGAATGGGTGTTAACACAAGATAATTGTCAAGATAGGTATCAAAATTGTACTAGACGGCACGAGATGCACGATAAGCAAGGGTATGTGGGTGGTCGTCCGAGATAAAAATGAATACACAATATATGCATCACCATGACATATTTTTCATTGGTGAAGGGAGGCAATGGGAATCTAGGGTATACCAAATAGTGTAGTTAGGTGAACAATGAAGGAAGGAGCTGCTACAAATGTGGATGTCAAAAAATAGCATTGGAAAAGATATATTAACGTCATCAAGATCAAGTTCCCCTCTAATATAATCTAGCCAATATTTTCCAAGAGTGAGTGGGGAAGTAATGGGAGTATGTGTAAGGTGAAATACAAGATGGAAAACACGTAGGCCATATGCAGCAGTAAGGATGACAGAACCATGATATAGATGTGGATCACATAAAGGATAATGGAGATCATTAGAGTCAAAACCAAGTCAAAGGAGACCCTCGTGGGAACATACAATAGTGGTGTAAGATGTGTTAAGTGGTATGTGTTCCCAATAAGAATTATTTATGAAGAGGGTGCAAGTGAATGGTGGGTGCACGAAGGAATATGATATTGGTGGTGAGGTTGAGGTAAGATCGTGATAGGGTAAAGGGCCTCAGCATGGTACAATAAAGCAGTGGTAGGATCAAATGGTGAGGAAGAGACTATGTGAAGCATATAGAGAGTAGTTGCGAATGACATCTCGTAAAGAAATAGGGACAGGGGAGGAATATGGAAAACAACAGAGTAATGTGCAAAGTATGCGCGATGAGGGGTATGATAGTGTTGGAAAAAACCATAGTAGGTGGTGAAATAGAGGGGACCATATCAATCATACCAATGGTAGGAACGAGGTCATGCAAAGGTGCTTTGGAGTTGGGAAATGAATTTTTGGTTGAGAAGGAGGATATGAAAAAGAGGTAAGGAAATGCTAGGGTATTATATATTGGCAAGAGAAAGAGATTGTACTTCAGCTAGAAGTTGAGTGAGAGTGACGGATTGATAGTGCATAACTAATTGGTAACAACATCTTGAATGGCATGAGGATCCATGTCGGAGGATTGATGTTGGATGAAATAAGGACAAGGGTTATAACCAAGAGTACGGGTAGGGGTGTTGCGAAAGCATGGCCACAACTATCAAATTGCAAGCTAGATGTAGACCTGGAAGACTTAAAGGACTTTCTATTGTTCTTTCCTTGGTGATATTTAGAAATAAAAAACCCTAGAAGGTTACATGAAGAGACATTGGGTTCACTATAATGATTTAACTAAAATTAAACTAAGACCTATATATAAGAGGTATTAGAAAAATTAGTTAATATAAATAGGAGGACTACAACACTATAATAAAATAACTAAAACAATATGGAATAAATGTAACTAAATATTCTAAGTGAAATAAAACCCTAAGTATGCAAGAGGAAGAAGGGAAATGACTTAGGCTGATTGAAGGTGATCACACATTGCAGGTTGTCGCAAATACGGAAATAGAACTCAAAAGTGCGGACAAAAACTCGGGGCTCTAAAGAGGATATATATGGGATTTCTAGGATGACATAGGCACTTGAGAAGGTATTGGGGTGCCATGGGGTGCCTTGGTCTACAATCTGGGTGTTCAAGATCTGCGTAAATTCTCAAAACCACAATCTGGTATGGTCGCATTAAATGTATTTCATTACTTCCCATTTGTCATGTTGGATTAAATCGGATGAACTGGAGAATGCATTGAAATTCAAGAAGAAATACCCAAAGCCCTAAAAATAAAATATGAAAATGAATGGGTCGGACTAACCTTGACATAGCCAAATGAGAAGAAGATAAGGATGACCAATAGCTAGAAATGACCCAAAAAGAAGCGAAGCGGTTGTGCATATACCCAGGCACTCGGAATGGGACCAGGCAACCTCAATTCACCCCAATACGAGCTAGAGTGCATATGATTTATGGATAGAATGTCGGGAAGTCACGAAATGGGTGTATAAGCATTGGAAAACAAGCAAGAAATAAAAAATAAAAGATAAGAAAAATGTGTCCAAAAGGTGGGATTAATTAGTACTTTGTACACTTAAGAACCTTCTAAATAGTAGTATAAGACCGGGCTAAATATTGTCTAATGTGTAATATTTGTGTCTAAACAAATTGGTTTAACATCCTACATACTAAACCTCTCCAAGACCTTGTTTATGTACTCTTCTTGAAATAATACTAGTTTCCTCTCCTTCATGTTACGAGTTATTCTCATACCAAGGATTTTCTTTACTACCCCTTAGACACCTTTCCACCTTATCAAAGTTTATACCTTTCTTCTATGAACATCCCTTGACCACCAATTGGGCATTATACCTTTTACGCCTCCATTATCCTCTTTGATTTTGTACACCCACTTGTTCTACAATGCTTTCTTTCCCTCAGGTAGCTCCACCATAGCCCAAGTCCAGTTCTCCATAAGAGATCTATGCTCTTCATCCATGACTTGCTTCCAATTATTTTTGGCATCCACCTACAATTATTCCTCAAAGCACTCTGTCTCTCCACTATCAATGAGCGATAAATAATTCAAATACGGAGTAAAACGTTTAGGTTCCCTTCTTACCCTAGAAGAACTTCTCACCTTAGTAGTTTGGATTCTTGATGAGTAGGATCTTGAATTGGCTATTTCAGAACATGCTACACCTGAACCAGCCCCTTAGACACCTTTCCATCCACAATTTCCTCTAACACTATTTATTCTTTCTTTGATTCCTCTTTCTGTTTCTGTAACTAATCTTTATACATGAATTTTTCATTAAAGACAATATCTCTAGACTGAAATACTTTCTTGTCCTTTAGACTCCAAACTTGGAAACCAAAGTCATTCTCACCATAGACAACAAAGGTGCATTTCTTATACTTATCCTCTAACTTGGTCCTATCATCTTTATTAATGTGAAAAAATACCTCACAACCAAATACTCTAAGAAATGAGTAATCAATTTTCTTACCAAACCAATCCTCCTCATGTATGCATCCATCCAAGGCCATAGAGGTCCTCTGTTAATAAGATAAACTGTTATGCTCACCGCTTCTACCATAAACATGAGTGACAACCCTGCATGTAACATCATAAACCTAGTATACTCCATGATTGTCTGTTCATTCTCTCGAAACTCCATTTTCGTATGGAGTCTTGAAATTTTCCTTTACCTATGCATCCCATTTACCGAATAGTAGTCAAGAAATTAATTTCTACAATACTCCCCTCTATTATATAATATGAGACATTTGAACTTGAGACTGTTTCATTCTCAACCAAGGATTTCCATCTTTTGAAAGTTTCAAACACATCGATTTATTTATAATGCAATATACCCAAACTTTTCTAGTTACATCATCAATGAAAGTGACATAATAATATGAACCACCAATAGATTTTACCATAGCTATCCCCCATACGTCTCGTATGCACTAACTCCAACTTTCCCTCCTTCCTGGTAGGTACAACTTTGAGGAATATCACCATCTTTTGTTTCCCAAAAACACATTCCTCATAGAAGTCCAAATATAAATCCTTTAATACTGGGAAACCTGTCTTTTAGAATCTACATGTCATTTTGACTCATATGATTGAGTCTCTAGTACCACAAAGTTTCATCTCCATTTTCAGCAACTAAATTACAATAATTAGCACTTGTTGGTTAAATACAAATTACTAGTTTTCTTACCTCTTGCAACCATAAGAGCTCCCTTGGTAACCTTCCAAGAATCCATTGTAAAACTGATCGTATAAATATCACTAACCAACTTACCCACGATAGCAAGTTATACCTCAACTTAGGCACATTCTTGACATCCTTAAGTAGCCATGTGTTCCCATTTTGCATTTTCATCCGAACACAACCTTTCCCTACTCATTGCATGGTTTATCATCACCAAGATATACATGTCCAAAATTATCTTGAACAAACTTAGTAAAGTAATGTCTATGTGGGGTAGCATGGAAAGAAGCCCTTGAATCTAACACCCAAGACTCAACAATATTATCTAAAGAAATAATTAAGGCATCCTGAAAAACATCACCTATTACCACATTTACCTCCTTAGTTTCCTCCTTCTTGTTCTTCTTATCCCAAAGATCCCAACAATATTTCTTAGCATGACCAACCTTCCCACAGTGCCAACATTCCAACTTTCTCTTGGACTTTGACCTTATGATCATTTGACTTCCCATGGTTACCTTTCCCTCTATTATTTTTCTCCTTCTTCTCTCCACCATCAAAGTGTTTATAGAAGTAGGAGAATCCTTGATCTCTTCCTTCACATTTCCTTTCTCAAGATCACGCCTATCATAACTTCAAACTTCATCTTTGAATTATTAGAGACCAAATTACTTACAATCATAACCAATCTATTCGAGCTATCTAGTAAGGGGCAAAAATCAAAAATCCACGACCTCATCATCAAAGTCAATTTTCACTTGAGTTTAACATACAACCGTATTAAATTCATTCAAATGATCAACAACAAAACCATTCTTAGAAATCTTCATATTAAATAAATTTTTCATCAAAATAATTTTATTAGATGCAAGAGGGTTTTTCATATAACTTCCCCAATGCATTCATGAGACCTTTCATGGTCTTGTCCCATAATATGGATAAAGCAACCAAGTTGCAAGACATAACCAAATTTACTCCGAGCACCTTTCTATCTAGAAACTCCCAATCCTCACCTCAAATGGTTATAGGTAAAGTAACATAGATGTCCTTCTCATACAAGTAATTTGCCATCTGCATCTTCCACAAACAAAAATTCTACCCATTGAACTTCTCAACCCTTGATCCGCCCTCATTTTCCATAGCTCCCACTTAAGCAAACATTTCCCTGTGATGAACACCACTTCAAGTAAAAAACCACCAAATATCCGGTATCAATTGTTAGGAATTAGAGAACAAATATGTGGAAATAATTCCTAAAATCACAACAGTAGGAAATTATTTAGCAGAATTGTACTTGAAGAAATATAACAACATATATAAACAATGCACAAAATAAGATAAGACAAGATTTAATGTTGTTCACCCAATGTGGGCTACGTCCAACAAGAACTTCCTCAAATTTTATTAACAAGAGTAAAACCATCTCTCACAGTCTTCTCTTAGTTACAATTGCACAAAAATCACTCATGAACTCACAATAGAATTCCCAAAGATGTTAAACCACATCTAAGACACAATTGACACCCAATTTCTCAACCTTGATCACTCCCGATCACTTCCGATATTATAAGACTAAAGAACCTTTTTGATCGCTCAAGATACATTAGGATGCCCCTAACACCTCTATTTATAATATTACAATCCTCCTAGGAAGTTCTATAGTTGACCTAGAAGTTTGAAAGTCGTAACCTTTCAACTTCCCATGGCTGGAAAAATTGTCACTATGTCAACAACTAGTTAACCGCTAGTTACCGAAAACTTAACATCAAGTATGCAACGTGAAAAAATGATCATGACTATAGAATGGTCCTGAAGTCTCCAAACTTAAGTGTTCAAACTCCAACACTTAAATTATGATTCTAGAAGACCAAAAATAGGCTCCACACCCCAACAATTTGGTCTCGCGTGGGCCATATTGAGTGGTTACTTGAACTGCATTGATGAATAAAGGATGGCTATCACTAGGTGGGTACTTTCTAGAAGGAAAAATAATAGATGTTGAATTAGATATGGAAGGAAGGACTCGGCTCAACCAGAACAAGTCTCCCTTATTTGATGAGATTGTGAATACATCTCGTATGCACTAACTCCAATCTTAGATAAGATATTTTATCTCTTTAGGGGACCATGGGTTTTTTATGTGAGGACACACTATCAGGAGGACCATCCACAATCTCAACTAGGGAGTCAAATGGTGAGGAAGAAATAGGTCTGGATATAGGAAACAAAATTTATGCAGAGACAATCCATGGAAGATGGGGATTGATGAGATTGTGTTGATGAGGTGGAAGGGACATCCAAGGTCATAGCAAGATAAAGTGCTTTTAAGCATTCTTCAAATGAAAAATTTGGGGTGAAAGAAGAATATGGTAGGGATGTAACTACTACGGTCGGTGCGGGTAAAGGTGAGGGATGAAGAATCATGATAGGCTCTACAAATGGTATGATGGGAAAGGATGGAACCAATATAGGCAAGGTTTCCAAGCCTATTGAAATTGATAGTGAACTGGATGAGGAAGCTAGAAAAGGACAACCACTAGATTTGTAAATAGGCTGAAACAATTGTTTCATAAATGTTGCTTAAGGGCATAAATGAGATAGTTAATAATGGGGTTTTGGCGGTTGTAGGTGTAAGATTATATTTCGAAATAGATGTGGATGCAACCAATGTGGGGAGGATTTAAAAGGGAATAGAGGTGGCCAAAGATGAAGTTTTGGATGAAATAGGCTCCGATCATTAGTGTTCGTGGTGTTTATTGTATGAGCATTTGGTGGTTGATTTTTGGTTGAGGTGGTGGCTTGACTTGTTGATGTATGATTTGGGAACGGTTGTTTGAAAATGTCAAGGGGTTGATTGGGTGAAGCATTCAGATTGTCGACTTGAATATCACCCTAATCGATGAGTCTTTGGACCAAGTCCTTAAAAGTATGACATCTTTCTATGTCGTGACCTCAGACGTGGTGATATTTCTAGTCATTACCATAATGGTTTCAATCTAGACTTGTCAACCGGTCGAGATGGGATTAAGTGTGACAATATTGGCCATTATTAATTTATCGAATATTATGTTGTATGACTCCACGAGGGTAGTGTAGTTAGGCACTAGATGAGTGACCCATTGTTGAACTCATGTGCTAGATTTAGATGCGCGAGATGATTTAACAACCATTTCCTTGGCCGTCGGCTATGATTTTTCATTTGATGTAGGTGATTTAGTATATTCTTGTTTGGGTTTATTTGATTTGAGTTTTAAATGGCCCTACTCAAGGGTGCGTGTTTCCTATTTATGGGCCATAGTGAAGGCCTCATCAAAAGGTTTGAAATGATTGGATTTTCAATGTAGAAGCTATATGCTCCACACATGATTGCAAAATGAGTTCAACAAGTTTGGTCTATGGAATAGGGAAGGATAAATGGTTTGTGGTGTTATGCTAGCATGTGAAGAATTCTATGATGGATTCATCCTTGAACTCGATGGTATAGAGATCATTAATGGTAACTTTGTGCATAATATTAATTGAGAAGTGTTCCAAGAATAGTTACGTGAGTTGGGAAAAGGAAAATATAGAGTATTGAGGTATATTGTTTTACCAATCTAGGGAGGGATTAGCCAAAGACATGGGGAAGGTATAGAGCATCAAATCTTGGTCATGCGTGATAAAGTAGCATGCATGGTTGAATGCATGGATATACTCTTAGGGATCCTCCTTGCTATTAAATTAATACGTAGGATACGGTCTGATGGGCACATACGAGTGAAGAGGCTCATTGCATATTTTTTCATATGATAGTGAGACCCTCATCCCTAAGGTCACATCTTCAAGGTTAGCTAACCTATTTACAAGGGCATGCATAGGATCATTTGAAAGAGGTAGGGGCTTCATGAAAGAGGTATTAGGAGTAAATGTGTTGATGAGCTTGCGAGATGTATTGGTGTTTGGGGAATTTTTGGGGGTAAACACAACTTTTGATTAGAAGGGTGGTTGTTGAAAAAAGCGGTTCTTGGGTGATGGGGACATGATATGATTGTTGAGATTTGGTTGGCTGCTACGGAAAGTGCTTAGTAGGGATGTGGGTATGTCTGAGTTGATATTGTTGTTGAAAAGGATTAGACAATGCATAATGTAAAACACCCATGAGAGGGGTTGGGAAGTATTGATTGACATCTTTGGATGTAAGGAGATCATACTATCCAGAGATGGGATATCGTGTTTGGGCTTGTTGAGTAGCGACATTAATGGGGATAACAATAGAAGAATCTAAGGGAAGAGTATTATTAATAGCTATGTTGATCAATATAAGATTGTGAGGGATCGGGGTGAATATCTTGGTAGTTTAATGAGTTGAGGGATTGGTAGAGGAGGAAGCCAGATGGGCTACTGAGAAGGCTTAGCCGCGGCTGAGTGACTGAGGATTGGTTTGGTAGGGATATATTTGTTGGAGCGGTGGTCCATTTGGGGAAACTTGATTGATCTCCTAAGAAGATAAGCTTGAAGTGTAACCAGATTTGCATCCAGGAGCTCTTGGAACATGGCATTTCCGAGAGGGACCTTAGTTGGTCCAGGAGGTTCAGATTGGATTGATGGGTGGGTGGCTGGTCTAGATGGGATAGATTGATGGTAAAATAATGGATTGGTCTCTCCTAAAGTTGTAGTGTGAACAAAAGGCTCCAGTTGAGATATGTCAGTGAGCGGTTGAATGCTCAAGGGTATAGATGAATAAGTTGTGGTAGAGACATTTGTTAAGACAAGGGATCATTTGAAGCAAAAAATTTGTTCCATTATCATAGCTACCAAATGAGTGACTATGGGCATGGCAATAGTTTTTACCCAAGAAATTAAAACAAACAATTTTTATGTTTGATTATTAAGAATTTATGGAGAAGAAAAGAGGATGGTTAGCGGTACCTAGAAAAAGGAAAATTATGTTTGGTCTCAGGTAAGTTGTGGGTGGGAAATATCTGAAACGGTTTACTGTTGGGTGATGAAATCCCAATCAGAAAACTAGGGGAGGGGTGTTTTGATGTGTTAATTAATTTGTGAGGTTTAAGGCTATGTGTGATAAGATAAGTGAGATGTAGATTATTAAACCCCTACTTAAGCTATGTGGGAAAGCAGGATGCAAAAGAGTATCCTTTTAAACCCAAAATGAAATGTGACATTGGATGAGTACACAAACAAGAAGGGAAGATACAATGCAAAAAGGAGAAAAAGAGAGAAATACGGATAGTGCTTTTACTATTTATCTACACTTCTCGAGTGATTATGGATCTAAGCCACGAACCGAGCAAGGAATAAAGAAAGACCTCATGCTATGGTGTTAGTGTGAAACATGAAAAGGAAATATATATAGAAAATAAATAAACCACCTAAAGGGTGGTCCGACTAGGCATGCCAGAATGTTTTCCAAAATTTCGTTCTTAATGAGGTTAATGCACTAGCTACTAAATAAACTAGTCAACTAAAAAGGATAGAGGGTTTAGGTTACCTCAGATGCTCGATGTTGGATATGAGTGCTAGATGGTTGATTCTCACTACTAAAAATTGGATTAAATCTACAAATAAGACTGAAAATGATTTTGGATTAGATGGTTTGGGAGGGGGTTTCCCTAGAAAAGTGGGCCCAAGAAGCGTAAAATTCCTCGGTGGATGTCAACCCCCATTTTTAGACAAAATATGATGTAAAAGGAAATTTATATTGATAATATGCAGAGAATGAGAAACTACAGAATCTGAAAGTGCTATTAATTTATTGAGATACGAATCTAATTGAAAGCAACTAAAAGTAAATGTACAGTCCGGCTTGATGGAGACCCGAACTATGTAAGGATAGGTCGACGATGACACGGGAGGGATGGATTAGGAAAATAAGAGAAATATGTAAACTATACAGAATCGAGAGAGCCATCTAGAAGATGCAAAAGTTTGGAAATACCGGATTCACCCTACAAAGAAAATATGGAGTAAATACTTGAAGGATAATGGGAAATAAGGGTTTTAGGTGGAGATTGAAACCAAGGCCCTAGTTGATAATGACCAGGTGTAAACATGCTTATTTGTTGTAATGAGAGGTTGGGATAAGAGCTTAACAATTTGGGATAGAGGGTAAGAAAATTCGAGAGATTGAAGATGGTTCTCGAATAACAAAAGAAAGGACTATAGAGGATGGGTCGATGACAATCTGCAAGGGTTGATGACAACTAGGATAGGGATTGATGAGGTCGAGGGAAGGAAAATCAATAGATCAACCCGTATGAGTGATTTTGCAAGAGGGATTTGATTGTGAGGCTTTGAGATTTGTTGCTGATGATCTAGACTTGCAAAAGGTTAGATGTAAAAATACTAGATAATATGATAAAGCTGATTAAGCTACATAAAACAGTGACAATATCACAAAAATGATTATCTTGATTGATGCATGCATGCTACAACGAGATCAGCAGGTCTATAATGGCTTCTAGAACATTCAGGCACAAAATATGGTCTGTAAGTTATGAGAAGGGCCACTTACACTTGATTTTTACGATGATGAATGAGAAGAAATATATCAGATTTATAGGGTCAATGGCGACCAATCTTGGTTGCCTATGATTCTAGGAAAAGTTTCCCATTAGGAATATATATATATATATATTTTGCGTGATTTAGTTTGTTTTAAGGGTTGGCCGAATGCTTTAAATCATTGGGCATGAATGGGTTGTTAAATGGTGAGGTGTAGGTGAGTTGGAGATGGGGATAGGTTAGAAAAAGCATGGGGATGTATAAGACATATATTTGGAATAAATCATTTTAAAATAGAAGCTAGTTAAGGTGGATGTGGGAAACCTTTAATTAATAAATAAAATGGGATTAATTAATTAATTGTGAATTAGCAAAGATCAAATGATTGATTAATTAATTAATTAATTAATGGGACTTAATCAATTAATATTAGTCGATGAGGGCTAGCTAATGATAGAATAAATGGGATTTTGATGAGCTAATAAGGATGAATAATAAATATGTGCATGTAGGTGAAGAGGATATAGATACTGAAATTAGGTTTATACATCAGCCTCATGGGCTCGAAATCCCAGTGTCATTCGAAAAACAAGAAATTTGCCCTTTCCTTTTTTTATTGTTGACTTGGCCATATGGAGCACTATCGACTCCGATTCCACCGTACAACATTTTCTCTTTTAGCAAATCAGTCCCCAACATGTTATGAAGAACTTGGTTCCATGGGAACCTATTCCATTTGATCCCCGTGGAGCCGCACTACACTGCAGGACCCCATGTTTTCATCTTTTCTCCAATCTTTTGAATTTTTCGTAAGCCATGGAGTTAGAGAAAATGATGTAAAATATTCCAAAGCCAACTTTATCCATTTTTACTCATTTTTTACCCAAAATTGACTAAGTTTTGATCCTTTTGAAACCCATAAGTGGGAAAATTACACCAAATTATCCCCAAAATCCCAAAATAAGTAAGTGTTCTAAAACATAGAATTTTACATGTTTTATCTAGATTCTTCATTGAAAACTTGATCGATTGCTCAAGTTCAATGTCACCAAGTTGCCCATTTTTACCAGTGGTAAAAATGGATAATAATTTGGTGAGTCATGGGGACATCTTCCTGTTAGATGAGCTGATCATTGGCCTTAAAGTATCCATTGGGCATAGAGTTAGTACGATACTCGGAATCTAATCTTGAACTCTAAATTTTTTCTCCTTGAGTGCACTTAAAGTGTTGCTTGAACCTAGAACTTCTCTTTTGCCCGAATTTTCTGTTTTTTTATTAAAAATATTTCAAGAAGGTTTTATGTAAGTGGAAAATTATTTGAACCTGAATTTTCTCTTCTCTTTCCCTCGTAAATTGATCTATTGAGACAAGGATGAATGAATACAATTGAAATTGTCCCAAAATATGCTTTCTTTACCAAGTTTAAGGAACTGGAGAATGGATTTCTTGATAAAGGATGAAGCACTGCAGAGTTTGGAAACACATGTTGATTTGGAATACACTTGGTACTAATATTAAAACTAATTTCCCATGAACATTGCCACTTGAATGAAGCGTGTAGGAGCAAAAAAATCACAACACACTATGTAAAAAAGGGAAGATCATACATGCCCAAGTGGAACATGTAGAGTGTGCACAAGAACTTATTCTACTGAAATCAACCCTACTCCTAACCTTCTCTAACCTAAGGTAAGGAAAAATCAAACAAATCCTACAACGACGAGGAAGAATTAGATTCCCTTCTCACAAATTGGGACCATGTGACTAATTTTGCACTAAACATGGTTGTGAAAAAGAGTAAAAAGTTGAAATAGAGTTGGTTATTCACTCTACTCATCAAGGTATTGTTATCACTATTTTGTTCCCCGAAAAAATTGATCACCACAATCCCACACAATATAAACTAGAGAAATCACATTCAAATCCTGTAAACAAGTTGCGAGAGGACTCTACTGATGAAGTGACAGGGCTGCGAAAGTTCAAATGACCTGCAAAAAGAAATCAAGAAACGGTTCTGCACGAGTGAACCCGTGCTTTAAATCCAACAAACAAATTGCAGGCGGGCTCTAAAATGAAAAATAAGGGTCAGGGGAGGAGAAGACAGTGTCAAAGAAACCAAGGGCTCAAAGGAAAATAAATGGTGAAGGCTCAAATTTGTCGGAGCTCGAAATGATTTAGAACAAGTCCCAAAAATGAATAAATATGGAGGAGACAACGAGATCTTTGCCAAGTGTCCAAACGTCACACCTCAAAAGATCAAATCCAAAAGGAAGACTCAAACAAGTGTCGAGACTCCCACATGTCCCAAGTGCAAAGAGGGACAAAGTCGTAGCCAAAAGTTAAAAATGGGACAGAGTGGGCTCAAAATTGACCAAGTATAGAAATTCTGCGGATGGCTCCACGTGTTACATCATCGCAATTTCAAGGCACGACCCAAAACGAAATTCGCAAATGAGCACCATCTTGCCACATATTGAGGCCGAAAAAATTAGAAATGGCCGTTGAAATGTCCAAGAGTCTCAGAGAAGCTTCCACGTTTTGACTCGACACTTCTTCAAGGATAAAATCTTGAGCGGGTTTCTAAATGAGTGCAGAGCTTCCACATGTCCCAAGTCTAAGGAGGAAGATAGGGTCGGGGTTGAATAGTCAAAGTAGAGACAAGCTAGCAGAGGGTGTCAAGTGTCAACATGATGCTAATTCAAGAGTAAAATTTGGGGAAGGTTTCCAAACAAGTGCTATGCCTCCGCGTGTCCCCGATTAGATATATGACCCCTTGAACAAAAGGACTTAGCCAAAACATGAAGAAACTGAGCAAGCTGCGGAAGAAGCCATGTGTCAACCCGACACAACTTCAAAAGCAAAATACAAAGGCATCCCTCAGACATGTGCCAACCCTACATGTGTCCGGTTTTGAAAGGGGGGTCCATTTTGGTAGTTGGTTCCCACCATTTTATGCTGCAGACCAATTCAAATTTCAATTGGGCATATATTTTGACTCAGTGCTCGAAATTCGACAAATCTAGCACCGTTGGAAAGATCTCGGCATCATCTACGACATGGAGATATGAAACTTTAATTTTGAAGAAGCTAAGTGGGTGAAAATGGGAAAACATCTTCTAGGCCATTAATACAGAATCTGATTTCTTCAACTACCAGATCTGATTCGATTCGATCTGCCATTTTCCTTCTTCAACATGCCATGAGCAGACATAGGGAACCAAAATCGACAGATTGTAGGTAGATTTAAGAGGGGGCATTGATTGATGGTGGTCAAAATTTCAAAGCAAGATTCAATGCATATCTCAAGGTGGTTGAAGCTGGATTCGAATTCTTCCCTCCTCTCTCTCATTCTTCCTATATATTGTAATGAAGGGGCATATTCAAAGGGTTGATCTTTTCTCTCCTTCCCCCTTATCTTTCTTCCTTAGGGTAGAATGTGGAGTCTAAGCCTCCTCCCATGGCTCTGTAATGGTGTTTTCTAACCTCTTGCCCCGATTATGTATGGTGTAAATTTTGGAGCAAGTAAAATTTGTTTCATGATGCATCTGTCCATCCTTGGATCATCTTATTATATCTTCTTACCTCTCGTTGTTGCAGGGTATACTGTGCATATTCTAATGTTTGTTGTAGATTTTGGGGGTTGTGCTTAATGGGTTTTGAAGTTTTTCTTTGTGTGAGAACTATATTTGGTCCATGGTGCATTTTTTCCACCCTTTCCTTTGCTCATCTCTCTCCACTTGGTGCGGTTGAATCTTTGATTCAACCACTTCCCTACGGTGTATCACCACTTAGTGTAGGCTCTTTCACCCTCTTTCTCTCTCTATCCCCTTAGAATGGTTTGATTAGGATAGAATAGGTTGTTCTTGCACCTTTGGATTAGCTTGTGGCGGGTAGATTAGGAAGCAAGAACGACATTCTCCAGAGGTCCATCTCAAATTTTACAAGTCCTGACTTGAGAGAGGGTCCCATGTTGTGTAATCAAACCAAATGCCCCACTCCACACCTAGGCCATTCGGGGGTGCTGTGATTTTGCACTAATAGGTATTAAATAGAAATAATATAAATAATTCTTTTAATTGCTCTGTATTTGGTTTTGAGAGGTATTACAACTAATCCTTGACACTTTGAGGCTCATCCTCATGCTCGAAAGTGAACATGACTGGTGGAAACTCTGATTTTTGCTCCAAATTAGCTAGGTACTTGATTGGGCATGGTATGATCCTTGAATTTTTCCCATTGCTCCAAGAACCAACTTTAAGAATGAAGTCATCTTATAGACTTTCCTAGAAAAGGTGACTTTTTGCATGTTGATTTGGACCTTTTTCTTCATCTACAAACAACTCATCCTCTACTTTGATGACTGATTTGGAAATGTTGTCATCATTGTTCTCTTATTTCTCCTCATCCAACATGAAGTTTGGTAGATCATTATCCTCCATTTCTAATTCATGAGGACAATTGTGGGCAGCATGCATTTCTTGAATGCTTTCTTCCATGACATGAGACTCTTTATGTTGGAAGATAGGTGATGGGGCATTGAAATTAATAATTTCAATTGCCTCTTATTCACCAATGCAATCCTCCAAATCGATAAGAAATAAGCCTCTTTGTTGTCCAACTATGCCAAGGGTTCTTCTCCTTCCATGATGTCTTCTAAATTTACAACCGGCTTAGCATGGTTCTCCTCTTCCTCAAATATGAAGTTTGAGAGAAAACAATCTTCCACAAAATAATATTTTTGGAAGGATGAAGTGGGAGAAGGATTTGAAATATCCTCTATGATCTTCTCTGCACTCAAGACCTTTGAATCTTTCTTATTCTCCTGCATGTGCTCCTCTTCACTTGGATTACGAGTTGATTTATCTTCCTTTACTCGATCCCGTAACTGTGATGGATCAAAAATATCTAAAAATAGAATGTCCATGTGTACATTACATTATGAGAAAATGGATTGTTAAACATTTATTTATTATGCTAATTCTGCTGCAAAATCAGTTTTGTGACTTTTTTAACTCAACTGCTTTGATGGCCTATTCATTAATGTCATTTGAGTGATTTGGAAATTGGTAGCCCAATTCCTCGATTTTGAGTGAGCCTATCTACTGGGATCTTTTATTTTCTTCCCTTTTTGACTTATTTTTTGATTTTGTTCCTCCAAAAATGGAATTGGGACAATAGGACAAGGGGTGGTTTGGGTCTCAACTAATTTCTACATTTTTCGTCATGGAAGGGAAGATATTTCTATTTCATCTTGCGGAGGTAATGGAATTTTGGAAGGGGAAAAGGAAGAGAACTCAAGATGGGGTGGAAGATAAGAGGATGGAGAAATGGAATCCACAATGGGGGTAGCAAATGGAGAACAAGGGGATTTATCCTTAGGATTGGATGGTTGGTCATAGATAGGAATTGGATGTTGATTTGGAATAGGTGTGGGAACATCCCATTGATAGGGTTCTTGAGCATTAGGGTCATTAGTCTCTAATGCTTGCAAAGATGAAGCAAAACCAACCATTTGAGAAAAGGAATCAGTCATTACCTCAAGCCTTTATTGTGGACTAAACCAACTAGGTATGTGACCTCCCCATGGACATGGTTTCCTATAAATGGGTTGTTTAGGTTGTAATATTTGTAGTAGTCCCTTGACAACTTCCAAGAACTACTCCATTCTTTGAATTTTATCCTCTAAGTCATCTCTAGGTATGGAATGGCTTCAAAAATCTACATATCCTTGCTCTTGAACAACTCTAAAATTTTGTGAGTAACCACATTGTCTAACACATTGCTCATATGGATAGGAATAATGATTCTGAATATGATCATAGAATTGGTCTAGAGGTGGATTTGAATGACATTAATGCCAATGAGAATTACATGGTGGAAATGAAGTCATGATTGCATAACTTTGTGAATGGAAGGAAATGAAAGATATGGAAATAAAATGGATGGAAAGGAATGTTTTCAACTCGAGAAAATGGGTTGTGGGGATCAGTAGAATCACTAGTTGTTCTTGAAAGTGCCTCCAATGGCTGATATTTCACTAAGAGCACAACAAAACTTAATTAAAGTAAGATGTAAAGCTCCTCAATATTTTCCCACTGGGTGTGTCAAAAATATTATCACCAAATTACAATATACTTTGATTTTATTGCAAGTGAGTTGATTTAGGAAACCAATGTAACTAGGTAACATGGAATTATCTCCGTGTACTGGACCATGAAATTGAGATAATTATCCATAGAAGGTTGGTTCCTCTTCCTAATCTAATCTTGCAATCTGCTCCTAATGATAATCCTATCCTATGATTCCAAGGAACTAGGGAGAGAGGAAAATGCATGAAAGTGAAGAAATCAAGCACTAAGGGGGTTATAGAAAGGAGCAAAAGAAACGTGGTTTAGGCAGGTTTCCAAGGGATGAAAATGAGGGAAAATGGACATAGAGAGGGTATTGAGACACCACAGTCTATAAACACACATTTACACTACCATTTCCATTAAACACAATCATTTGGAGCTTGCAAGAAACCATTCACATACACAAAATACCTTTAAATGTGATGTAGACGCCAAAGGATGAAATAAACACAAACAAGGGTTGTAAAATAACCATAAACTTGATTTTATTGCTTCAAATAGTGACACAGTCCTTTACAATAAATATATTAGGCATGAATCACTTGCAAGGTGCTCAAAATGGAGGTTTGGAGCTCACAATACACCTGTAGAAACCTGTAGAGAATAGAGGATCAAAATAAAAAATACTTAAATATCTAAAATGAGCTCCTTTTTAGAATATATGAGAAAGAGAAACAAGGAACTATAAATATGGCTTCAACCACCAACAATGATCATTAAAGGAACTGTAAAAATCATGGAAAACCCTGCAAAACTCATCCCTTCATGTCCTCTTGCTTGGGGAAGAATAACTTTACACCCATGTCTTCATTTAATGCTTTTTGTTTACTTACAAGTGATCATTAGGAATCGGAAATGTTTTCCTTGTTTTTCTCTCGCCTATCCCTAACAAACCTTTTATTTTCTATTCCCATGATGTAGTAAATGAAAATATGAATCTATTGATATAAATTTTGTGAAAAATGGATCACATGGGAAAACGTTACGTGCATGCAGGAGTCGGGAGGTCATTTTCACCCATTTTCACAAATTTTGGGTCATATTCTGATTTTACCACACATAGTACGCAATAATATATGTTCTTTATGCCTTGGTTCCTTTATATTGCAGATGGTTTTTAGGTGAGAGGAACTATGTTTAACATGGGCCGAGCTTAGAGGGTTAACGTGGCACGAGTTCACCACCATCTCCACAAAATATCCACTTGCCTCCTTTGTTTTCGATTCCCTTGGTTTCGTGGAGAACTAGTTCCCCATGAACCCACATTTTTTGGGCCTGTACTCCACTTCCGCTACATTGGTCCCCATCACTCCATTGAACCTGTTCCTCGTATGTCACATGGGCCCAAGTTCCTCGAACTTGGACCTGGGCCACACTTAATTAAGCGGGCCCCTACCTTAAACATTGACTCAACACCGCTTGCAGTGTACCTAGATACTCATTCCCCCATTCCACCTCGGCCTCGTGGCCTGAAATTCCCATGCCATTCACAAAAAAAAATGACCCCCATCTTTGTTGATTGGTGACTTCGGCCATGTGAAGCACCATCAACCCCATGGAACTTGTTCCGTGAGGGATCAATTTTTTTATTCCACCATACAACACTTGCCTCCCTTAGAAAATCAATCCCTAATGGGCTAGGGAGAACCTAGTTCCATGGGAACCTATTCCACCCAACCCCCATGGAGCTGCACTACACTGCAAGTGGACATTTTTCATCTTTTCTCCAATTTTCTCTAATCTTTTGAATTTTTCTTGAGCAAGGAGTTAGTGAAAATGAAGTGAAATATTCAAAGCCAACTTTATCCAAATTTACTCATTTTCCCCCAAAATTGACTTATTTTTTATCCTTTTGAATCTTGGAAGAGGGGAAATTGCACAAAATGATCCCAATGTTCCAAAATCAATCAGTAACTATTTTGATACATAGAATTTTACCTAGTTTCTCCAAATTCTCAATTGAAATTCTTATCAATTACTTATGTTTAATTTTTCCCAAGTTGCCCATTTTTACCAAGGGTAAAAATGGATAACAATAGCCCCAACAACTTCAGAAAATGTGGGTCTATGGGGAGCTCGGTGGAACCATGGAATCCGTTCCACTTTGATTCCCTAAACTACCCTCTGTCCCACATTCAACTATATCTCTGCTCCCCATCAATCGTGGAGACTTTGGAATCAGAGGGAACCAAGTTCCATAGGGGTCCCATTTATCTCGATTCCATTACAAAACAAAGGTGACACCCAATTCCTTAACAAATTGGTCCTAAGAAGATAGTGGGTAACCCTTGTTCTACCCACACCAGTTCCATCCCCACCTCATACTTCCACAATACATTACAAAAGACCTTTTCAAAAATTTCTCAATCTTTTCTGAATTTTTACTAACTCCTTGGGATTTCCTTGGACTAAGGAGTTAGGGAAAATGGAGCGAAGTGCCCCAAAGCTAATATTTCCTAGTTTTATGCATTTTTTACTCAAATTGGCTAAGTATTGGATACTGAATCCTGAAGAGAAGGGAAATTGCCTCCAAATGATTTCAAGTGCTCTACAAAACATGAAAATTACTTATTTTCTCCAGATTCTTGATTGAAGTCCCATCAACTTCCCAAGTCCAATTTTCCCAAGTTTTCCATTTTTTTAAGGGGAAAAATGGATAACCCATAGTTCATGAAATGAGCCAATTGAAAGGTCATACATGTTCCCAGGTTATCTAAAAATAGGAAGATAACATATATATTTCTTACATGTATTTTCCCTTTCTTACCAAACCCTCTAGCTCATATTTGTTATCTAGCTTATCTTCTCTGTTAATAGTCAACATAGGGCACACATTCACTATGTATTACCTAAATTGTTTGTACAATGCACAAGCATAATGCAAGAGGCTAGATAGCTGACATGTCATGTGTGTTCGCAAATCAGATATATTTGCAACCCAATGAGGGACCGCAATGGTCTATGTAGAAGGGGGCATGACTCAAGCCATCGAACTTGTTATCAAAATTATCCTTTTCCTTGGATGTTTTTTTGAGTCTCATTAGTCAACACTTATTTGTGAATACACACCCAATATGTATAGAAAATATGACTAAAATGGAAGACAATAAAATAGATATGCAAAAATTCTTGTCGATTATTCCTTACAAACCTCGAGATAAGGTTGTAAGAAGATTTTGATTTTGTGTAACCTTATAGATTATGGATTTTGGGTGCTCTTGATTTAATATCCAAATGTGGATTTGAAAATTCTACGAACATATATTTGGATTGGATATAGCTTCCAATATGCATTTATTAGATACAAGTTTTGACAAAGTAAGTGTACAGAATCCAAAAGAATTTGTAAAAAGATAGGCTTGTTATTTTGTAGAGGTGAGTAGTGGTTTGAAGCTGGTTCAGAAGTGGTCGAATGCACATGCTAAAATAAATAGTTGACTGAAGTTAAATAGTTCAAATGAATTTATTCCCATGAGGGCAGTCAATAAATTCATTTGCAAAATTTACATCCATAAAGGTGGTTGTACGTGCAATTCAATTCCCCCACCTTTCTAGGATTCTATAAGTGGAGTTGATTATACTAGTGAAGTGGAAATTGGTGAACTAGTGAAGTGGAGTTTGAGTGGGGTCCAAAGGGAACCTAAGTGGTAGTTGAATAGGAAAATAAGTGTATTTTCCTAATTAGGAAAATTTTATCACCAAAAAACACCACCCTTTTATTTATCACGTGTGTGTGAATGAGAAATCAGTGTTTTTTGGTAGCATGGGACCATCTCTAAATTTTTGGGACTTTCTACTTGAGATGAACCTCTAGAGAAGGCTATTTCATCTACCGAATGCTAGCATTAAACTACTCCTATGCTATCAATTCCAATAAGGAGAGAGAGAGAGAGAGAGAGAGAGAGAGAGAGAGAGAGAGAGAGAGAGAGAGAGAGAGAGAGAGAGAGAGAGAGAGAGAGAGAGAGAGAGAGAGAGAGAGAGAGAGAGAGAGAGAGAGAGAGAGAGAGATAGAGAGAGAGAGAGAAACAGAGAGAGAGAGAGAGAGAGAGAGAGAGAGAGAGAGAGAGAGAGAGAGAGAGAGAGAGAGAGAGAGAGAGAGAGAGAGAGAGAGAGAGAGAGAGAGAGAGAGAGAGAGAGGGAGAGAGAAAGGAGAGAAGAGGAGAGAGAGAGAGAGAGAGAAGAGAGAGAGAGAGAGAGAAGAGAGAGAGCCAGAGAGAGAGAGAGAGAGAGAGAGAGTACATTAGAAATGGAAATCCTGATAACACCAAGAAACAAGGGTGAAATATCCTATTTAGGGAGAGTAGAGAAGGAAAAAGGAGCTGACACAGGCTAGAACAATTGTGACATAGTCCCACATCTTCATTCACCACCAAATCTCCATGGAACACAACAAAAAAACCTACAAATGTGAAATACATTAACAAAATAGAAAGAAAATAATGGAGAGGAAAAGGAATGCAAGAAATCAAATGCAAGGGTTGAGAGAACACCAAAAACACATATTTTATTGCTTCATAAAATTTCATAGTCCATTACATCTAAAAAATAGAGGAAAAATTACACTTTCCATGTCCATGTGAAGGATTGCAGCTCATTAGAGTTGAGAAAATAAATGGACAGAGTTTCTACATATCCTAGAATATCTCATTGCCTCTCAAGAATGAGAAGTTACAATATATAAAAGTTATGAGAGAAGAGAGAAAGAAATAATAGAATCCCATATTTACCCCTTCACCCACCAACAACATGCATTAATTGATCTAAAAATGTGTGGGAACCTCTTAAAGTCAATTCCCTAATCTAATCTTGTTTGTGGAAGAATAAAATGGACTCCATGTCTTCATTAATACTCTTTTTACTCACTTAGAAGTGTTCATTTGAAAATGGGATATTTTTCTTCATTTTCCACCCACTTACTCTTACAAAACTTCTAATTTCTTCATTTCAAGATGAATTACTCTAAAATACGAATCCAACAAGGATAATTTTGTCCAATTTGATGCATGTGGGAAAAATTTATGGGGATACGGGTTTGGAGACCTTGTGTGGCTCATTTCCTAGTTTTTAACCATGTTCTCCAGTTTGGTGCACAATCTACATAACAATACGGCCCCTTTTCCTTTTATTTTTGGCTTTAAAGTTGGTGTAGGGAACCATATGTCATATGGAACTAGGTAAAGTGTTCCGGGTGGGCATAAAATATCCGCACCTCCCATGATATACAAATTGCCTCAGCTTCATTTGGTTTCCAAGTTCTTTGGATTCACATGGAACTTGTTCCCATGGGGAAAAAGGTCACCACGCTCCTTATATCTCGCACCCCATCATCGACAACACAACATTTGTGACACCCTCACTTTATATTGTGGACCTCTGGCCATTTTGGTGAACCCATTCCTGTGGGGAGTGAGTTCTAAGAAGGACCTTTGTGCTCACACTCCATCCAATCCCCACACTCCAAAACATATTCCTAATCCTTTGAATCAGGGGTGCAAATCCCATGTAAAGAACTTTTACCCTAATAAAACTAGTTCCTTTGGGCCTCCATTCATTCGAAAATCTACAATACAAAGGAGGTGCCCTATATCCTTAGAAAATTGGCCATATTTGAGGTACAGGGAACCCTTGTGCCACTCAACTTAGTTCCATCGACCCGTTGGAGCCACTGATACACTTTGTAGAGAGCCATTATTTTCAATTTTTTCCAATTTTCTCTAACTATTTTGTATCTTTTTTGGGATAGGGGAGTTAGAAAAAATAGAATAAAATACCAAGCCAATTTTATCCATTTTTGCTCAAATTTTGGCTAAGTATGCATAACCCGAAGCCTAGGAGAAGGGAAATACCCCCAAATGCTTCCAAGTGCTCGAAAACATGAAAACTTACTTGAAATTCAAGATTCGTCACTAAAACCCCGAGAAAATATTCAAGTACAATTTGTCAAGTTGTTCAATTTTTGCAAGCGGTGTAAAAGTGAACAACAATAACTAATTTAATTTGCAAAAATGTGCAAGATGATTATTTAATCTTATATTTAATAAATGAAAATTAAGCTAACTAAATTGTGTTAGTTATTAATTTAATTAATCCAAACAAGGCGAATGTGCATGATTAATCAATTAATCATAAGAGCGTATGAACTAGCATGTGAATTGGGATAATATTGGGAACAAGTATGTGATTAATGGGTGTCTACACACTTCCACATTCCCGAGGGAAAGCAATATCAAGTATGATTTCTTCGAGATGTTTGCTAAGGATCGCGATCACCTATGATTTTAGGGGTAAGAATTGATCTGTTAACCATAACATCCACATCACCCATACTTTTGGAGGTTCTACACAGTCTCCTTCACCATTGCAATAAAATATGAAGCTTTCATATGTTTGAGTCAAACATGTTTCTTCCCTTTCCTTTCATTCTCTTTAGCTCATCTTAAATCAACCTTATCCTTTATGTTAAGAGTCAACATAAATAAGAAATTATTTTATGTGAACTCAACCAGATCAAAGCATAAATTTTTACAAATGAAAAAGAATATTACGGGAGGATAGGCAGTTATAATTCCATACACATTCCCGAATCAAAGATAATTATAGGCCAATGAGGGACTGCAAATAATCGTGAAAGAGTGGGAAATGTTCTAGCCATTGACCCTAGTGTTTTATGTTGTTGGAGGACCATGATGAACCACATTGAAGCGACAAAGAATCAAGAAATAAACCTTGAAATCCACATTCTCCCTAATCATAACCTAGAAATGGATGCACATGTTAAAGTTCTCACCAAAAAGCAATATTGTGCATAAAATGTAGAGGCCTAATATAAAAGAAAAAAATTGAAATGTCTTACCGATTCAAAATTTGACGTCTTCAAATGATACCAATGGATTGTGTTGACTTAAACATAAAGGGGTAAGGCTCAAGTCATTGAACGCTATGTCCAAATTCTCCTTTCCCTCAAAGTTTTCGTAGATTCTCCTTCACCACCGTATGGAAATGGGAAGCTTGAATATGTCGAGTACAACATGCTTATGTTGTTGAATGTCATACCCTTTAGGTCATATTTTTCATCTAGCTTATCCTCTTTGTTAAGATTGAAGCTGGATGTGACTATGCACACCAAAGTTAATGCATCTACATTCTCCTCTTACTTAAATTTTTTTCTTAGTCTCCTTCTCTAGTTCCCTACATTGCATGTGCATGCCATAATTCCCATCAGAAAGCATTATTATGCAAAATTCAAAGTCCTAGTAAAGGAGGAAGAGCACACAAAATAAGCAATTGGATTCTCTAAACTTGAGGAGATAAAACCATAAACATTTGCACAATGAACAAACATATTGGGCAAGTCCACCAAACCAGGGGGGCCAAAAAGTACATGTTTTCTTAGGCTCAGGAATTCACAAACCTAAAACATGTAGGTAGTTCTAGTGTTATGAAACACGTACGTGTTTTGGTCTATATGAAGTTTATGAGGGCTTGAAGGAGCCATATTTACTAAAATAAATGTTAAGTATAATATTTCTTTTATTATTTTTGTATACTTTTCTTTTATTATTTCTTTATACATTTATTAGAATAATAAAAGTATAAAGAAATAATAAAATAAATCTTATACTTTAAATTTATTTTAGTAAATATAAGAAGTTAGGTTCACTCTACACCTGATGGAAGTGGTCTCGTAGCTTTGACACTTATAATCTAGAAGATCGTTTTCAAAATTTAATGCGTGATACTTACTCATTTTAGAATTTCAGTAATGACCTAAAACTTTTAGGCCATATATATTGTATCTTTGTTTTGTGAAAATATATAGTTGTTTTCTAGGTTTTTGACCTTTTGGATTGGATTTTTCCATACCACTACATGAATTGGTACTAATTTTAAAATTTTGTCGATAATTCACTTTAGTGACCACGAATAAACTTTATGATTCTTGTCTACTTCTTACTAAAATGAGATCCTCACTTTAGGCCTTCAGAGGAAGTAGTCTCTCATCAAAACTAAATGAGTTGATCAATCACCTTAGACACTATTCCCTACACACTGAAATACACTAAATGAATTTCCTTTGCGCTAGGGTTTATGATTAAGGGTGTACGGTTTAGGCTTAGGGTTCAAGTTTTAGGACTTGAATTTTAGGTTTTAGGGTTTAGTGTTTAGGGCGCATGGTTGAGGTTTTAGTGTTTAGTGTTTAGTGTTTAGGGTTTAGGGTTTAGGGCTCATGGTTTAGGTTTCATAGATTATGGTTTAGGGTTTATATTTTAGGGTTTATTGATCAAGATTAAGGGTTAGGGGTTTATGATTTATGATTTAGGATTTAGGGTTCGGGGTTTAAGTATCATAATTTAGGGTTTAGGGTTTAGTGTTTAGAATTTAGGGTTTAAGATTTAAGGTTTAGGGTTTAGGGTTTAAGGATTCAATGTTTAGGGTTTATGGTTTAAGGTTTAGGTTTTAGGGATCAATATTTAGGGTTAGGGTTTTAGGGTTTAGGTTTTAGGGTTTAGAGTTTAGGGTTTAGAGTTTATGGCTCGGGGTTTAAGGTTTAGGGCTTAGGCCTCATGCTTTAGGGTTTAGGGTCAATGGTTTAGCACCAAGGGTTTAGGGTTTAGGATTTAGTTATTAGGGTTTAGGTTTTTGGGCTCATGGTTTGGGTTTTATATTTTAGAGTTTAAGGCTCATTGTTTGAGGTTTAGGGTTTAGGGGTCATGGTTTAAGGTATAGGGTTGACTATTGAGGGTTTATGGTATATGGATTATTGTTTAGGGTTTAAGGCTTAATGGTCAAGGTTTATGGTTTAAGGCATAGGGTTTAAGCCTAAAGGTTTAAGGTTTAGGGTTTAGGGTTTAAGCCTAAAATTTTAGGGTTTAGGGTTTAGGGGTTAGGGTTTAGGGCTAAGGGTTTAGGCTCACCCATTCACTCACTATAATGTTCTGTGTCTTACCCATTCTTATTAGTATTGATAGAGAGTATTCAAGTAAAAGGGTTCATCTTCTTTGTAGGTGGAACATTCAACAGAGTCATCCCAATTTTATGTTTTTCATTTGTTGATATTTTGAAGGAGGGAAATGCCACATATCCAAGAATAATTCGGTACAAAGAAATATTACCCAATACAACTATCTTCTTTTTCCCATCACATGGGAACTATTTCACTCACTATAATGTTATGTGTCTTACCCATTCTTATTAGTATTGATAGAGAGTATTCAAATGAAAAGGGTTCATCAACTTCGTAGGTAGAACAATCAAAGAGAGTGCTTGTGTAAAAGTGCTTATGTAAGTAAGTGGCAATTTGAGAGGATTTCTAAGGTTCACTTTTATTTTCTATGATGCATCAATCTAATGTTTGAAAATGTTTCTCCGGATGCAACGTCATTCGATTCGAAGCTCAATGATTTCTGAATTTCCAATCATGCTACATACCTCGGTAGTCCTCAATCCTTGGATACATGGAGACATCGTTACTTATCTTCCATTTATAATGATATAGCTATTTGGAAATCACATCACACCACACCCTTCACTAGGATTGATGACTATCCCTATATTTTTTAAGGAACTTTTGAAAGCATCCATGGGTTTATCATAGAAGTAATTATCAATGAATGGAATGTCACTAAGTCGTAGGCCATTTAACTCCCATTCAGATTTAAACAAGAAATATTTACTAGGTGATTGATAACCCCTTTGTGTTCTTATCCATTCCCCATTGTTATGCTTATTTTGAACACTTCAGGAAGTTCTGTCAAATTTTATATCCATTCTAGTAGCAGAAGAGATTTCTCTTTCTCCAAAGGAGAGGATATCATGAGTAATTTGGTTATGATCCTACACTTCCGCATTGGTATATTCTCTATGTTTCTTCCATTTCCTTTGAGATTAATTTTTGTGTTGCGATGGTTATTTTTTCTAGCTTCCAATGGGTCATCCTAGCTTGCATAATACCATACATGGAAATATGAGAAATGTGAAATTTGTTTCAAAGTGTGAAGAAATTGACATTCAAGAGTACAAGTATATGTGGGGAGAAACAAGTTTGGTAGAGATGTGTAATATGCATTGCAAGGCACAAGGTAGATGTCATATCCATTTAGTTACTTGTGCACATCTCATAAAAATGTAGTTATACAAGAAAACTCAATGATGGTTATAGGCAAGAGACTAGGAAATATTGATGAAATATGGTTCCAGGGTTTAGGGTTTTGGTATCATGGTTCATGGTTTAGGGTTTATGGTTTTGGTTTTAGGGTTTATAATCAAGGTTTAGGGATCATGGTTAAGGGTTTAGGGATTAGGGTTTAGGATTAGTGTTTAGTGTTTAGGGTTTAGATTTAGTGTTTAGTGTTTAGGGTTTAGGTTTAGGGTTTAGGATTTAATATTTATGGCTTAAGGTTTAGAGCTCATGGTTTAGGGGTTTAGGGTTTATGATTTAGTTTTTAGGGTTTAGGGTTTAGAATTTAGGGGTCATGGTTCATGGTTTAGGGTTTAGGGTTTAGGGATTAGGGATCGGGGTTTAGGTATTAAGGATTAGGGTCTAGGGTTTAAGGCTCATGGATAAGGGTTAAATGTTTAAGGTTTAGGGCTTAGGGCTTAGGGTTTAGGGTTTAGGGATCATGGTTCAAGGTTTATGGTTTAGGTTTTAAGGTTAAGGGCTCAACGTTTAAGCTTTAGGTTCTAGGTTTAGGGCTCAAGGTTTAGGGTTTATGGTTTTGATTGTAAATTTTAAATGTTAAAAGCTTTAGGCTGAATGTTGAAATCCGAGAAAATTACCTATGTCTTGACCAAATTATACTATAAAAACTATGTCCTAAACGCGTGACTCATGGAGTGTGAGACTAGTTCCATAAGGTGTAGAGTGACCATAATTTCTTATATTTACTAAAATAAATTTAAAGTATAAATAAATAATAGTTCTTAAACACTTATTTTTTATAAATAGAAGCATGCAAAAAACACATAAAGTCTATACTATGAAAAACATGTATGTGTTTTCCCTTTTTCCAATGCATGCCTCTAGGCTTGGATCCAGTTTGGATCCCCAAGCTTGAGGCATGGACTTTACAAACACAAAAAACAACATGTTTTTAGAGGAAAATGAAAAAATGCAACTTCCTCCATGATAAATCAACATAAAATGATCAATTCGTTTAAAAAAATATACCATGACATAGATAAGCGTTTCTTCTTTCTAAAAATATAATTTCTTTAATTTTCCGACTAATATAAGGTTCCAATATTATCTAATTTCTAACTATTCCATTTTATAGCTATTTTTGAAGTTTAAATATGTCTATCTTTCGTCGTGTATCTCATTTTTCCTCCTCAAAATTGAAAAAAATTTATACTAGCATAAACTAGGCCTAATTCTATACATAATAAAAAAACAAAAGCTAATTTTCAATATTTTTTGAGGAGGTAGTAGGGGGCATGGTCGGAGCTTCGTTATTTTTCAAAACATAAAATTTATTTACTAGAAAAATCATAATAAAAATACTTGCTAAAAAAATCTAAAAAAATTCTAACACAAACTAGATGATCCTAGCTATCTTTCTACCAAAGGGTTTTCAAAAACACTAAATGGTGCTCAAAAAATGGTCAGACACGAAAGTCACTCTAATATGTTTTTTTAACAAAATCAGAACACCTATTGGTATTTTAGTTATTTGACCCACTTAAACTTTTCCGTTTTCAATAAAATTTAATAGCTTAGAAACTAGACTCAAAATGCTACGATTCATGTTTATACAACATCTTCCAATATTGAGTGGAACTATTTGAAAAAACACGTAGAAGTTGAATTTTTATTTTTCAAAAAAATATGTCCACTTAACACCCCCTTTTGGCCCCCCAACTTGGTGCACTTACCCTATTACAAGATGCTAGACAATAAAAAATGTTAGATGCGTTGCCAGATTCAAGATATTTTTCATCATCCAAGTGATACTCCTCATTAAGACTCAAAAAAGGCAACATAATGGAGATGGATTATACAAATGTAAATATGATTTTTGCTCAAGCCATTGGGGACCACAATGACCTTCATCAAAGGGGGAAAGACTGAAACTATTGACCATGGTGTCCACATTCTTTGTGACCTCTAATTGTTTTCTTAATCTCCTTCACCAATGCTATATAGTGCATGTGCATGCCAAAATTCCCATCAGAAAGTGTTATTGTGCATATAATGCACATGCCTAGTAGAGGACACTAAATAATGGAATTTCCTTACCCAATTCCAAATTCAACCTCTTCGTATGCTAGTGATGGACTGCGATGACTCATTCCTAAAGAGTCAAGGCTCAAGCCATTGAATGCTATGTCCACATTCTCCCCACTCTTAGAGGTTTTTTACATTCTCTTTCACCATCACGTGGTAATGGAAAGGTTGCATATGTCTTAACATGACACACTTTTTACGTTGACTACCATGCTCTCTAGGTCATCGTTATTGTATAACATATCATTTGTTTTAATATCTAGTTGGTTGTGAATGAACATGCAAAAGTTCCCATTCAAAAGCATTATAATTCGCACAATGCATAGGCATGGTAGAGGAGGAAAAGTAATGATTTTTTTACTCGATTCCAAAATTGAACTCTTTGTAGGATACCAAGGGATTTTGACAGCACGTACCTAAGGGGATAAACATGAACTATGAGCTATTACATCCACATTTTACCTGCCCTCACAGGTTCTGTACAGTCTCTTTCACCATCACTTGCAAATTGGAAGCTTACATATGTCTAAATATGACACACTGTTTTCATTGGCTGCCAAGCCCTCTAACTCATCTTTTTCATACAAATTTTCCTTTCCGGTAAGAATCAACATGGAATTAAAAATTAATCAACATTATCGTTGGATCTTTAGATATCCATGACCTTGAGTTGGCACTCCTAATATACCATGTTTTTCATTAGATTTTTGTTTCCTTACTTATTTGTTTAATTGTTTGTATGCATATACCGTGTTTTACGATAAAATCATTATTTTCTTAATTGAAAAGGAATACCCAAACAAAAAATATCGTATTGTATTCAACCTCCTTTTGAAATTTATCTCAACATCAACAATAATGCACCATTATGGGTCCACTCCTTGCAATATTTTGGGACGCAAGTTTAGAAAATGGAGGGAGTAAAACACTTAGTATGGGAACAATTTCCACCGTTTTACATACACGAATCTTCGTACCCAAATAATATGTCTGACCTGTGCTCCACTTTATTAGTCATTTACCTGTACTAATTTTCATTTACCTGTAATGTGGATGTCTGATCGTACATTGATGCATCCCTACCCACTACTACCAGTGTAAATCTTCGACAAAGGAAGCCTTTCCTGTATAATTTTAAAATTATTCTCTGTATTTATTTTGAACAATGATACCTATACTTATGATTTTAAATTTCTAACTATTCAAACACAATTAAACAGCTGGAAAGCACCAAAGGGTCTCCATGCGATGCTATGGGAAACACTCCCCTACTATTATTGGTTTTGATTTTTCTCCATGGGATGTCAGTTGAAGGACACATTGGTTTGTGTATTCTTTTCATTTGAGAGGAAGGCATCACATATATACTTAAACACTAAACATATTGTTCCATTTCCATTCCGTGTAAAAAACACATTGTGATTCAATAATGGTAGATCCTAGTTTGATCTCTAGAATGGTTGGTTGTACCATTCAGCTGGAAATAAACTAGAGTTACTATACCGTATACAAAATACACTAATTACTATACCCTTAACATAATAAACTTATATGCATTCATATTATATTTTGATTTACTTTATTCTTCTTTTCTACAATTTTACAATCTTTTTACATATCAATTTTAACATTTTTTACATGTAGATTTTAACACAATAGTGTAGAATTTTTTTAATCCATCCAAATACAAATAAAAAATACCGTGAAGGGGTCTAGGTGAGTTGGTATTCCAACTAGTAGTAGAGAATTCAAAGCTCTCCACCTAGGTTCAAAGCCCAAAAATTCAAGTTTGGTTGTGGTGGTCCGCCTGGCAAGATTGAAGGCCCATACCCACCTTTCGTATGAGCTCTCCATGCTCCTATAGAATTTCAAAGCACACACTGCTCTCCCATAAAAATAAAAAAATAAAAAAATACTTATTAATGAGAATAATTGAAATGCACCAAACCGTATAATCTTCTATAAAAGGTTAGAATCATATACTGACTAACCGCCCACGAGATCCCACAAATACCTTATGACTAGGATGGTGATGTATGCATGGTTTTAAGTTTTAATTATTCACACACAAACAAAAAAACTTATTAATCAAAACAGATGGAACACACCATACATCACCAACGGCTACCATCCACTCAATTCACACCTATGTATGGTGCCCCCTCCGCCATGGTTCTTATGGACCATTCCACTTGCCCATAGCTGGAATCCTGACATCACTCCAGAAACTATGGTAGGGAACACACAACTGACACCCCGTTGACGTGTATGGGGAAGCAAGCCCAATTGACATGATAAAAGTGACATGAATGCTAGGTGTTAAATTTTGAATTATTAATTTTTTTGCCACCGATCCCTTCGCACCAATAAATCACATCCCGAAATCTGAATCATTTCCAATCCTACAGAAAATCAGGAGGAGAGGGAAGTAAAAAACCAAATAACTAGGCCAGGGAAAGAAAACGATTAGTGGGTTTCCTCTGCGTTTGTGTTTCTGAGGAATAAGAAAGAAGGTTGTTGGGGATCAAGTTAAATTCGCAGTTACACAACATTTTTTCTTAGCAAAGTTTATGATAGCCAAGGGGAGATGTGGTCTTGGTGCCATCAATCGAATAAAAGATGCACAAAATCTAGTTTTGATGCGAGACAAAGTGGACAATGATGTCCATACCTTGCACGTTACATACAAGTATGGCACTTGACCGACCTATGTAGTGGTTTTGGAACCATATTTTTAGACTCACACTTGCGAGTTAGTGTTACCGTTAAGGGATACATCCATCGGTGTTTGTGTAATTGTGCCCCAAAACACAAGGGGGATTGAAATGGAGGTTACGGAATCCCCATTTCCAAATCCATGGGAGGTGTCAATCCCCTGCCCATGAAAGTGGTACAGATTGAGTGAAAGGAAGAAGAAGAAGATCAGAGAGAAGGAAAGTTAGACACTTCTAGAAGAGGAAGTATTACACACGCTATTATAATGGTAGCAAGGGTGCGATCACTTCACAACAAGGTAGTGCGAGGACTCATTTCTAAAGTGTGAGGAAGGGAAGGAAGAGGAAGAATAGATAGAAGATAAGAAGAAAAAGAAAAATGATGCATCGAGCCCCGTGAGAGGCTTGGAGGAAGGAGAAGAGGAGGACCACACTACCTTGAGGCCAAGTTGGAAAGCAGAGCTTGAAGAACAAGAAGATGAAGATGAGGCCACGGATGCGGGCGAGGCATAAGGAAGGAAAGGAACATTAGACTATAGGACTCGAGAAGAGTCCAACACGCAAGGTATCCACGACACTGATCGCCGATCAAGGGGAGATAAGGGGGACTCCATTACTATAGAAGAGGTTAAAGGATTCACCTCGGAGAAAAGAAGCGGCGAGAAAAACCACAAGGCTACAAGGAAGAAGTGAACACTGTGTCTCCACAAGTGGAAGAATGTATTGTGCGCGAGGTTCTAGGCTAACTTTCCACTAGAAAATCTACATGGAAGGGATTTGATGGATCAAGAAGGAGACATGCCAAGGACCAAGAAGATGCTTAGCTGGAACATGCATTTCCACTCCGAAGAGTCGGAGTTTGATGTCAAAGATCATATGATCGAGACCATCCATCTAACAAAGAAGGGAAGAGAGATGTGTAAGGTGGTGGATCCTAACCACCTAATATATGAGCAAGCATGAAATGTGCTCTAGAAGATGTTCTCAGAGGTGATTTGGTGCAACTTAGATACAAGGGCCACTATTCGGACCCTAGTCATGGTGAAGAAGGATAAAGAAAAGGAGATAGGACAGATTGTGCTTTAGGGACTAAGGAGTGAACATGCATGAACCAAGGAAGCATATGACCAAGTTGATTCCCTCGTAAAAATCATTTTGGGGCGAGTGTTTGACATTGGTGAGCCATGCTTTAGGAAAAATTATGGGTATGATATGTAGTATCTCAAAGACCTTATGGGGATATTACTCACAAACATCACAGATGGTGCGGGGCCCACAACTGCACAACTTGTAAAGGAGAAAGAAGAAAAAATGTTTTCACTGAAGTCCGGATCATTGCGTTGCAGGACTTGGTCACTCAACTCAAGGATGTGAATATACTAGCATATAAGAGCTTCAAAAACTGCTAAAAGTGTGAGCCCTTCATTGATGCACAAGTGACGAAGAGGAGGCCACCCTCAAGTATTTGTTGGAGACGATACCCACTAATAAGGCTGAGTGTACATAGTTTGTTGTTAACACCACATCTCAGAAGAATAAGATCAAAACAAAGTGCAAGAAGCCAGATTTTAGGATTAGTGAACTTTGGGATTCCATCATTGAGTAGATGGACAAGTTTGAATGTATCTGTGTGGAGTTGGTGGTAGCCATTAAAGCGCTCGAGGGGAAGATGGAGGAAGTCACCCCGGACCAACTTCCCAATGTCGTGGGAGAAGTGCCGGGCAGGCACGGGAGAAATTGAAGGAAGAAATAGATGTGGAGTTCCCTGAACTCCTCTAATTGGTCACATAGTGGTTTGACCACATAATATATTCTTTTATTCTTCTATTCTTTATTGATTGTTTCTATTCCACTATTCTTTATTCCTTTAAGGAGTAGCATTCTTTCCTTGGCAAATTTTTGTCATCAAGAATTTGTTCGGAAAGAATGAAGGATTGTTAAGGCACCAAACAAATTAGTGTGGGGTGATGTTGGACCCCTAAATTAACTAAGTACCTAAGGCGCAAAGGTTTGTGGTGTGTAGAAGCAGGAACAAAAGAACACATGGAGGTATTTCTTGGGGATGCGCGAAGGCTCACGCCCAAGCATGATGGATTCAGGACTTAGTGAATTTTGGACAACGGGTAAAGACATGTTTAGGGAACAGATGGAAAAGTGACCAGATATAGTTATGGATAATGTTATGATCCTCATGTGTGGATTTCACTAATGCCTCGAGGTTTTGGTGTAATGGTTCATTACATTTGGTATCAGAGCGACCACCCATGTTTGAATCCCACTCGGTTGGTTACGCCATGTAGCCGGGGCCCGTGGGGCGCCTAAACATCGGTGAAGTGGGGCTCGTACGTATGGGAGTGCGGGTGCAAACCCAGCCCAAGTTGAGCTCTGAAGCGTGGTGGGATGTTATGATCCTCATGTGCGGATTTCACTAATGCCTCGAGGTTTTGGTGTAATGGTTACATTCTGAGATAAGATATGACGACTTGTAGCTCAAGAAAAGGATATTCCAGGGTATCAATATGGTTATCATGAAAGGATAAGGAGTCGAGTTTGTTATGGATCAGCTGGCATTTGTATGCTTAGGGATACTCTTAGGGAAATGCATGATGACATTTGGTATGTTCTTGGGTAGTGGTAGGGTAATCATGAAATATTCCTTTAGGACTTCTCTTGTAATGATGAGTGGTTAGAAGAGATTCCTTTGAGTCCTCTTAGAGAGAGAGAGAGAGAGAGAGAGAGAGAGAGAGAGAGAGAGAGAGAGAGAGAGAGAGAGAGAGAGAGAGAGTGTAATACGAGATTATAAGCTATGTGATAAAAGAATGATAGTTATAGAGAGAATGTTGAAAGCTCACATTGTAATATCTCCATCCATGGAACTCTTTTGATGTAATATTGGCTACTATAATTTGATGAATGAATATAATGGAATGATTCTGAAACATTTATGTGATGGATCTTGATCTATGCATTTTCTTTTATGTTCATGGGCATAATACTGGTATTCTTAATGCTAATCATGATTTAGTTCTACTTCTATTGTAGTATGATCATGTTATTCCATGTTCTGGTGCATTAGACTAGGATTTAGTTCTTAATCTTGATTCCAAGAATGGGTGTGTTCATTCTCTATTTGTGCAAACATCCCCTTATTAAGGAGAGCATTCTCAGGAAGATCACATAAAAGAGGGCTCACTTCTGCTTGCGTGTGCCTCGGGTGAACTTTCAGATCGGTCTAGATGATGAGACGCAGTGCGCTTGGGGTTTGATTGATGAAGCAAGAGGTAAACAAAGCCTATAAATGGTAACCATTTCCTTTTTGGTATACATAAGTTCCTTATTGATCAATATCGATACATGGTCCTTAGAGTGTGGTAACAACACACACACACACATACATACATATATACATATGTACATACATATATTATAAGCTAACAATTATGATTGATATCGACTACAAGAATATTCACCTTCCTAGCTAAGTAACAATTACTTTTGACATGTGTTATGCTAAGAATATGCTCTGAAATGGGAGGATCATGGAGTGCTCCACTTGCATATTTCATGACAAGAAAATACTATTAAGAAAATGATAAGTGTAGAATTATTATGAATGTATGTGGCAACTATTGTCATATGTAAAAGCAAGGCATGGGTGTTCTAACATGACACAACACTATGAGGTTCTACAAAACATTATAAGAGGTTGTAAAAGATATTAGGGTTGTTGAATATATTAGGTTTGTGAATCATGTGTATGACATACGTGGGACTACACATGGAAATGTACTAAGTATTGATACAATTTTTCAAGGGTCCCCCAAATTTTTATCAGTATGGTAGATTAAATTTTTAATGCTTTTCTAGTTTAGTATGGTAGTTTATGATGTTTGTTGATTTAGTATGTTTATCATATGTTGATCCAGGGATGAAATTTCATATACTTGATAGGGAATTGTTTTTGAATTTTTTTGAATAACAGAGTGTGTTTTTCAACAACAAAATTTTCAAGTATTTATTCTTTCTTATCATACATGATTGTGTCTCAATAAGATGAACTCATCTATGGAAGTAAATATTATTTAGTAGTAATGCCATATAGTTAAATTATTGATGTAATTTACAACACATACATTTGAAATGTTGTACACTATAAGCTTCTTATATTTTATAATATCTTCTTATATTAAACATGCTTATATTAGGTATGGGTATATGCGTAGGTTTGGTTAGTTTATTAATATTTAGTGATTAACATTTACTCCCGCATACCAAAATCCCAAATTCACATGAAGAATTTTTTCTACAAACTAGAGAATGACACAAATATATTATTATTGACCGGTTTGGATTCTCATGAAACTATTAAACACTTATTTTGATATGATTTTATTATTAGTATAGAAGCTGCATAATTGATTTATACTTCTATTTTGTTTATACAAATCAATAAAAAATATTGAATATAAGTATTTATGTTTTATGATACTATTACTTGTTCGTTCAGTTAATTTTGAATATAAATTTCACCTCATATGTTATGGATGATTGAGTTGTTTTTATAGCTGAACATATTCCTAATTTTTAAATAATTTTTTTGTAAGTTGTTTCATTATTATTTGTATTATGGCATAATAAATGGCTTTGAAATGTAAATATTCATTTTTGATGTTATCTAAATGCATTGGTATTTATTCTTAAAAATTACATATGAGAGTAAATGCATTGCTATTTATTTTTTGATGTTATCTATTTATTGTGATTATTCCAATTTTATTATTCATGTACTATTTTGGTTTGATTTAGTAATTTATCTTTGAATAGACATAGTTGCGACTAGTTTTAATTTTTTCATAATATAATTAATTTTAAACGTTTGGTAATTTCTTAATATGATTGAGAGATCTTAGTTGTGTTAAATGGAATAATATTAGAGTAAGTTTGATTTTTCCATACTCATTATATTTGTAGATAATGATAATGTGCATATACCATTTGTATATAGAAAATTGTTTATGAGTTTTATTTCTTTATGATGTAAGTTGAAGCTAAAAACATATGTGATATCATACTCTCACTCTGAATTCAGCATATGGGGGAAAGTTCCTTTGTAAAGATAGGAATTGGTGCATGTTGAAGGGGCTTGCCCCTTAGGATGCCACATCGATACACCCAACTATCATTGCGTGATGAAGGGGCTTGCCCTTAGGATTCTGCATCGATAGTTAGGTGGTATATTGTGTTGAGAAGAGGTTTTTAAAGTCGCTCGTCAACCCACCACTCGAAATGCACCCTCCACAATATCGTAAGGCTGTCCCTTTTGTAATGGATGATTCTTATATTATGGGAGGGTGCATTTTGAGTGAAGGATAGCCATTGACATTTATTGATACTTGAATTTTTCATGGATATTAGCTTTCTGATATTGTGATTATTTTATCATATTGGATGATGTATATTAGATTTTTCATGTATCGTACTAACATTAATTGTATATTTACTGTTTACATGTGTGTTGTTGTATTTAGTTTCTCTTTTGTGTGGAGAAAATGAATACACGAAGCTCTATTCCTTTGAATCCCATTGGGATAACATTGACTACTCCCAAATTTCAAAGGGAGGAATCTTTCAAGAGGTCCACATTTGTGGTCTACATAGACCACCATCAACAAAATAAGCCATTGAAACCAAAAATTGCAGCCATGGTTAAGGCCCAACTCAATTTTCCAAAAATTCTGTTATTTATTTGTCTAAGTTCCACACTATAGGTTCCCATTCACGAGGATATGGTCTAGCTTATGACACGATGGAGGAAGCCCAGAAGTATGAGCCTCCCCATAAGTTGAGGAAGATGGGAGTTCCGATCATAAAACCAGAAATAGATCCAAAAATTGTGGAAAAAGATTGCATATGGAAGTAGCTCCAAGTTTGCTGCTAAAAAGAAATAAAAAGTTGCTTATGACATGTTTGAAAAAAACCTCTATAAATATTTTTTTGTCGAATTTTGATTCACACGAGCTTAAATATATTTCTTTTTTTGTTCAAATATATTCTTGATTCACATGAGCTAAAATATTAAATATGTTTTCCATCATATTAAAATGTGTTTCTAAGGATTATATTTTTAAAATTACTAATGTTTATATATTTTATAGCAAGTTTAGATTATTAAAATTTATTTATGTTAAAATTATATTTAGGTACCAAATGCGTAATGGTAACGATTTTCTAAAATCTTCACAACCCCTCAAATGAAATGTCTTCAGGTTATTTGAATCCAATCAGTGAAGTTTAGTTAAAAAGGAAAAATTAACAAGGTCTAAAAATATTTAAATATTCATGTCAAATTCACTAAGTACGGGTTATGATCATTTGTCTAATTTAGGATTGTATTGGTGCAATTATCATTTCTAATCGTTTATGGTATTCATACGGCCTCCTTTCGATTATTTACTTATTTTTTTATAATTATCTTGTGTTGTTCTAAGAATTTTTCTAGGTTAGTGCACTTGTCAAGGAACGTAAGTCCAAAAGGTTTTGGTAAACTACATGGTTATGAGAAAAGAGTCCCGTTCTCTTCGAAATTTATCCATGTGACCCTTGGTCTACCTTATTCACATTTTTATAGTTATATATCAGTTTGTTTATTTGTGTGTCAATAGTGTTCTAATATGAGTTCAACTCATCTATAGATGCACATGTACCCTACTTAATCTACATAATATAGAAATTCATTATTGTTTGAAAAGGAGTTAATTCTAGATAATTCAAGTACTCATTGAAGCGTGTAATTTTCATACTAGATATACATTACAATGGTTTTTTAGCAAATAAACTATAACAATTATTGGAATGTCATTCGCAATACTATATGCTATTGATGGACTTGTTAAATATCAAGAAATATTAGTCTATCTGATAAAATGAAAACCCCAAAACATTTTATTATTTCCTTATGGTTTAAACTTCAGCATCCCATTTAGGGAAAGCTAAAGAAGTACATTTTACCATTGATTGTAATGAAGTTTTAGAAACTTGAGAGAGTTTTTGGACCCCTCGTTTCTGGAAAATCTACTCGTAATAACATATTTTGAATTAAAGTGCACAATATTACTTGGAATGTCAAGTGTATGGTTTAGGTATGCTTGAAATGTCAAGTGTACATTATACACTTTTTGGTTCTCATAAATGTAAGTTTTCTAGTTTTCCTGTGTCTCATAAAAATCAATTTTACTACAAGATTTGGATGATCATCTTCTTGTCACTTCCCAAGAACATGATAAATCTAAACTCTATCTTGGATGATCATCTTCTTGTCACTCCTACGAACATGATAAATCTAAACCCTATGTACTAGATATTTCTTTATTGATTTGGTTTTGAAAACTAATCAAATGTTATTTACTGTTCTACATCCATTTTAACCCTAATCAAATGTTTATAGATATTTATATTGCAAATAGATTGAAATCTATCTATTCATAATACACTAATCAATTTATTAAGTTATTTATTCAAATTTAATATTTACCCATAACTTTAACAACTTCCGATGGCTCCTTATTGCACGGGAACAACTTAATTCAAATCAAGCATATTCTTGTTAAGGGTTGTAGATGAAAATTTGGTAATGGGCAGGATATTAATTTTTGGCACGATACTTGGATTGATTTCAGATTGAGTGATACTTTTGGCTCCATAAAAGATAGTATAATTAAAAATTATGGTAATAATGTCAAAGACTACATTGAGTTGACTGGAAATAAGAGGAATTGGAAGAAGCTCAAAGTGGAAATGGAAAATATGTAACATGTGGTATCTTCTCTACAAAATCAACTTTCTCTCATTCCTATTAATCAAAAGGATAGCAAAGATGAGCTCATATGGGTGGAATCTTTTGATGGGGATTATTTTGTCAAGTCGGGATACAATACTTTTTTTGATGCTCACCAAAGTGATATAAAGTGGAACAAACTCTGGATGCCTGAATTAACCCCAAAAGTCAACTTTTTTATGTGGCTTGTTTTAAAAGGTAAGATTCTCACTTGTGATAATCTTATTAGAAAGGGTTTTATTATGCCTAACAAATGTTGCATGTGTAAAAATAAGGCTGAAGACATCAAACATCTTTTCTTGCACTGTGAGTATGCTTCCAAGGTTTGGAGTCTTATCTTTGCAAACTTCAATCTATATTGGAATCTTCCTCATACTTGCTTGTAGACATGGGAGCAATGGGATCCACCGTATAAAAATTGCATGATAAGGAGATTATGGAGTCTAGTTCTTCCTCATACCATATGGAGATTGTGGAAAGCAAGAAATGATGTTATCTTCAGGAATAGAAGATAGGTTTGTACCAATTTTTTTAAAGAAATTTTTATTGATGTCAAGGATAACATTGAAAGGTTTAGGCCTCCAAAAAATATATTATATCCCAAGGAAGAGGAACACATTCTTGCTACTTGGAGGATTGATACTGACAACATTCAGAATAAGAGTAACAACAACATTGACAGATCTTCATGCATTGGATTCAACCACCCACCTCATGGTATAAATTGAATTTTGATGGAGCTTCCAAAGGTAATCCTAGAGCTTCAGGAGGAGGTGGGGTGATCAGAGATCACATAGGCTGTTTTGTTGCTGCATTTGCAGGAAATATGGGTCATCAAACAAATCATTATGTTGAAGCTCGATAGCATTATGGGGGATAAGGCTTGTAAGAGACTGTAATATTTCAAATATTATAATTGAAGGGGACTCTTTAAACATTATAAATCTCTTAAATCAAAATCAACCCCCAAGTTGGACCATTAGAGATTTTATTTATGAAGCTATAGAGATTTGTAAAGATTTTGATAATTGCAAGATCATACATTCCTATCGTGAAGGTAATAAAGTGGCGGATAGTCTGGCCAACTATGGAGTTAGTAACAACATGCAAAATTGGTTTAGTGGTGACCTTCTCCCGGCCAAGGTACATAATGACATCATCAAAGATAAGTATGGTATTCAAAATAATCATTAAAAAATCTCCCTCCACCGATGGGAAAGTGATTATTAACTTCGCATGTAGGGTTAATAATTTCACCAAGATTTCACACCCTCTCTAGGTTTACAATGACAAATTCAGTGAGGAAAGATAGTATTGGAATCGAAACATTACTATTGAGAACCAAGGAAGAAATGGTAGTAGAATGGGTGGGCCTCCTTGCAGAAAAAAACCTATTCATGACCCAAACTGGAAGAATGACGAGCTCTTGTGGAAGTATTTACAAATGGGTGGGGTTTCAAATCTCATAGAAAAATGCAGGGTCATGACCAAGATATCTTGATTCAATTCATGAATGATTGGAAGAAAATAGCAGTTGAATATGGAGATATCAACATCAAAATCACTGAAGATCTCATTGCTCAAGTCATGGGTTTGAGCTTAGATGGGGTGAAATTCTTCAACAAATGTATCAAAAGGAGCATTAAAGCTAAGAAATTCCTTGATGAAGGGTAAAATATTGAATATGTTACACCTAGTATAAAAGTGTCTTCTATTCCAGAGCCCCATTTATTGAAATTTCACAAATTATGGCTAGGTATGTCACTCTTGAGGAAAGATATGTGATGATTCCTTTCAAGCATTTGGTCTTCCTCAATCATTTCAAGAGGAGTTTAACTGTCAATTTCCCACATTACCTTTTGAACGCACTGGAACACTCTTTTCTTGTGTTCCAAAATCATACCCGTGTTGTCCCCCTCCACCAAGGTCTTATTCTTCTCATCCATCACCATTGTATTTCACATTCCCACTCCATTCCTGTTTTCATTGTCCCCCGCTTTACCAAATTCCAATAACCCCATCTCTACTTCCACTAGCCGTAAAAGAAAAAAGAATCCCTGTACCCCTCTCAGAGGGTTCTTTGTAGTAATAAAGAGATTGGGGTCGACCAAAAACCTGCTTCATATCAGCAATTCCATTGAAGAAACTGCTATAGAAAAGGAAGAACGACTTATAAGTAGGATTGAAAAGTTGGAAAGGGAGGTTATGGACCTCAAAGATGAACTCAAGAAGATTGGTAAAAGTGTAGGTAAAAGGAAGATGCATGTTGAACCTACTATGGATAATGAGCAAGTTTTACAAATTTTCAAGAAACTCAATTCTTTGGATAATAGACTAGGCAATGCTAAAGGGTGACATGATTGTACCATTTCTGTGCTTAAGGCTATCTAAAATTTTATGGAATAACATGTCAAAAGTGTTTGTATTCTCAATGACATTCTAGCTACCATTTAGGAGTCAGACACTACAAGGGACCTGGTATTTTCACAATTAGACAAGAATGATCCCTCCCATGTCACTGCCCTAGCATTATTCAGCTCTTTGTAGAAATTCAAGACAAAGATTGATAAAGCAGTCAAGTAGAGTTGCTTCCAATTTGTTGTTGTTGTGTTCTTTGTCGGAAGATGTTTTCTTGTTGTTTTGATGATGCTTTGTCTCTGTTTTCTCCTTTTTATAGTTCTTGGTTAAACTATAGTTGTTCCTCAAGTTATTCATGGATTCTAATCCATTTTTTTTTTTATTGTTGTATCTGGCTTTTGAGCCTCATTGTAAAGGGATTTAGTCCCTTTTATCTTTGGACTATTTTTACTACTATCTCTGGATTTTGAGACTTTTTAAAAATAGGGTATAGTCCCTTTAAAAACTATTTATCCTTAATACAAAAATATTTACCCATAAAATTTATAAACTCATAATTATAGGAAAACATATTTTTAAAAATTATTAGAAAATGTGCTTATATTAATTATATGTTATAAATATAATGTTATCTATACAAAAAATGAGTGGAATGGAATCAAACCCGTGAATGTGATTCTAATATATTCCAAAATATATTCCCACTTTAGTCTAACATACAAAATACAAAGTTTTAGTATTGTAAGGAATACAATGTTTTAATACAATGTTTCCCAAAAGAAGTCACTCACAAACACATGATGTTAACTCATTTAGTGTGTATGTCCCTAGACAAAGTACTAACTCCATTGAATCTCCAATAATAAATCATTATTAATGAACGAACTCAGTAGAAAATGTTTTAGTGCCTTGTCATATGTTAAATTACAGATGGTTGTATTGAAAAAGTCAAATTTGAAGTGTTCATTATGATTTATTTTTGTTGTTTGCTTATGATATATGTTTGTCCATTATAAAGGTAAACATGGTTTCCATTTGGAGATTGGAAATTCATGGAGTGTCGAATACCTCCAAAAATATTGCATGTTCATCGTTCATATTATACGACCCTAATGGAAGCAAGATAGTAGAGAGAGGTACAATTGTGGGAAATGCCACTATGACCTTCCACTAGGCTGAGTATAGGGCCTTGATATTGGGTCTTGAGGAAGCAATATGCCATGATGTTCGGAACATTTGTGTGTTTTCTCACGATATGCTTGTTGTGAAACAAATGACTGGTGTATACCAATGTAACAATGTAAATCTTTCAATTCTTCAAGTTCAAGCGCTAGAGAGTGTATCTCGCTTTGTGAAATGTTCATATGTGCATGTAAAAGTTAATAGAGGTAGGTTAGATGTATGTCAAGTGTCTAGGGACACTATAAACCAAGAAGTGGCAGCTTTGCTAGCACTTTCCATGGAAGACATTTCAATATGATATATGTACACATTGTATTTCCTTTTTGCATAATGGTAGACATACATTTTTATTAGATTATGAATAACTAATATTATGTGAATTATCTCCAACACATATATTATATATTTTTGGATAATATGATGATACATCATATAGTGTAGATTGATAAACCAAGCATTGTGGATAAAGGGGAAGGATTGTAGAGATATGGGAAGGATGTGGAAGCTAGGAAGTATAAATAATAGTACATTCCAGAACCTATGAACATGTTTTTGAAATGAAAAAGGATTTAGACAATGATAAGTTCATACATATTTAATGGCTTCTCATATTACTGTGTTGATCCATTTCATTGCTCCTCATAATACCATGTCCATCTGTGTCATTGATCTTCATAATACCATGTTTTGTTTTGTTCCTCATAATAATATGGATATTTTGATACATATTATGTAGATGGATGATTGGAAAATCTGAGTATGGACACTCTTAAGAAGAATCCCAATGATGGAAGCTGATGAGGTTCATAATGCTTGCATAACGTTGTTAAATTATGCAATGTGTCCACCCCCTTTTGATATTGGACCAAATAGGGCTAAATGGTTGACTTTTAAGTATTCTAAATGGAAAATGGTCCCAAAAAAATATGGAGTTGGCAGATATGGTTATCATGTCGGGGATGGTCGTTCATTTTCTGTTCAACCCGGCTCATAAGGACAGACATAGTCACTGGAAGATGGATCGATGAAAAAATCCTTGTAGTAGATTGACAACAATACCTTGGGTGGTACCACGACATCACATTGGTCGTACATCCACCTCCGGATGGAAACTAACCTAGCTTATCAACAAATGTTCTTGATTGGTGGGATGACATTGATCATCAGCTAGAAGAGCTTAATGAGTGGAGGTTTGAAAAATGGAGAGCAACACATTACAACTCGGATGATTATGACAATGATTACAAAGTGGGGATGCCTATATTGGCCTTTGTCATGTGTGCTAATTGATTATGTATTCTGTAAAAGTGCAATGCACTTATCTTGTAAATGTTACTTCTTCCATTATTTGGGTTGACATTTCACTTTGTATTAGAAACACAAATTATGAACAACCAAAAACATAATATAATTGCATGGGATGATACTTGGATGTTCAAATTTCTTTTTAAAATGTAATGTTATTGTTTTGATGCTTTAATCCTATATTGTCTTGTAACACACTTGCAATTCACATTTCATGTTTACTTCGGAAACATCTAGAGTCAAGTATCTAGTTTTGAAAAATAATGTGCAACTAACTTTGTCACAAATGGTTTATTGTGCACAATTTTTTCAATATGAATGAAAAATATGAATAAATAAGTTTGTGCACCATTTGTTTCAGTTTAACTTGTTTTACAATGTGTCACTTCAATGATGGTTATGACAATGCACATGAATGAAACATGTGGAAGCTTGGTGACATGGGTTGATCCATGTTCACAATCCGTTCTTATGTTTTTAGGGAAGACATAAATAATGAGACGGTAATATATAACTTTGTGAACATTAATTGTTTGTCGTAGCAATGTACCTAATGTCATTTGTTGGGATAACAAATATGAAATTTTTATCTTTTCACACAAGTTTCTTCACATTCCATGATGGTAATATTCAAATATGTGAACATTACTTCTTTTGCAAAATACTTAATATTTTATTTTGGGAGAATAGTTATGTACTTGTACTCCCTAAATACATGCACCTTCACATCACATGACACATACACAATTCACAAGCGTCATAGAGGATGCAAAGCGAGATTATTCTCCAACAGTTGATGGCACTATGTTAGATGGTCCATCCGATCCCATTCACTCAGATATCCTTGAGCCACCTGTAGACCACAAAACCGAAGATGTTCATTGTCATATTCATTATTTCTTCTAGCATGGATCATGTGCTATTAGAGGGGATATTAGGTTTTTGGAGTTAAATAGACTTAATCGACATCTCCAGGTAGAACACAATATTCCCTCCATGGAACCTCGTAAGTGTGGCCATAAGCATATGGGAAAACAACCACCTATCCCTCAAGATAGGAGTAGGGAATACATGCAAAAGAGAGAGGAGGATATGAACTATGTCATGAGGCAACGATTCTACCTGCAATGCGGGAGGGTTTTCGATCAAGTTTATAAAAAAAATGTAAAAATCGATTCAAGGAGTTGAGCCAAGAAGGAAAGAGGGAGATGGATGCTACAATGTGCGCCTACGATTCAAAGGATATGCAAAAGGTGAGAGAGGAGAATTGGTTGAGAGAGAGGAAAAATTAACTCAAATATTGGAATAGAGGTAAATTTAATATTAGTATAATATATTATATATTTTTTTGTTAGAAATAAAAAATTTAATATTATGTCATGAAAAGGAAGATAGAGAAGAGGGTGGAATAAGTAGTGGAAATGTTGACCCCCTACGAATGATAATGTAAGTAATTATTGGTATTTTGTTGCTATATAGAATATAGTTTTTGTTTATTTTGTATATACTAATTGTAGGTGTGCATAGGATTATGACATTCCCTTGTGTCATCTCCTACGCCAGCTAGAGAGACTTGATTCGTAGTGCGAAATGGAGAAAGGTAAAAACCACTTAACACACACTTGAAAATTGTATGTTGCCTTATGTTGTTGATATTTAAATTGTCTTGATGACTCGATTGTTGTAGGTGGATGTTTGCGATAAGACGCCCCCTTCATAATCAGCCTATGGTCTCAATCTTATCATCGAGATACTTTCATGAGAGGTCATAGAGGTGGAGATTAATATTGTTTGAGTTGTAGGTTCTTTTCTAGTCAAGGAGAGAGAGGGTGATGAGGGGAGGCATGAGGAGAGGGGCACAAATGACATTGTTGACAGTATGAGAGAGGGTGGAGCTAGATTGGTAAGTTATTGAATGTTCTCATTTGATTTTTTGTATTATTTTTGGTAAAATTAAGATAAATTTATTAATGCAATTGAGATTTTTGTTATTCAGGATTTTCCTAACGGGGTCGAATTCAGAGTTAATGTCAGATGATATAGTTGTTATGAGAGGAGTGGTTTGTGATAGTATCCCACACGTGAAGTGTCATGGCATCACACTCCCCCAATTTACTGTGAAATTCATTATTTATGAGGCCATTGTTCCCACTACTCCATTTCCCTACCCTAATTCATTTACAAGCACTATGGCAGAGTGTTTCAAAGGGTTTGTTATATGGGATCTCAGAGATATCAGACTTGACACTCGTGAAGAGGCAAGTAGATGTAATGGATGATTTAATTTAATTATGTGTTTAACTGAGAGATTCATATACGTTGACTTATTTACTATATGATTGGATTTGAGGATAATGAGGTACATGTTGAGACAATGCGCCATACTCGGATAAAAATATCAGATGCCCTATCCATTATTGGCATCACACCGATATTTTTATAGAGATGATAAGAAACATATTAGATATTATGATGGAATATTGTCTGTTGCTAACAATAGGCAGCGAAGGAGATGAAAACATTTATTGTATAACATTTCTTGTGAGGAGTCAAATTACTATATATGTGTATATGATGATGATGTTACTTTAATGTGTTTGAGGTTTACAATTTAGTATTGCATTATTGATATATTGAATATGGTTTGTGGTTATGGGTTACATAGAGTTATCCATTTACATTATGTTTATAGTGCATTAGATGGTTTTTATTCTTGTTATGTGACATTCCATTTATTGTATAAATGATGATGTTGTCACTGTGTATCTAGTTAATGTATTAATGTGACTATGGATTGTGGATTACAATATATGGTATAAGGTTACATAGTTGCATTCTTCATCCATGTGTGTCTACTTTGGTTTTATGTTTTCAATAATTTATTGTATATAATTCAAAAAAATTCTTTCAAATCTTGTCTATTATGGATTACGGTTTGTGGTTTATGGTTACATAGTTACGTTATTCTTCCATGTATGCCTACTTAGGTTTGATGTGCTTACCAAAATTTCATATATATTTCATCCATGATAATATTTTATTAAGTATAAGTTAAGTGCATTATTTTCTTTGTAATTATGTTTGAATGGTAAAAAATAATAATCAGTTTTTAAATACATGTTTAATTAGATGGAAATACAAAAGAAGGCTAGAAAGCGCAAGGATTCACTAGTGCAAGAACTAAAATATTATGAAACATTCGATAGTGACACTTATGCATTTGGAAAGAATGCAAAGAGCCCTACAAATAAATATGTCAGTGCTAGACAAGAAGATGAGTCTTCCGCATCACTCCGTATGGAATTAGAAATGAAACTTGTAACAAAGAAGACAAAGATGTATCAAAACTAGTGTGAAAGCCTTGCATTGGAAAATTTATATTTTACAAAAAAATAAAGAATTATTGGATGAAATAGGAGAAATTTCCTTGAGGCAGATGGAGTTAGAGCTTGAGGTTCAGGAGTTAGAACTAGAAATTAAGAATTGGGAGACAATGCATGAAGTGGACAAAAAGTGTTTGCAAATCAAGTAGCAAAATTTAATATCATTCTTAAAATACATGAAGATCAAAAGGAAGTACGGAAGAAGATGTACAAGTAGGCCAAGGAAGAAATTTAGGAAAAATTACCAGGCACTCAAACCGAAGACAAAGCTAACAAATGAATATACTAGTCATGCAACCTTTGACATGAAAACATACTTGTTAAACACATATTAATGATTATATCCTTTGTAGTAAAATAGATGAGATTGATATATGTATGTGGTTATATTATGATTATTAGATGTATATGATGTTACTCTAATATGATTTTTTTGGTTGATGCTATGATGTGCACATTAATTAGTATTTAGATCATGTATATGGATTGCTACATCTGGTGTGTGATGTGTGATGAATAATGAAGAGTAATACAAGCATGATTAGAAGACAAGTGTATATAAGTGTGATGATGTTGTTACTTTAATGTGTTTGATGTTTACGATTTAGTATTGCATTCTTGATAAATTGAATATGGTTTGTGGTTCTGTTTATAGTTATAGCGCATTAGATGGTTTTTATTCTTGTTATGTGACATTCCATTTATTGTATAAATGATGATGTTGTCACTATGTATATGGTTAATGTATTAATGTGACTATGGATTGTGGATTACGGTATATGGTATATGGTTACTTAGTTGTGTTATTATTCCATGTATGCCTACTTGGGTTTGTCGTGTTCAATAATTTAATGTAGATAAATCACAATTTTGCTTTCAAATCTTGTGTATTATGGATTACGATTTGTGGTTAATGGTTACATAGTTGCATTCTTCTTCCATGTATGCCTACTTGGGTTTGATGTGCTTACTAAAATTTTGTATATATTTCATAATTATGTTTGAATGGTGACAAATATTAACAATTATATTTGAATGTTAACAGATATTAATCGGTTGTTTAAATACATGTTTAATTAGATGACAAGAAAAAAGAAGGTTGGAAAGCGCAAGGCCTCACTAGTGCAGGAACCAAAATATTATGAAACATTTGATAGTGTAAGTACTTATGTGTTCGGAAAGAATGTAGAGAGCCCTGCAAATGAAGATGTTGAACTGGACAAGAAGATGAGTCTTCCCCGTCATTCCGTATGGAATTAGAAATGAAACTTGCAATGAATAAGGAAAAGTTTTATAAACCGAGCGTGAAAGACTTACATTGCAATATTTAAAATTGTCGAAAAATAAGGAATTATTGGACCAATTAGGAGATGCTTCCTTCGAGGAAGATGGAGTTGGAGCTTGAGGTTCAAGAGTTGGAATTAGAAATTAAGAATTGGGAGACAACGGGTGAATTGAAAAAAAAGTGTTCAAAAATCACGTAGCAAGCTTTAATTCTATTGTTAAAATACACGAAGGTCACAAGGAATTATGGAAGAAGATGTACATCTAGGCAAGGCATCAACTGAGAAAAAAGTACCAGTCACTCCCACCGAAGACACAACTAATAAATGAAAATATGACTTTGTAATAAAATGACACTGTCCATGCAACCTTTGACATCAAAAGATGTTGGTTAAATGTATATTTTAGTTTTTATAAGAGTAAATAATAATTAAACAATAAAAACATAATAAAATATTAGAAGGTGTGAAAATCAGATAGCAAGATTTAAATTGCAATAAGATTTAGAATGTGTGAGTATTGTGAATGTTACTTCTAGTTAATCTACATATTATAGAGAATTCAAGTACTCATTGAAGCATGTAATTTTCATACTACATATACATTACAATGGTTTTTTAGCGAGTAAACTATAACAATTATTGGAATGTCATTCACAATAATATATGCTATTGATGGACTTGTTAAATGTCTGCAGGTTTGACATCGTCATGTAATTTTCTTTCAACTTGTGCATATATTGATGAATGGTTTGATCTTAGTTTAAATGTGTGTTACCATTCATTAAGACTACATATTTTTTTGCATTGCTTCAAGTCTAACTTCTCATCTTCTCATAGTTTTTTTGCAGTGTTATACAGATTTGATGTGAAGGATTTTCCGTTTCAAAAAAATGTTTTGGTTTTCAAGGAGAAGTTTGCAAGAATAATATTGGTTATTTCAATGTAATTCATTATTATCATCCAGTCTTATAAGATATTTTATGCATATTTGTAGTTCTAATATTAAAAAGTGCTCATCATTTAGGTATTATTTTGCGACTACATCTACGGTATAAGAAAAAATATTATTTAGCTCTTACTCAAGAATGATTTGTAAGCAAGTAAAATTGAAGAAAACCCTAGTATTTTCTATGGTTACTATAAATTTGGTGTAAATTTATAAATGGTTTGTCTAATATTATGATTTTATCACATTGTATCCAGTGTAATATGGGCTCCACACATGGGTTTAAATAAAAAGGAGTGGAACTTGTGTTATTTTGGTAGTGTTAACATTCATATAAAAACTATTGATTATAATTTAATGATGCATGTTATATCTACAAATGATATCATCACAACAAGGAGGAAAAACATCATGGTTTGCATAGATCACCGCATTGAGTTTTTTTCAATGTGCTAAAAACACAAGGTGTGTTTTCGACATGTTGAAAAACACACTTTGTATTTTTAAGCACTTTGAAAAAATAAAGCCTTATCCTCATGGTAGTGACTTGATATGTATTGCATCATCACAAAAAGGAGGAAAAGAATTGTGGTTTGGACCTTGTGGAAAATGGTATTGCTTTTTTCATATTGCTAAAAAACACAGTGTGTTTTTCAACATGTCAAAAAAACACACTATATTTTTTAGCAACTTGAAATTATCAACCATGTCACTATCGTGGTAGTTACTTGATATGCATTCCGACATCACAATAATGAGAAAAAGTATCGTAGTTTGTACCTTGTGGAAGATGAAATTATCATGGTTTGTACTATGTTTTTAGCACCTTGAAATTATCAACCATTCTCCTCGTGGTATTTACTTGATATGCATTAAATCATCACAACACACAATTTCTTAATATGGTAGTTACTTGATATGATTTACATTGCAGTATCAACGTGTCAAAAAACACACTCTATTTTTAGCACTTTGAAAACAATCAAATCTTATCCACCTAATAATTAATTGATGTGGATTGCATCATTACAACACGGAGGAAATACATCATTGTTTTCACCTTGCGAGAAACCGAATCACGTTTTTCAAAGTGCTGAAAAACACAGTATGTTTTTCAACTTGTCAAAAAACACACTTTGTTTTTCAACACTTTGAAAACAATCAACTCTTATCCACCCGATAATTCAATCATTACAACGAGGAGGAAAAAAAATGTTGTTTTCACATTGTAATAAAATGAATTCATTTTTTCAAAATGTTGAAAAAGACAGTGTGTTTTTCAATGTGTCGAAAAATAAAGTCTATTTTTAGCACTTTGGAAAAAACCAACTCTTATCCACCATATAATTACTTGAGGTGGATTGCATCATTACAAAAAATAGGAAATGCATCATGGTTTGCACCCTATTATAAACCGAATTGATTTTTTCATATTCCTTAAAAACACAGTGTGTTTTTCAAGGTGTCAAAAAACACACTCTATTTTTCATCACTTTTAAAAAAATCAAATCTTGTTCACTTGATAATTAATTTATATGGATTGCATCGTTACAAAAAGGAGGAAAAACATTGTGGTTTTCACATTCTTATATAAGAAATTACGTTTTTCAAAGTGCTGAAAAATATAGTGTGTTTTTCAACGTGTCAAAAACACACTCTATTTTTTAGCACTTTAAAAACATTCAAATCTTATCCACTTTATAATTACTTGATGAGGATTAAATAATTACAACAAGGAGGAAAAGCATCGTAGTTTGCACCTTGTTATAAACCGAATTACATTTTTCAAAGTGTTGAAAAACACACTGCATTTTTAAACATGTTGAAAAACAAAGTCTATTTTTTAGCACTTTGAATTAAATCAACTCTTCTCCACTTGATAATTATTTGATATGGATTGCATCATTACAAAAAGGAGGAAATGCATCGTGGTTTACACCTTGTTATAAACCAAATTGTGTTTTTCATATTCTTTAGAAAACACACACGTGTTTTTAAAGTGTCCAAAACACACTTTGTTTTTCACCACTTTGAAAGCAATCAAATCTTCTTCATGTGATAATTAGTTTATGTGGATTAAATCATTACAAAAAGGAGGAAAATCATCGTGGTTTGCACCTTGTTATAAACCAAATTTCATTTTTCAAAGTGCTTGAAAAACACAATGTTTTTTTCAACGTATCGAAAAACAAAGTCTATTTTTCAGCACTTTTAAAATTATCATCTCTTCTCCATTTAATAATTAGTTTATGTGGATTTCACCTGTACAACAAGGAGGAAATGCATCATGGTTCGCACCTTTAAAAAAGAATTACGTTTTTTGAGTGCTAAAAAACACAGAGTGTATTTTTCAAAGTGTCAAAAAAAACACTCTGCTTTTCAAAGACTTTGAAAAAAATCATCTCTTCTCCACTTGATAATTACTTTATGTGGATTGCATCATTATAACATTGAGGAAAACACCTTTGTGGGTTTCAATTTGTTATAAAGTTAATTGCTTTTTAAAAAGTGCTAAAAAACATAGTGTGTTTTTCAATGCGTCAAAATACAAATTCTATTTTTCAGCATTTTGTAAAAATTCAACCCTTCTCCACCTGATAATTTTTGATGTGGATTGCATCGTTACAAAAAGGAGGAAATACATTGTGGTTTACTCCTTGTTATAAACCAAATGAAATTTTTCATATTGCTAAAAAATAGTGTATTTTTCAACATGTCCTAAAACACACTTTGTTTTTCAGCACTTTGAAAATAATAAACTCTTTTCCACTTGATAATTAGTTGATGTGGATTGCATATTTACAAAAATAAGAAATGCATCATTGTTTGCACCTTTTCCGTAACTAAATTGTGTTTTTCATATTCCTTGAAAATATAGTGTGTTTTTAAAAACACACTTTATTTTTCAAAGCACTTTGATAATAATCAAATATTCTCCTTTGGATAATTACTTTATGTGGATTTCATCGTTACAAAAAGGAGGAAATACATCATGGTTTTAACCTTGTTATAAACTGAATAGTGTTTTTCAAAGTGCTGAAAAATACAACATGTTTTTCTACGTGTCGAAAAACACACTGCTTTTTAAGCACTTTGAAAACAATCAACTCTTCTCCTCTTGATAATTATATAAATTGGATTCAATCATTACATTGAGAAGGAAAAACATCATGGTTTGCACCTTATTATAAATCGTATTGTGTTTTTCAAAGTTTGAAAAAGCAGATTGTGTTTTTCAACGTTTGAAATATAAAGTCTATTTTTTAGCACTTTGAAAATAATAAAATGTTCTCCACCTGATAATTATTTGATGTAGATTGCATTGTTACAGCAAGGAGGAAATGCATCATGGTTTGTACCTTTTCCAAAACTAAATTATGTTTTTAAGAGTCTTTGAAAACACAAGTGTTTTTTTCAACGTGTCAAAAAACACGCTCTTTTCTTCAACAGTTTGAAAAATTCATCTCTTCTCCACCTAATAATTATTTGATCTATATTACATCATTACAACATTAAGGAAAATTATCTTGGGTTGCACTTTTTATAAACCGAATTACGTTTTTCAAAGTGTTAAAAAAACACACTATGTTTTTCAACGTGTCGAACAATAAACACTCTTTTTTAGCACTTTTAAACAATTAACCCTTATCCAACTTATAATTATTTGATGTGGTTTACATATTTACAACAAGGAGGAAATTCATCGTTGTTTGCATCTTTGTATAAACTGATTTACATTTTTCATATTGTGAAAACACTGTTTGTTTTTCAACATGTCAAAAACACACTGCTTTTTCAAAGCACTTTGAATATAATCAATTATTTTCAACCTAATAATTATTTGATGTGGATTACATCATTATAACAAGGAGGAAATACATTGTTTTTGCACCTTTTCAAGAACCGAATTGCGTTTTTCATATTGTTGAAAAACACATTGTGTTTTTCAACATGTCAAAAAACACATTTTTTCAGCAATTTAAAAATAATCAAATCGTCTCCACCGATAATTACATGATATGGATTTCATCATTACAACAAGGTGGAAATGCAATGTGGTTTGTACCTTTTTATAAACCGAAATGCATTTTTAAACTACGAAAAAACAAAGTGTGTTTATCAACTTATCAAAAAATAAACTCTTTTTTTTCAGCACTTTCAAAAAATTCAACCCTTCTCCACCTGATAATTAGTTGATTTGGATTACATCATTACAATAATAAGGAAATGTATCATGGTTTGCACCTTGTTATACATTGAATTATGTTTTTCACATTCTTTGAAAAAATTGTTTATTTTTCAACGTGTTGAAAAAAACACTCTATTTTTAACACTTTTAATATAATCAACTCTTCTCCACTGATAATTAGTTGATTTGGATTGCATTGTTCCAACAAGGAGGAAATGTATCGTGGTTTGCACTTTTTCAAGAAATGTAATTGCGTTATTCATATTCTTTGAAAAACACATTGTGTTTTTTGACGTGTCGAAAAACACACTCTGTATTTAAGTACTTTGAAAATAATAAAATATTATCAACACGATAATTAGTTCATTTGGATTCAATCATTACAATTAGGAGGAAAATAATCGTGGTCTACTCCTCGTTACAAATCAAATTGCGTTTTTCAAAGTGTTGAAAAACACAGTGTGTTTTTCAATGTGTCGAAAAATAAAGTCTATTTTTCAGCACTTTAAAAATAATCAACTCTTCTCCACCGATAGCTAGTTTATTTAGATTCCATCGTAATAATAAGGAGGAAATGCATCATGGTTTTCACCTTTTGAAAACTGAATTACGTTTTGAAAGTCTTGAAAAACACATTTTGTTTCTCAACGTGTCAAAAAATACACTCTATTTTTAGCACTTTGAAAAACATTAACTCTTCTCAACCTAATAATTACTTGATGTGGATTACATCATTATAAAATTGAGGAAAAACATGATGGGTTCCACTTTGTTATAAATCGAATTGCATTTTTCAAAGCACGTAAAATATAATGTGTTTTTCACCATGTCTAAAAACACAATCTATTTTTCAGCACTTTGAAAATAATAAACTCTTCTCCACCTGATAATTACTTGACATGGATTGCATAATTACAAAAAGGAGGAAGTATATCGTGGTTTGAACCTTGTTATAAACTGAATTGCCTTTTCCAAAGTGCAATGTGCTCTATTTTTCAGCACTTTGAAAAAATTCAACCCTTCTCCACTTGATAATTAGTTGATGTGGATTACATCATTACAACAAGGAGGAAATGCATCGTGGTTTACACCTTGTTATAAACTGAATTATATTTTTCATATTCTTAAACACATAGTGTATTTTTCAATGTGTCGAAAAACACACTATGTATTTCAAAGCACTTAGAAAATAATTAACTCTTCTTCACATAATAATTACTTGATTTGGATTGCATTTTTACAATAAGAAGGAAAATCATTATGGTTTGTACCTTTTCGAAACTAAATTATGTGTTTTAGAGTGCGTAAAAACACGGTGTGTTTTTAGACTTGTCGAAAAACACACTCTGCTTTTCAGGAGGAAATGCATCATGGTTTACACATTTTCCAAAATAGAATTACGTTTTGAGAATCTTTGAAAAACACTTGTGTTTTTAAATGTGTCAAAAAACACACTCTATTTATCAACACTTTATAAATAATCAACTCTTCTCCATGTGATAATTAGTTGATGTGGATTTAATCATTAAAAGGAGGACGAAAAACATTTTGGTTGGCACCTTGTTATAAACAAATTTACATTTTTCAATGTGCTAAAAATACGGTTTGTTTTTGAACGTGTTGAAAAACACACTATTTTTAACACTTTGGAAATAATCAACTCTTCTCAACCTGATAATTACTTGATGTGAATTGCATCATTACAACAAGTAGGAAATGTATTGTGGTTTGAACCTTGTTATAAATGAATTATATTTTTTATATTGTTGACAAATAGAGCACTTGTTTTTAAATTGTCAAAAATACAATCTATTTTTCAGCACTTTTGAAAAAATAACCTTTTGTCCACTTGATACTTAATTGATGTGGATTGCATTATTACAAAAAGAGGAAAAACATCGTGGTTTGCACCTTTTCTAAAAATGAATTACATTTTTCAAAGTGCTGAAAAACACAGTGTGTTTTTTTAATGTGTCAAAAAACACATTCTGTTTTTCAGCACTTTGAAAACAATCAAATCTTCTCCACCTGATAATTAGTTGATGTGGATTCAATCATTACAATAAGGAGGAAAAACATCATGGTTTATACCTTGTTATAAACCGAATTGCATTTTTCAAAGTGTTGAAAAACACAATGTGTTTTTCAACGTGTCAAAAAGCAAAGTCTATTTTTCAGCACTTAGAAAATAATAAAATTTTCTCCACCTTATAAATAGTTTATGTGGATTGCATCATAAACAAAAATGAGGAAATTCATAATGGTTTTCATCTTTTCCAAAACCGAATAACATTTTTCAGAGTGCTGAAAAACACATTGTGTTTCTCAACATGTCGAAAAATAGACTTTGTTTTAAGCACTTTTAAAAAAATTAACTCTTCTCCACCTAATAATTACTTGAGGAAAAACATCATGGGTTCCAATTTGTTATAAACTAAATTGAGTTTTTCAAAGCACATAAAAACACTATGTGTTTTTCAACATGTCCAAAAACACTCTATTTTTCAGCACTTTGAAAATAATCAACTCTTCTCCACCCTATAATTACTTGATGTGGATTGCATCATTACAACAAGGAGTAAATATATTATGGTTTTCACGTTGTTATAAACTGAATCACATTATTCAAAGTGGTGAAAAACACATGGTGTTTTTCGGCGTTTGAAAAATATACTTTGTTTTTAGCACTTTGAAAAAATTCAAATCTTCTCCACTTGATAATTCCTTGATGTGGATTTCATCGTTACAATAAGAAGGAAATTCATCATGGTTTATACCTTGTTATAATGCAAATTATGTTTTTCAACACTTTGAAAATAATCAACTCTTCTTGACACGATAGTTACATGATGTGGATTACATCATTACAACAAGGTGGAAATACATCATGGTTTAAATCTTTTTCAAAACCGAATTAGGTTCTTCAAAGTGCTGAAAAACACAGTTTATTTTTCAATGTGTCAAAAAGCACTCTCTATTTATCAACACTTTATAAACAATCAACTCTTCTCCATGTTATAATTACTTGATGTGGATTCAATCATTACAATGAGGAGGAAAAAAATTGTGGTTTGCACCTTGTTATAAACAAAATTACATTTTTCAAAGTGCTAAAACGTATAGATTATTTTTCAACGTGTCGAAAAACACACTCTTTTTTAACACTTTGAAAATAATCAACTCTTCTTAGCGTGATAGTTACTTGATGTAAATTGCATCGTTACAACAAGGAGTTAATACATCATGGTTTGAAGCTTGTTATAAACGAATTACATTTTTTTTTTTTAGAAAAACATAGTGTGTTTTTTAATGTGTCGAAAAACACAGTCTATTTTTCGGCACTTTGAAAAAATAAAAATAAAAATCCACCGATAATTAATTGATGTGGATTACATTATTACAACAAAGAGGAAAAACATCGTGGTTTGCACCTTTTCTAATACACAATTACGCTTTTTTGCAAAGTGCTTGAAAAACATAGTGTGTTTTTAACGTGTCAAAAACACATTCTATTTTTAGCACTTTGAAAATAATGATATCTTCTCAACCCGATAATTAGGTTATGTGGATTCAATCATTACAATGAGGAGGTAAATCATTGTGGTTTATTGATCCATAGGGATCTAGAAAAACACACCACTTCATCAGTTCCATCAAAACCAAGAAAGAGAAATAAGAAAAGTGAGAAAAATGAGGTAAACGAAGGTTCTGGAAGGAACCACCACCCAGCCTAGGGCAAAGTGGTCCCGAGACCACTAGTCTACTCAAGGCGGCGGTCTTGATACTTTTGAACAAGAAATAAGAATGGAACGCGAATGGACGTGAATTTGAAGTGCCCAAATCGTGTCTTTTCCTTCTATGCCCTTTCACATTCTCTAGTGCACAGCTCGCAGACATGTGAAGGCCTATAAATGCATGAAAGGAACAAGAGAATAGTCATTCAAAGATCTAGAGAGAGAGATAGAGAATCGAGTGTAATGAGAGCAAGGTGATCAAGATCTTTAGTGTTGGAATGAAATTGTAGGAGCAAGATGTGGAAATAGAGCAAGTAAGTAATTAGAGAGAAGGTTTACATCAGTAGCTTCTTTTTATACTTATCGTAATTTGTAATTGTCTATATTAGACCAATAAAAGTGGGAAGAAAGAGCAATTTCCCTTACTGAGAATGGTTTTCCTCCATTGGAGGTTTCCAGGATAAAAGTTTTGGTGTTGAAGTTTTGAATTGTTTCCTTCTCTGCAATTTCCTTTCTATAGCACTAGATAATCAATCACAAAGCTCTAATTTTTCAAGTAAATCTATCATTTTCCAAAGTTGAAAGTATAACATCATAATTGTGTGATTTGCAAAGTTCCAAAGTAGACTTTTACGGATCATTTTGGTATCGAGATAATTATATATCCGTAATCGTGGTATTCGAATCTTTCTTGTGATTTTGTATGATGGTGACAAGATCCAAAGGTGAAGAATTTTTACCTTGTGAGCCAAATATTTCTACGAAGAATTAGAAGCAGAGAATTCCATCTCAAATGGAGTAAGATAACTTGGTCCGTAGAGTCGAGATGCTAGAGAGAATGATGGATAGATTTCATAGAAAACAAGAGGAGCTTTAAGATCGTAAAAGATGGCTTCGGTTAAGAAAGATTCCATAGAATCGGTGGTTCGAGCACTAGCCGAAAAATTTGGTATCGGAAAGAGCCACGAAGAGGAAGAATGAGAATAGTATGAAGAGACACCAATTGTAAGCGAGAAGGTAAAATCTGCACATACACCTTTTAAAGCTGAAACGAAAGTGGAAATAAAGAATTTTGAAGGACAAGTAGATGCATAATTATTGGATAAATGGATAAAATATTTGGAATTCTACTTTAGTGTGCATAATGTCACTAAGGCACAAAGGGTCACCTTTGCACGTCTCAAAATGGAAGGTCATGCTCTGGTTTGGTGGGAAACCCATCTAGCCACTTGTGAGAAGAAGAAACATCCTATTGTCAAGTACTTGGAAAGGTTTTAAAGAATTTATTAGAGCTAACTTCTATCATATTGGCCATAATATTGACATGATGATTAAGTGGCAGTACTTTAGATAGGGCAGCGGTCAAAGCGTGCAAGACTACACTACAAAATTTTGGAGATAAGCCATGTTGCTTGATATGGACTTGGAGGATGAGGACATTCTGATAAAGTATTTGGGAGGACTTCACACTCACCTTCGAAGGAAGGTAATCTCCACGAAGCCCAAAGATGTCAATGAATCTTGTATACAAGCATACTACATTGATGACGAGAAGAAACAAGGAGAAATAGAGCCAAAGGCAGACCAGTCAACATAATAGTAGGACAAAGAAAAAGGGAAGACAAGTAGTAGAGGAAAATGGAAAGGTTAACATGTTGCTATTACTTTGCATACTTGTAAAGATCCTAAGAATTTCTATAATAATTATGATGTAAATGGACATATTGATGCCACATGTTGGAAGTTGCATCCAGAATTGCGCCCAAAGCATCGAACCAAGGATTCCAAAAAATCCATGGCCATTGTGAAGATAGAAAGAGAGGTGGAGATTGAGGATGATTCATATGTAGATGAGAGATTAGGATGCATGGCTACTAACATGTATGGGGCAATAGAAGAAGAAGAGATGAGTAAGCTATTTCAAATCAGAATCCAAATCAAGAAGACTAAGGTAAATGCTTGATAGATTTTGGTTCTCGGTCAAATTTAATTTCTGATACAGTTGTAGGAAAGCTTGGTCTAGGGACTTATGCACATCCACATCTATACCCACTGGGATGGGTGAAAAAGGGTGTAGAAATACGAGTTACAAGGAAGTGTAAGTTTCATTTTGGGATAAATACCAAATACATAGATGTATTAAAGGCTGATATTATTCCACTTGATGCATTTGATATTGTCTTGAAGTCCTTACTTGTATTCCAGGGATGTTGTGTTCACAAGGAGGGAGAACCAGTTTAGATGGGTCAAGGATGGAGTCATTTTTAACATCCGAGCACACCAGAGAAAATCAAAGAAGGCTATGGTAAGTGCCAACCAAGGACCAAGATGTTTTCGGGAAAATCATTAGTTTTGTTTGCTTTCATTGGAAGAAAATCAAAATGGATGTGAGAGAACGGATATTTCTAACCAAAGGATGGAGAATTTGGATAACACTTGTCAGTTTTTATAGAAGAAGCCACCACAGGAACTTCTCATTCAAGGAGAAAAACAAAATTCCACTATGTAGTCACCATATCTACCTATGGATTCACTAGACCTGACCGTGGGGCAACAAGAAGAAGAGGAGATACAAGGAACGATGGTGACTATAGCAGCAACATACTTGGAGAGGATTTGGCCAATCCATCTCAAGAGACAAAGAAAAGAAAGGACTAAACCACTACAATATGGGACCTTTTCTATACTTGAGCAGGTTGGAGAAGAAATATGCAGGCCATACTTCATGCAGATGCATGCGATAGTGAGTTACAAGAGGTTGCATCCACTCACGCCATCTATGCATGAAAAATAAGGAAAGATACAGAAGTTACCTTCCAAAGAGGATTGTACTCAAGGCAACTTGGAGGAGAATGTAGCACTAGAACAACTAGAGATCCACAGGAGTCTTGGCAGTTGGACGAGAGAAGACACCAAGGCAAACCCAATGGTACTCGAATGAGCACAAGAGGGAGTCAATTCCTCTACCACTCCCCCACTAAGATTTTGTGGGACCAAAAGCCTCCTAAGTAGGGGAGGTATGATCCATAGGGATCTAGAAAAAAACACCACTTCATTAGTTCCATCAACACCAAGAAGGAGAAACAAGAAAAGTGAGAAAAATGAGGTAAATGGAGGTTTTGGAAGGAACCGCTGCTCTATGCAGAGCGGCGGTTTGTAACTACCACCCTACGGGGTGGCAGCCCTTAAACCACTACCTAGCCTGGGCGGCAATCCTAAGACCACCGGTCCACTCAGGGCGGTGGTCCTGATACTTTCAAATAGAAAAGAAGAATGGAACGCAAATGGACACGAATTTGAAGCGCCCAATCGTGTCTCTTCCCTTTCATGCCCTTTCACATTCTCCAGTGCATGGGAGGACATGTGAAGGCCTATAAATGCATGAAAGGAACAAGAGAATAGTCATTCAAATATCTAGAGAGATTGAGAAGCAGAGTGTAATGAGAGCAGTGAGCAAGATCTTCAGTGATGGAATGGAATTGTAGGAGCAAGGTGTAGAAACAAAGCAAGTAAGTAATTAGAGAGAAGGCTTACATTGTTTCTTCTTTTCATACTTATTGTAATATGTAATTGTCTATATTAGACCAATAAAAGTGGGAAGAAAGAGTAGTTGCCCTTCCGATTGGTTTTCCTCCATTGGAGGTTTCAGGATAAAATTGTTGGTGTTGAAGTTTTGAATTATTTCCTTCTCTGCAATTTCCTTCCTTCCTAAGCTCAAAATTTTAAAGTAAATCTGTCATTTTCCAAAGTTGAAAGTAGAACAACATAATTGTGTGATTCGTAGAGTTCCAAAGTATAAGTTTATGGATCATTGAAAAATAAATTCTATTTTTAGCACTTTGAAAATCAAAGTTTGTTTTTCAACGTAAACGAAAAATAAATTCTATTTTTAGCACTTTGAAAATAATCAAATATTCTCCACCTGATAATTACTTGATGTAGATTGCATCATTACAAAAAGGAGGAAATACATCATGGTTTGCACCTTTTTAGAACCAAATTATGTTTTTCAAAGTGTTGAAAAATAAAGTGTGTTTTTCAACGTGTTGAAAATACAAATTCTTGAGAACTTTGAAAAAAAAAAACTCTTTTCCACCTAATAATTACTTGATGTAGATTGCATCATTATAACATTGAGGAAAATCATCATGGGTTCCACTTTTGTTATAAACCAAATTGCATTTTTCAAAGCACGTAAAAACACATTCTATTTTTTAGCACTTTGAAAATAATCAACTCTTTTCCACCCGATAATTACTTGATGTAGATTGTATCATTAAAACAAGAAGGAAATATATCGTGGTTTGCACCTTGTTATAAATCGAATTACATTTTTCAAAGTTTTGAGAAACACATTGTGTTTTTCACTTGTCAAAAAATACACTCTTTTTTCAAAGACTTTGAAAAAATTCAACCCTTCTCCACCTGATAATTAGTTGATGTGGATTGCATCATTACAAAAAGGAGGAAATGCATCATGGTTTACACCTTGTTATAAATCGAATTATGTTTTTCATATTACTAAAAATTTAGTGTGTTTTCAATTTGTTGAAAAAAAACATTACGTTTTTCAATACTTTTAAAATAATCAACTCTTCTTCACCTTATAATTACTTGATGTGGATTTCATTATTACAATAAGGAGTAAAAACATTGTGGTTTGTACCTTTTTCAAAACTGAATTACGTTTTTTAGAGTTCGTAAAAACACAGTGTGTTTTTCAACTTGTTGAAAAACACACTCTATTTTTTAGCACTTTGAAAATAATCAACTCTTTTCTACATGATAATTACTTGATGTGGATTGAATCATTACAACAAGGAAGAAATGCATCGTGGTTTGCACCTTGTTATAAACTAAATTGCATTTTTCATATTGCTGAAAAACACATTGTGCTTTTCAACGTGTCGAAAAACACACTCTATTTTTTAGCACTTTGAAAAGCATAACTTGATAATTACTTGATGTGGAAATTAATTATTACAATAAGGAGGACAATCATTGTGGTTTGCACATTTTCTAAACCAAATTATGTTTTTTTAGTGCTTAAAAACATAGTGTGTTTTTCAATGTGTCGAAAAACACACTCTATTTTTCAAGCACTTTGAAAACAATCAACTCTTCTCAACTTGATAATTAGTTGATGTGGATTCAATCATTACAATGAGGGATAAAAACATCATTTTTTCACCTTGTTATAAACCAAATTATGTTTTTCAACGTGATGAAAAACTCAGTGTGTTTTTCAATGTGGTGAAAAACAAAGTCTATTTTTCAGCACTTTGAAAATAATCAACTCTTCTCCACCTAATAATTACTTGATGTGGATTGCATCATTACAAAAAGGAGGAAATGCATCATGGTTTGCACCTTGTTATAAACCGAATTACATTTTTCATTTTGCTGAAAAACACAATATTTTTTTAATGTGTAAAAGAAAACACTCTATTTTTCAACACATTGAAAATAATCAACTCTTCTCGTCCTTATAATTACTTGATGTGGATTACATTATTACAACAAGGAGGAAATGCATCGTCATTTACACCTTTTCCAAAACCAAATTAAATTTTTCAGAGTGCTGAAAAACACAATGTATTTTTCAACGTGTTAAAAATATACTCTATTTATCAGTACTTTATAAACAATCAACTATTCTCCACGTGATAATTAGTTGATCTGGATTCAATCATTACAAATAGGAGGACAAAAATTGTGGTTTGCACCTTGTTATAAATTAAATTACATTTTTCAAAGTGCTAAAAAAATACACTTTGTATTTCAATGCGTTGAAAAACACACTCTTTTTTAACACTTTGAAAATAATCAACTCGTCTCAACCTGATAATTACTTGATGTGAATTGCATCATTACAACAAGGAGGAAATGCATTTTGTTTTGAACCTTGTTATAAACAAATTACATTTTTTATATTCTTTGAAAAACACAATGTGTTTTTTAACGTATCGAAAAACACGGTCTATTTTTCAACACTTTGAAAAAAAAATTCCACCTGATAATTAATTGATGTGGATTGCATTGTTACAAAAAAGAGGGAAACATCGTGGTTTGCACCTTTTCCAAAACTGAATTACATTTTTCAGAATGCTGAAAAACATTGTGTTTTTCAATGTGTCGAAAAACACATTCTATTTTCAACACTTTTAAAAATAAATCTTCTCCACCTGATAATTAGGTGATGTGGATTCAATCATTACAATGAGGAGGAAAATCATCGTGGTTTATACCTTGTTATAAACTAAATTACATTTTTCAAAGTGCTTAAAAAAAGTGTGTTTTTAAACATGTCGAAAAATAAATTCTGTTTTTCAGCACTTTGAAAATAATCAACTCTTTTCCACCTGAGAATTACTTGATGTGGAATGCATCATTACAACAAGAAGGAAATACATCATGGTTTTCACCTTTTCCAAAACTGAATTTCATTTTTCAGAGTGCTAAAAAACAAAGTGTGTTTTTTAATGTGTCAAAAATACACTCTATTTTTTCAGCACTTTGAAAAAAATGATCTCTTCTCTAACTGATAATTACTTGATGTGGATTGCATCATTACAAAATTGAGTAAAAACATCGTGGGTTGCACTTTGTTATAAACCGAATTACATTTTTCAAAGTGCTGAAAAAATAGTGTGTTTTTCAACATGTCAAAAATCACACTCTTTTTTCAGCACTTTGAAAATAATCTACTCTTCTCCACCTTATAATTAGGTGATTCTAATTTCATCATTACAAAATGAGGAAATGCATTTCAGTTTGCACCTTATTATAAATCGAATTGTGTTTTATATATTGCTTAAAAACACAATGTGTTTGTCAATGTTTCGAAAAAAACACTTTATTTTTCAGCACTTTGAAAAAAAAACTCTTATCCACTTGATAATTACTTGATGTGGATTGCATTGTTAAAATAAGGAGGAAAAGTATTATGGTTTACACCTTGTTATAAACCAAATTACATTTTTCAAAGTGCTAAAAAACACAGTGTGTTTTTCAACGTGTCAAAAAATAAACTCGATTTTTAGCACTTTGAAAAAATTCAACCCTTCTCCACCTGATAATTACTTTATTTTCTTTACATCGTTACATAAAGGTGGAACAAAATCATGGTTTATACCTTGTGGAAAACAATGGTTTGTTTTTTATAGTGTTGAAAAACACACTGTGTTTTTCAACATGCTTAAGAAAAAAGTTTTTTGTTTCAACACTTTGACAATAGCAATAAAAATTCCACATGATAATTTGTTACTGTTGATTACATCATTTCATCATAATTACATCAGCTTTCTGTTTGTCAAAATATTTTCTACTATCCATATATTACATGAGCGGTCCTACGTTGGCTAACACCAACAAGCACTTTTTTAAATACTCTAAAAATCATCAAAAAGTAGGTCAGTTGTACATGTTCCATATTTATGTATTTTAAATATACGCAATCTACAATCTCATATACATGAATTTTAGATGTTTACAATTCTAATATAGGCCCACTCAACATGCCATACATTTACTTTCCAAATCTCAACCTGCTCATTCCATAAGATACATCTCTCTACATATCCATTGCATCTGCAACACAATGCATTAAATATTAGACAAGATATCAAGCCTTTATACCTTACATATAGTAAATGAATGTATTGAAATTAAGGACATTCAATACACACCTTGCGCAGACACTAAATTTCTAAAAGATAAGCGACAATGGGGATATGTTTCATCTGCATTTGAACCACCTACAAAATAAATGATCAATATGTTAGTCTTCGCCTCCACAATTAAAATTTCTTGTGAATTCACAATCACACCAATAATTCAATGTTTTAACCTATAGGTTCCATTTGTGTGGTTTCTCTCCTCTTTCCATGATTTTCATCAAGAAATTGGAAGCATTTTCAGTCTTCAGTGTGATTGTTGAAATCTTCTATAATGACTGGCCTTTTAGTCACACTGTGGTGGTGTTTTTTACTCACACTAAACCATGGACGCATGTGGGTGGTGGATGTCTCATTGACATCTCCTTTGAAAGCAACATCCAACATATTTTATGCTTCTAGGTCTCTCCTAAACCTTCGAACACATTCAAATATTTTTTTGTTCATCTTTACTTGGTCGTGTATCCAAGACTAACTTCAATAATTATTTAGATGTGTGTTCCATAAAATTTGAATACATTTCTATCATCAACCCACCAAAGTCCGAACTATTTCAAGAGTTCATGTGATGTATAAGACATTATAGAAAGTTATTTATTTACACACTAGGTTTTTCAATATCATTGTACAATAGAAAAACAGCCTCGTACCATCCATTCATGTCACTCATAGTTCGGTGGATAGGGGAATGTTTTGTTTACAAATCCCATTTGTAACATGTGATTAAGAATGCACATTGTCGCCTACAAATGAATACATATTATCACCTAATCATAAATATGCGTGATGAACATTATCATTGGCATCAATTAATTGATTAAAGGCATTAAAAACTAACCATCAACTGCAGTGACTATTGAGGTGGCGAGGAGGGGCCATCCCATAACATGTCATCATTTACCGTGCTTGTCTCTACATAGGTATTGGCTCTTGCATGAGAAAGGAAAACAATTTCAACATGATGCTTTTTTTGTTACAACTTATGCTTAGAAATCTATATCACTACTTTCCACATACGATGACATTGAATTACCTTCCACTTCTGGTGTTGGATACGGTGAGGAGGGGCCATCTCAGAATGTGTCTTCATTTACCGTGCTTGTCTCCGCATAAGTATTGGCTCCTACACATGAAAGGAAAACAATTTCAACACTATGATTTTTTGTTACAACTTATTCTTAGAAATCTATATCACTACTTGCCAAATATGATGACATTGAATCACCTTCTACTTGTGGTGCTAGAGACAACGAGGAGGGGTCATCTCAGAAGATGTCTTAATTTACCATGCTTGTCTTTGCATAAGTATTGGCTCCTGCACGTGAAATGAAAATAATTTCAACACGATGTTTATTTCGTTACAACTTATGCTTAGCAATATACATTGGTAACATATGATGGCATTGAATTACCTATCACTTCTGGTGCTTGATATGATGACATCGACACATATTGCTTGTAAAAATCCAATGCCTTCAACACGTGCTTACATATGTTTCTCTGATATCCCAAGCACATTTGCATACGTCTAAGGCTCCATATTTCCTTGCCAAATACCATGTGCTTCTAGTTGTTTGGCTCCTCACCCACAATTGATTGTAATCAGGCATAATTGTAAGGTAATCTGTATCAGGAATAATATTTTCTCTCTCAACCACTATCAATAGTTGTCTTTCTTTTTGAAATTGGTCAAGAAGCTAGATTGTTGTAAATTCCTCTTATTTTTGTTAAATGGCTTCACCTTGTACACAAGTGTGGAGACCAATTAGTCCATCCGGTGAGTACATATTTTTCGTCTATCACACAAGTATCAAGTATTCAAAAACACCGGTAGGACTCGATGGATGCCTTTGTTTCCTGATTTACATGGGAGAAGTTTCTAATTTTTTTCCCCACATAGCTATCAAGTGACATGGATTGAATATCAGTGACACTCTAAACCAATAATTATTCTTTATGGTAATCAATAAATAAACACACAAAGTATCATACTCACCAACATGTTCTTCGTTCTCACACCATATATTTCAGAATTACTCGAGGAACTAGTTTCCTCTTTAAATTCATTAAATAAGTCTTGAATGATTTGAAATGTGTTCTCGTGATGAATTTCAAAACCATACATGATGGTAAGTAGTCTCTAGAAAATGTTCCACCTGGACTCCTTGCTACAATAGATGTGCATGTTTTTCAACCATACCCTGCACACGTGCCATAGGCATAGTACTACACAAAAACCAAAAACAAACCTGATGGCTTGGATTTCAGCCAAAGCATCATATGTGATGAATGCATTGATTTTCCAATTAACATGAAGGAATTTTCCTTGGTTCTAGAGTTCCGCCAACCACTCGTAAATTTTTTCAATTTTATTCCTCGAAGAAATGGCCCATGCTTTCACGGCACCTGACCTCTGCTTATAAAAAAATAATGTATGTATAGTTGCTTTTTGAAAGGGATATGAAATCAAAGGGTAACATGGGGTTTAATAGAATATAAAGGGAACATTATTAATGATACATAAATTACACATCATTTCAAAATTCATTCCAATTACTTACGCCATATTTGTTCATAGCAAATGTCGAGTCCATGGAGATTATGGAATTGTGCAAATGTTGAACCATTCTCTCACACATCCATGGTGTTTGAAACCCCATAATGAATGGAATGGTGGTTCCATTTGGGCGTTGATAGTAGAAAAAATGTCTCTTTCCTCCGCATGCCATAAGTTCACACTCATGGCATCATCAACATGTTTTTGAGACCTTTTGGAGTGAACTCTTTTCCATGCGTTCACCATGTCCTTTCTTGTCATGTATTTGTCCCTCTTGCTTGATATACCCATGTTGGATGGATCCTCTATATATTTATCGTACACCATTTCCACAGTGACTCCCATCAAAAATACTCTTTATATAATTTTTGCATTCATTTGATAAGTACAGGAAACATTCAGATGAGGATCGTTAATGGTATTTTCATTCCTCCCATGACAACACTCACCATTTACATCACAATGAAATAGATTGTTGTATAATATTATGGCCATTGTCGGTCTCCCATAAAAAACCTTCACATTGAAATGACATTGGCAACCCCTTTTAATTATACACCTACTCACTTTTTCACCTATTGTCGTCTTATTTCTATTGTCGTTTGGACCATACGAACACCAGTAGCTGCAATTAAAAATGGTAACATCAAATGCTATACAAATGTTTATGAAAAGAACGTACAAAAAAATAATTGTTAGAAAAGGTCCGAACCTAGTATATGACTTGGTTGTATGCGGTTTAGGATTTTCTATATTTGTTGACTTGTGATTTGTGCGGGTGAATGTAGTCTCAAAACTTTCATTAGAACCTCCCCCTTTAGAAATGCTTGTAGTCTTGTGAGCGGTATGGCGACACAAATGTTGACATTCGACTCATCTCTCGATTGGTGTCCATTCTAGGTCATCATACGAAAACTAACTCTTTTCCTCTATTATCTCTTAGACAGGAAGATCGATCATGCTCTGCCATTTGGGCCTCCTTCCCATCCTAAAAATTATTACATGTAGTTTTTCATCATTAATGAAACAATTATTTCATACTTTCCAAAATAAATTTTGAGTTGTGATTGATCAACATCAACATGAATACCATCTTAAAACATTGGACGAATTTGAATTTTTGTCTAATTCAAAAGCCACATGTATAAAAGACAATATTGAAATACAAGGAGAACAAAAATTTATAGTGTAATGCCCACAAAGTTTCCCACGAAACCCAAGACAAACAAAGGTTATAATAGAAAAATTATGGAATAGTTTTTTTTGTTAAGTCCTGGTTGCAACGTTAAGTTAATTCTCGGTTAACATTGATCATTTTAAACTATCAATTAAATTATAATAATTAATCTTTAATTAGGTTTTAATAAATTTCATTCCCATAATCCTTAATTAATTTAATAATGTGGTACCTCAAGTCATTTAATTATTTACTATTTCAGGGGTTGAGTCTAAACACCCTCCCATGGATTAAACACACTTAAATTAAATTCCTATATAGAATATTGATTAGTTATAAAATGGTAAGTTTGAATTAATTAGTTACAAGGGTCAAGGGTTCCTTTATAAAAAAACACCATCTAATTAAAATGTTATAAAACCAAATTAATCCCTACACCACTAAAGTGGCCCCATTAAAAATTGACCCCTATATTTCATTTGACATGTTTTCACCTACCCCTCACCTAACTTTTGTATGGACCATTTCTAGCCATAGGATGGAAACAATCTAAGCCATTGGATCAAGAAATCCCTAAACAACCCTAAACATCTCTATGGAGTCTTTTATTCATTCAATTTACTCATTTCTTCATTTTTGTTTTCAAGTTAAGGAAAGGAGGAAGAGAAGGAAGCCATGGAAGAGGAGGATAAAGCTTGGGGATGGATACACACAACTCCAAAAGTAATTTCCGATAAGGTGAGAGTGGTGCGGTCAAGTCACATGGTTAGTGCTTGCTTACCCATGTTCAAATCCCCTGAGGCACAATCCTCCTTGAAGGTGGTTTCACCACTAGAGGCGGCTTCTCTGCTCGTGCTGACATTGGTGGATACTCCTCACTGTTGACGCTGGTGGATTCCTCTCACTGCTAACGCTGGTCACTAATCCTCTTGTTGTTGACGCTGGTGGCTCCTCCTCTCACTTCTCCTCTCATTGGTGGCTGCTCCGCTCACTGTTGATGCTCCTCTCGCTGCTGTCATGGCTACTCCTCTCATTGTTGACACTGGTGGCTGCTCCTCTCACTGCTGATGTGGTGGTTGTTCCTCTCACTTCCATCACTGATAGTTGTCCCACTTGTTGCGGTTTTTTTCGTTTGTCACTACATCTTCACTATGGTTTCATGGTTGCTTCAATTTGGTTCCTAATAGTGGTCCCCTTCATTATAACCAGGTTGTGGATCCTCTCAAAAAATCCTCAATTATACAAGGATGTGGGTCCTTTCAACACCCTCAATTTACCCTCAATTCCATAAAAACTCCAAAACTAATTCATTTTTATTTTTCTTGTTATTCTAATCTACCATATTCTATGGTTTGTTTGTAATTTTCATTATTTGTTGTAAGTTTGATTCAATGGAAATACCCATTTGGGTATATGGCATTTGCCCAATAAATCTAGTTTTATTTGTAGTATTTACACTCTTGATTCTTTTGAGAATACACTCATTTTGAGTATATATACATGTATATATATATATATATATGAATATATATATATATATATATATATATATATATATATATATATATATATATATATATATATAAAATTATTCACGGCCGTGGGTGTTCAAAAAGCGTAGATCGTATAAAAACAATTGCAAGGCTGATTAACAAAGTGGGAGGTACGGTGAAGTTTGGTGGGGGCTCGGCCCCACCCACCATATTAAAAGTAACAAAAGTGGGGGAGTCGCGACCCCATCCCCAATCACGATATACAATGGGGTGGGGGTGAGGTCGGCGACCCCTCCTCCCCTTTCCACTCAAATCCCATACTACACCAAGTTCTTCGAATGGGCCTAACCACTTAACAAAACCAAGATATATAATTTGTTAAATAAAAAAATTTATTTACTATTATAGCTATTAGTATACACAGACACACACACACACACACACACACACACACACACACACACATATATTATTACCGCTATTTCAATTTTCTTATTATAGTTAACTCGTAATAATATTAATATAGTCAAATTTATTTATATTCCTCTCTTTTTTTTGAAAAAGGAAACTACATTTAGTTTATTTTTATAAAGGAAATTTGTAAAAACATTCTCATACACTTAACTCAATCATGGTTATATTTTAAGTAGAAGTGTGTATATACATTATTTTTGTTTGTTCCATTTAAAGCTAATATATGAAAGAATGATAGAATTCCTACCAAATTAGATAAAAGTGATCTTGGGGAAGATTTTAGTAGCACTTTCTTATTTAATCTAATAAGATTTGTGAGGGTAAATTTTTCTATCAACAAACTAAAATGCATCTATAGTTTAACCACTCCAATATGCCTTTATTTAAAACAAATAAAACAAGAATAACTATTCCATTTTACCAACTAAAACAACAAGGAGCCAACACATTCCTTTTCAATACATCTTGGTTCTTTTCCCAAATATACATGCATATACAAAATTGTAACTATGAAAGCTTACAACCCCCTTTTTTTTAAGAATTTCATTACAAGACAATAAAAAACTTAAGTTTTCCTTTCATTCTAGCATTTCAACATAATGCAGGGCTTTAAATACCTTTATTTCACTAAGAATAATTCCTTTCAATAAGGTAAGCAACCAAAGAATCTTCCTACCTTCACTAACTCATTTCAATCATTGAATAAATGAACTATTACATCTTCCTTTCCAACATAAAATATTTCAAAATTCCACTCAAGGTTGGTATAATAATATGATCAATACAACAAGGAGGGTCTCAACAAGGTCAAGCACAAGTATTCATGCATGTCTTCTCCAAGTAGCTCCAAATCTTGTTGTTGATGCAGTAATCATAGCAACCCCGAATGTCCGAAACTCGATGGGTTGAGATCATCGGTGTGATTACATAACATTAGACCATATCCTAAGTTGTGGGACTTGCAGGGCTTGAGATGGTCCTCCAGAGAAGGTTGGTTCCTACTCCTAAACTACCTACCACAATCTACTCTAATGCAAGAAAACTATCTAATCCTAATCTAACTTTCCAAGGGATCAGGGAGAGAGAGTGCATGAAAACAAAGCCTACACTAAAGTGGTGATACACCAGAGAAGGAGGTTGCTGATCACAAATCCAACTTCCTGAAATGGAGAGAGGTGAGAAATGGAGAGGATGGACAAGATGCATCATAGACCAAAGATAAAGTTCACATAGAACACCACTTCAAACCCATTAAACACAAAGCTCCCAAAACTTGTAATAGACATCAAAGATATGCACAATATACCTTGTAATGATGAGAGGCAAGAAGAGACAATAAAATAAGCAAAGGATGGACAAAATGCATCATGAAACAAATTTTATTGCTCCATGAGTTCACATAGTACATCATTAGTGGGAAATAAGTAAGAAAATGCCATTATAAAGCAAAGAGAGGAGGCTTAAGCTCCACATTCAACCTAGGGAAGAAGGAAAGAGGGGACAGGAGAGAAAAAATGACCAACCTCTAGAAAAATGCCCCTCCTTACAATATATAGGAAGAATGAGAGAAGGAGAGAGGGATAATTTAGATTTCTTCTCCAACCACCCAAGAAAAGTGCATTAAATTCACTTGCAACAATGATGGGTTCTACTGCAAAACCCATGCCTCCATTATGTTTCTTGTTGGGAAAGAAAGGAAGCCCATAATTCATTATGGTGGTAGGTGAGAATCTTGATAACCTATAGTTGAGTAGCAGACATCAAGAGCTTTCCAAAAAGTCCTCTCTTGCTCAAATCCGAGTTTCCAGTCGAAAGTTATGATCATCTGAAGGTCAAGGTCGGGTGTTCCACGCAGGCTCTCACAATATTTTAAAAGATCTAAGAATTTAAAATTCTTGGTGGGATTCATGATTCATCTTTAATTGAATTGACCTTCCACCAATCTTTTCCAAACTGCTTTGGGTTTGGAGTCTATCCGTGCAAGATCCACGTGGAAGCCCCGCACATTCTTAAGATTTTGCTTCCTTTTAGGGTCTTGGGAATGTGTCATGCTAACACTTGGCACCATCCATGAACATGTTGCTTTGTTCCCTTGGGTGAGTAAAGGGCCCCACTATATATAATGTCAAAACCCCTTTTCGGGTGGGACCTTTTCCTTTCACTCTTGAAGTTGCGACGGTTGGACACTACGCATCATCCGTGAGCCTACTCTGCTTTCTTTGTGTTTTGTCTTTTTTTCCTATTTAGGTGCAACTTTGTTTGACCCTAGACATGTGGAGGGCCATAGCTCATTTGAGTACCTTCCTTTTGGTTTTACCTTTGAATTTGCGCCGATGAGGCATGTGGAGGCTTTCACTCGCTCTCGCATGCTTAGACTTTTCAACGACCGGTTTTGCCATTTCGGACTCTAACCACGTGGAGGGCCTATACTTGTTTGGGGTTTCCACTTTTGTCGCATCTTTTAAGGTGCACCGAGTTAACACGTGGCACCTTTTGAAGGTATGCTAAGCTCACACGTGGCACCTTTCGCAGCTTATGTTGGTTTTCTTCAAGTCGACTTGCTCTAGGATATTTTTGACTGAACCAACCTCTTCATTTCTCTCGTGTGGAAGGTTGTGTTTGATCAAAATTTTCCCAAGGGAAAAAATTAGATAACAATTTTTCAACATACCAAGTTTATTTTTCTCTAGTTTTCCATTTTACCAAAGGGGGTAAAAATGGATAACAATTTGGTGACTCATGGGGACATCTGCCTGCTAGATGAAGTGATTAGTGGCCTTGAAGTATCCATTGGGCATGGAGTCATGAATGATAGCCTGATATTGATATTGTTCTTGAAACTTGAACCCGACTGCTTGCACTTGGTGATCTTGAGCTCGCCCACTGTTTGCACTCTCAATTTTCATAAGAAAATCTTGAAGATGAGATTTCTGAGAGTAGAAAATTGTCATGACCTGGGAATTCACCTATTCTGGAAATGGACTGTCTCAAAACCTAATTTTAGTTTCTCTACATTTGCTTTCTTTTGAAATTAGCAACTGATCACATGTAAATATGAGGTTCTTGCTACAACAACTGAAGGGTATGATGCACTACACTGACTGAAGCAATATGAACAAAAGCTATGTACAAAAGATGAAAACATACATGCCTTAAGTAAGACATGTAGGGTGTGCACGAGCACTTCTTCTACTGAAAGTAAACCTACCTACTCTACACTAACCAGAAGCAAAGGGAACTCAAACAAATCCTACAACTGGCAGGGAGAAGTAGCTCCCCTTTCTCAAAATGGGCAGCCATGTATATGATTTGGAGCTAAACATGGCTGTTATTATGAGTGAAAAATCGACAAGAGGCCAATCCTCCACCCAAATAACCAAAGTATCAACATCAATCAAAAATACCTCCTCAAGTTGATTGGTATTGGACTCCTAGAGGTGTTGATGGTGACCCTTAGTGCTTTGTATATCATCCTCATGCCCTGTTATGGGCATGACCAGTTTTAGCTTCTCCATGGTGGAAGGTTCTTACGGTTGAAGGATGAATGATGAGGTAGTGAAAGTTATAATTTCTATGGGCCCCTCCTCATCAAAAAATTCCTCCAAGTCTGATAGGAAATTAAACTCTTCGATGTCCTGGTGTAAGTGTGAATTTCATGAGGGGAATGAAGTCATGATTACACAACTTCATAGAATAGAAGAGAATGAAAAATGGATGAAAATGGATGGGGAGAAGGTCTCAGTAACTCCTCGGAGAATAGGTTGTTGACTAGATGGAGTCGCGGATGTGCTTTGAAAGTGCCTCCAAAGGCTGAAATTTTAACAGGAACACACCAACCAGATAAAATGAAGTGGTAAGGTGCTTCAAACCTCTCCCACTGGGCATGCCAAAAGCTGATGATGTGGTTGCCGCATGTGGCTTAAGATTTTCTCGTTTCATAATGTGACACCTTGGAAAGATGAGAAAATTCTAACTCTAGTGTCCCACTCGGGCGTGCCAAAACTATTGATGTGTGGTTGCAAGGTGGCTTAACATTTTCTATTTGATAATGAGATACCTTGGAAAGATGAGAAAAATCTAACCCTCAGCTTCGATGAGGCCATAAATTGGCCATAAATTACCATTATTTTGTCCTTCCAAGTTACATTTGAAAGTGGATTTAAATGTAATCTAGGAACTTATAGTTTTCTTACGATATAATATAGGATATATATCTTGTTCATTCTTTATAAATATTTTTTATCTATTTTTTTGACTAATCCTATTGATTATTTGGGAAAAGATGCAAAGTCTTGTGTATGTAGGACATAAAGGAAAGATAATGCTAGTATTGGGAAAACTAGAATTGATCATGAATAGTACATTTAAAATCAAATATAATTCCATATTCAGATTCCTCTTAAAAATTATGCAAGTTCAAAAAAAGAATCATCTCAATCCGAGGTCACATGCAAAAGTTATAGTTGTTTTGAGTTAGTCATGAACTCGCAGAGTTAGTTTTGGAACTCACAAAGTTAGTTCTAGAACTTGTAGGTTTAGTTCGAACTCACAGATTTAGTTCCAAAACTTGTATCAATTGAATAGAAGTTATTTCTAGAACTTGCAAATTTAGTTTCGGAACTTGCATAAAAGGAATGACAACTTTAGTTCCGGAACTTGCATCAACGGAATGACAGTTTTTGAGGGATTGTGAAAACTCAGAGATTCCAATGGGAAATATGAGAGAGGTTTTTGTTCATAGCAATGTGTTTAACAAAAATTCATTCATATTTGCTACAGGTTTTACCAATGAAGAGAGATCTAACTTTTAATGAGCTGCAGTTCAAGGAAACATGTATCAGACAAGCACTAAAAGTTCCATAAACAGAAACAAAAAAGTCAAATAGAAAATCTAAGAGAGGTTTTTGTTCATAGAAATTTTTTTAACAAAAAAATTCATTCATATTTGTTACAGTTTTACCAATGAAGAGAGATTTAACTTTTATTGAGCTGCAGTTCGAGGAAACGTGTATCAGATGAGCACTAAAAGTTCCATAAATAGAAACAAAAATTCAAATGGAAAATATGAGATCATAGCAATGTGTTTAATAAAAACCTCATTCAAATTTGCTATAGGTTTTACCAATCAAGAGAAATCTAACTTTTAGTGAACTGCAATCTGAGGAAAAAGTGTATTTGACAAGCGTCAAAAGTTCCACAATCAAAAACAACAAAGTCAAATGGAAAATTTGAGAAAGGTATTTGGTCAAAATAATATTTTGAGGAAAATCCTCCTTCCAATAATGTAGAGGAATAAAATCATTATGATTCTTGTTACCGAAAATCAAGGAGAAGATTTGGGAGCAAATCTTCCTAAAATAAGTGAGATAAGATTTGACTTCAATAATATATCTCTCCATATTTTGTGGAGATGGAGATATTAGTTGTTAGGATTGGAATAAAGATAAGATCAGATTGTATTTCCTAAAATAAGGAGTTGGTTGGATGCATAAATTATAAATGCAACCTTCCACACTTAGATATGTAATTCTTTTCCCCAAGTAATCAAGATTTGTTCTTTCTTTCCAATCTTTGGAAGTAAAGTTTTTCTGCAAGTTCTGAATTAAAAGTATGAATTAAATCCTCTTCCAAGGAATGAGCTGGCCACTCATTCCAAGGAAGATGGATCAATGTGTTAATGTTTATTTCTTTATTTCTGTAGTTTTCCTTTTGTTTTAAATTTCTATTTTTTTATGTTATGTAATTTCTTTATTTTTGCAGTTTTCCTTTTGTTGTAAATTTCTATTTTTTTATGTTATGTAATTTCTTTTGTGAACCTGCAGGTGTCCTTTCCTCTTTCCTTTATTTTCAATTTAGAAATTTCAATTTATGCAAGTGTGCCTTTATTTCTGCAAGTGTGCATTTCAATTCATGCAAACTTTATTTCTGCAAGTGTGCCTTTTAATTTCCGCAAGTGTGATTTATTTTATGCAAGTTTGGTTTGTGTTTAAAGGAGTTGCTTTCCAAGATCTTCTTCTCTTAATGCATACAACCTTCGGACACCAACCCGGATTGACATTATTAATGGCAAGGATTGACGACCCTCATCGGTTTCCCATCGGGTGATCCAAAACTATTTAGTGTGGTCACACGGTGGCTTAATATTTGTTGTTTGATAATGAGACACCTTGGAAAGATGAGAAAAATATAACCCTAGTGTCCCATCGGGCGTGCCAAAACTGTTGATACATAACGACATCACCCCTGAATGTCTACAACTTGATGGGTTGAGATTGTCAGTGTGATTGCATAACATTGGACCATCTCCTAGGGTCAGGACTTGCGGGGCTTGAGATGGTCCTCCAGAGAAGGTTGGTTCCTACTCCTAAACTACCTACCACAATCTACTCTAATGTAGGAAAACTATCTAATCCTAATCTAACTTTCCAAGGGACCAGGGAGAGAGAGTGCATGAAAACAAAGCCTACACTAAAGTGGTGATACACCTAGAGAAGGAGGTTTTTGATCACAAATCCAACTGCCTAAAATGGAGAGAGGTGAGCAATGGAGAGGATGGATAAGATGTATCAAAGACCAAAGATAAAGTTCACACAGAACACCACTTTAAACCCATTAAACACATCTCCCAAAACCTGCAATAGACATCAGAGATATGCACATTATACCCTGCAATGATGAGAGGTAAGAAGAGACAATAAAATAAGCAAAGGATGGACAAAATGCATCACGAAATAGATTTTATTGCTCCATGAGTTCACATAGTACATCATTAGTGGGCAAGAGGCAAGAAAATGCCATTACAAAGCAAAGAGAGGAGGCTTAAGCTCCACATTCAACCCTAGTGAAGAAGAAAAGAGGGGGCAGGAGAGAAAAGATGACCAACCTCTAGAAAAATTCCCCTCCTTACAATATATAGGAAGAATGAGAGAAGGAGAGAGGGAGAATTTGGATTTACGGTCCAACCACCCAAGAAAAATGCATTGAATTTACCTGTAATAATGATGGGTTCTACTGCAAAACCCATGCCTCCATTATTGTCCTTGTTGGGAAAGAAAGGAAGCCCATACTTCATTATGGTGGTAGGTGAGAAGCTTAATATCCTGTAGTTGAGTAGAAGACGTCGAGAGCTTTCCAAAAAGTCCTCTCTTGCTCAAATATGAGTTTCCAATCGAAAGTTATGATCATCTGAAGGTCAGGGTCGGGCGTTCCACACGGCTCTCACAATATTTTAAAAGATCTAAGCATTTAAAATTCTTGGTGGGATTCATGATTCATCTTTCATTGAATTGACCTTCGCCAATCTTTTCCAAATTGCTTTAGGTTTGGAGTCTATCCATGCAAGATCCACATGGAAGCCCCGCACATTCTTAAGATTTTGCTACCTTTTAGGGTCCTGGGAATGCAACGTGCCGACACTTGGCACCGTCCACAAACATGTTGCTTCATTCCCTTGGGTGAGTAAAGGGCCCCACTATATATAATGTCAAAACCCCTTTTTGGTTGGGACCTTTTCCTTTCTCTTTTGAAGTTATGACTGTTGGACACTTGGCATCATCCCTGAGCCTGCTCTGCTTTATTTGTGTTTTGGATTTTCCACCTATTTAGGAGCAACTATGTTAGACCCTAGACACGTGGAGGGCCAGCGCTCATTTGAGGACATTCCTTTGGGTTTTACCTTTGAAGTTTTGTCGATGAGGCATGTGGAGGCTTCTGCTGGCTCTCACATGCTTATACTTTTTAACGACCGGTTCTGCCTTTTTGGACTCGACCATGTGTAGTGCATGTGCTCATTTGGGGTCTCCACTTTTTCACACCTTTTGAAGGTGCATTGAGCTGACATGTGGCACCTTTTGAAGGTGCACTGAGCTGACACGTGGCACCTTCTCGCGATGATGTTGCTTTTCTTTCGAGTCGAATCGCTCTAGGCTCGATTTTGAATGAACTGACCTCTTCATTTCTCTAGTGTGGAAGGTCATGTTTGATCAAACTTTTCCCGAGGGGAAAATGTGGATAAAATTTTTCAATTGTCCAAGTTTTTTTTTCTCCAGAGTTGTCCATTTCACCAAAGGGGGTAAAATGGATAACACTTGCTTTCTTCGAACTTTCACAAAAAAATGATCCGAATACAAAGGAAGGGGAGTAGGCAATGCTCTCTGCCTTTAAAATTTAATCCATTAAGAGGATAATCCATCCCCTTAATGGCCCCCGAGCCCCAACTAAGGAACCATGAGGACTTTTGAGTAACTTTTGAAAACTTTCAAGAAATATGGTTTCCATAAACAACATACATTCAAGACATTCAACTCAACCAAAATGACATATTCAACAAGTTTTCAACCTTCTTAACAACAAGAAGGTTTGAATACCCAAAAAAATGGAGCAAGGGATATGGAAAACCAACTCCTTATGCCTCCCAAGTGAATTGGGAGTTTCACCTTAAGCCTCTAAGTGCACAAAACAATCAACACAAAATCCTTATCTCTCCTTGCAAGTATGCAAAAAAATAGCCATGATTTCTTTTTCACTCCCCATAGGTGAAACTCCCAATCACACTCCCACCAAATGCATGCCTCACAAAACTCCCTTTTCCCTCCCCAATGGTCCCATAAGCCCTTCTCCCACACCCAACTTAAGGCCTACTACCCAACCACACACAAGCACATTCACAAAACTTAAACAAATTTAACAAGCACAACATTTCATATCAACAAGCATAATAACAAAAAAACAAAGGTGGATAAACTACCTCTCCATTAAGCTACAAAAAAAAACTTTACAATTCTTTGACACCTTCAATAAAAACACCCTCCAAGAAATTCCAACAAGCTTTGAAATCCAAAAATGCGCAAGAAGAAAAATGAACAAGTAACCCCCATTCCATCAAATTCAAACAGTAAATAGAAATGGAACGTGAGGATGATAAGGTGGCTCCATATAGGGATCCACTTCATCATTCCTCCATTCCCACACTCAATTAAACACACCAAGTCCAAGACAATCAATGAACTTGTAAGAACTATGACAACCCACATGGCACACAAACTTGCACACCATGCTTTCTAAGGACAAAATTAATTGAGGTAGAAGGAAAGTGCAATTATTTTCTCTCTTTTACACTCAAAAAAGGATAAAAATTCAAAAATAAACTCCCCAACCCATAGGTAGGGTTGTTGGGTAAATTTAAGAGGCATGAGACAAGCTTAGCTTGTCCCACAAGCCTCCAAAAGGGCCCCCAAGTCAAAATCCAAATTTTGAAGTTGGGGTGGAGTAAAACACACATAAACTAACATAAATATTACTTACAACAAGGACCATCTAACCTCATAATTACCTATTTGTCACATCTCTATTCTAGTTAACCAAATAAGAAGGGTTAGCTTAATTACGACAACTTATTACAAGCTAATAAAGTGATAAAATTTCCAATTTTTAAATCATAAAAACAAATAAAGAACATACAAAAATTAAATAAAGGGAACACATTTCACCCCATGGCCACACATGTGAGATCAGCCCCCATGGGAGACCTCCAAACTAGGCATGCAACAATAACACTACATAACATTACACAAGTTGTCAAATTTTGGCCATGTTTCACAACACCCGACATCCTTCCATGGTTGGTATCCTATCCCATTTCGATGTATGTGATAATATTTCCTGCAACAAAACCAAATACCTCTATAGAATTTCAGCCATATTAACAACATCGAGACAATATACATATAAAATCAATCATCATTATTCGACATTAGAAATTGTATCATCTAACATCATATAATAATTTTGATTTTGGCATTCATAAAAAAAAAATAATTCTATTCAAAACATCCAACATATGTTATGCATCAAATTTATGACAAGTTAGTTTAAAAATCAAAATATCACAACTCAACATATATAATTGTCTATCATCACCATCTAGTGCATCATAATAAAAATGTAAACCACATAATGTCAATAGTCTAAAAATTTGCATAGTCCATCATCTACTAATCAAAATATAATACTCAAATGTCTAAGTATCAATTAAATATCAACATCAAAATGAAAATAGTGTCGAAGAGGAGTGGGCACTACATATAGGACTCGCTCATCGCTTCCATCGCACAAGCATATCACAATATGGTCATCTATAATGTGACAAATAATTCGACATAATAAATATAATGTGATAAAGATGTTACAAAATTAATATTATTTAAAATACACTTATTCAATGTTGAGAGAAAATTCCATAGAAAATATTATAATTAATGTTATAAATATAATTCACATTGTATAATTATATATTTTATGGTGCTTATTTTATTTATTAAATAATATTTGTCAAAAATGATGTATATAAAATAGAAATTATTACATTTAGCTAAAAACAATAAAAACTAACAAAACAAAAACATGTTTATTTAAAACAAAAGTTACAAATAAGAAAATTAAAATATTAATAATGTGTATATATATATGCATGCCAAAACACAAAAATTAAACAACAATAAAATAATAACCTTGAAACACCCATGTAGCCTACTTTTTGAAAAAGGTGAACTTACAAACTAAAATTGAAGAATGTTGACATTTCAAAAAAATTAAATTGAAAAATGTGATTTCTCCAAAATGAAATTTATAAAATATGGATATTCCAAAACTTTATTTTGTCATGTATGAAATTATGAATATTATTCATGATTGAAATTTTTACATTGTTTAAGGATTTATCATCTGTGGGTAAATTATAATATGGTGTACTATCCATATTTATAGTTTTCTTGATATTTTGTTAGTGTATATTATTAAAACAATAGAAATCACTAGCATATTGAATTTCCCACAATGCGGTATTTCAAATTTTGTGGATAATACAAAATCAATATTATAATGTGTAGAATTTTTACAGTTTTATTTGAAATTTAGAAATATAGCTAAACTTTTGAATCGTAATAAAATTTATTTACTATACATTTTAAACAACTAGTATTCAATAGCATACTGAAGTGTCTATAATATACATATAATTTTTAAATTGTTAATAACTTAAGAATTATTTTTATAACTCTTGTGGTTTTTAAACTTTCTATGCAAACTCCCTTCATATTCAATTTATGTGGAGGCTCGTATTTTTTAGGACTTTGTTTTACCAATAAGATCAAGAGAAATTAGGCTTTTGGTATTCATATTGACTACACAAAAGAGTAACTAGTACACAAAAGAAGCATATAATTAATGTTAGTACAATACATGAAAAATCTAATATATGTCATCCAATACAATAAAATAATCACAATATCAGAAAGCTAATATCCATGAAAAATTCAAGTATCAATAAATGCCAATGGTTATCTTTCCCTCAAAATGCACCCTCTCATAATATCACAACCGTCTATTGAAAAAGGGACAGTTATGATATTATGCGAGGGTGCATTTTTTAGTGAAGGGTAACTCCGGTGGGCGACTTTAAAAACCTCTGTGTAACATAGTATACCACCCAACTATCGATGTAGAATCCTAAGGTGAAAGTCCCTTCATCACACAACGATAGTTGGTCGTATCGATGTGGCATCCTAAGGGGCAAGCCCCTTCAAAGCATGTACTGATTCATGTCTTTGTAGAGACACTTTCCCCCATATGACGAATTGAGAGAGAGAGTATGACAACACATAATTTTTATAGCTTCAACTTACATCAAACATTCACAACCTTCTAATTACAAATATTTAACAACTAAAAAAATTATACATACAAATGATCTACACATTAGCAATATTTACAACTATAATGAATCCAAAAAAACAATCTTTTCCTAATGTATTCCATTTAACACAACTAACAACAATGAAATTACAACTAAGAGCTCAAAGATCACATGCATATTTAAATGAAAATTTTATATATTTTTATGATATTAACATATCAACATGCAAATATAGAACTTATTTATACTTATAGATAATATTAAGAATCATCTCAAACACTTAATACATTAAATGTGTTCAATTTGTTTAACTATAATTGTATTAATGTTTGAGTTATAACTATAATAATGTTTGATTTCGGATTTCAAGACATTTATTATTAAGGTTCTTGTTAACAAATATGAATTCAAATATTAAGTTCATACTAGTGTGACTTCATAAAATTCAATTTCGTAAATGAAACTGTGTGGAAAACCGTCATGTTTTTCAACGTGTTGAAAAACACACTGCGTTTTTCAACATGTTGAAAAACACACTGTGTTTTTCATCAAGATGAAGAACACGTTGTGATTTCCTCATGTTAATCACCAAACATTAATTACTTGGTTTTCACATGGTTGTAGAAGTTTTAACCACTAATTTTTTTATCATAAGTAATTTGTACTTACATGAATTTGGAGCCCATGAAAACAAATGTCTAGATATATTTTTAGAATCCCGAATATGAGGAGGTTATTGCATGGTTGTTGAAATTTATTAGTAAATTCTAAAAGTGCAAATGGATTTGAAATCTCTAATGAAATCCATAGATAGAGAACATAAATTCATGTGCAAACCCTAGTGTATGATATAACATATATCTGTGAGCATTGGGATCTAGTTTTAGATACATGCAATTAGAATTACGAGACTTCATAAAATATAATTTTCCTTGAACTATAGTATGGCATAAAAAGCAGATTGGGAGTTTCTATTTCTAAACGTTTCATATATGGATCGAGAAAGGGAATCCCCTATAGTGGAGTACGCACTCACCTTGGAGGTATATAAAGGACTCATATAAGAATGTTTATCCTTTTCCCTTTTCTTAAGATCTATTAAGAGGTTCAATTCTACATCTTAATACCCTAACATGTTATATTACATATAATTCTACCTTTGATATGAATGTGATAATAATTTATGGTTCTATATACTATTACTTACACATGGTTATATGCACTTGTAGATAAGTTGATTATGTGTATAGGTACATACTCATGAAGTTTCCAACGTATTGTTCCTTTTGTATAAGGTTATGGATGTGCTCCAATCTGCTATTAGGTTTGTATTTTGAGTGGATGTGTTCTACAATTATTATATGTTATATATGACATGAATACACCTCAATTATTTTGAGATGAGATGTCTATAGTATATCTCAATCACCTCAAAAAAGGGGTAATTGAATGTGGTTATCACAAAGAATAGAAATGCAATTCAGAGACACATAAATATTACAAAATTTAGAATACAATATAATATGTTATAGGGACATACTTATATATACAAATAAAACATATAGTGCCCACTCCTCTTCGACTTTGTTTTCTTTTGATGTTGATCATTAGACCGATACATAGACATTTGAGTATTATATTTTGATTAGTAGATGATGGACTATGCAGATATTTAGAATCTTGACATTATGTGATTTACATTTTATTATGATGCACTAGATGGTGATGATAGATAGTTATATATGTTGAGTTTCGATATTCTGATTTTTGTACTAACATGTCGTAATTTAGATGCATGACATATGATTGGATGTTTTGAGTAAAATTATGATTTTATGGATGCCAAAATCAAATTAATTATATGATGATGGATAATATAATTTCTATATTTGAATGATGATTATTGATTTTATATGTATATTGTCTCGATGTTGTTAATACGGTTGAAGGATATAGAGGTATCTTGTTTGTGTTACAAGACATTTTATCACATACAACGAGGGGGATAAGGGACCAACCATAGAAGGATGTTGGATTTTGAGCAATGTGGCCAAAATTTGACAACTTATGTAATGTTATGTTGTGTTGTTGTTTCATGCCTAGTTTGGAGGTTTCCCATTGGGGGTGACCTCACATGTGTGGCCATGGGGTGAATTGTGTTCCCTTTCTTTTATTTTTTTGTTATATGTGCTTTATTTGTGTTTTATGCTTTTAAAATATGAAATTTTTGTCACTTTATTAACATGTTGTAATGTGTCTTAATTAAGCTAAATTCTTATTACTTGGTTAACTAAATTTGGGATGTGAAAATAGTTAATAATGAGGTTAGGTGGTCCTTGTTGTAAGTGAAATTTATGTTGATTTGTGAGTATTTTACTCCACCCCAACTTCAAAATTAGGATTTTGACTTGGGAGCTTTTAGAGGATTGTGGGACAAGTAAAGCTTGTCCCATGCCTCTTAAATTTACCCAAAAACTTACCTATGGGTTGGGAAGCTTATTTTTGACTTGTTTATCCCTTTTTGAGTGTAAAAGAGATAAAATAATTGCACTTTTATTCTACCTTAATCAATTGTGTCCTTTGAAAACATGATCTGCAAGTTTGTGATCCATGTGGGTTTGTCATAGTTCTTACAATTTCATTGATTTTCGTGAACTTGGTGTGTTGACCTGGGTGTGGGAATGAAGGAATGATGATTTGGCATCCTACATGGAGCCACCTCATCATACTTACATTGCATTTCTATTTATTGATGGATTTTGGATGATTTGGGGGTTACTTGGTCATTTTTCGTCTTGGGAACTTTTGGATTTAGAGCTTGTGGAAATTGCTTGGAGTGTGCTTGGCTTGATGGAGAGGTAGGCTCTCTATCCTTGTTATTATTTTATTATGCTTGTTTATATGAAATGTTGTGCTTGTTAAAATTGTTTAAGTCTTGTGAGTGTGCTTGTATGTTGGCTGGGTAGTAGACATTAAGTTGGGTGTGGGAGAAGGGATTATGGGACCATTGGGGAGGGAAAAGGGAGTTTTTTGAGGCATGCATTTGGTGGGAGTGTGAATGGGAGTTTCACCTATGGGGAGTGAAAAGGAAATCATGGTTATTTTGTTGCATACTTGCAAGGGAGAGATAAGGATTTTGTGTTGATTGTTTTGTGCACTTGGAGGCTTAGGGTGAAACTCCCACTTCACTTGGGAGGCATAAGGAGGTGGTTTCCCATAGCCCTTGCTCTATTTGGTTTGATTTCAAACCTTTGTGTTGTTTTGAGAAGGTTGCAAACTTGTTGGTTATGTCTTCCTTATTGTGTTGATTATTTTTGAAATGCATGTCATATGCGGAAGCATTAATGTTTTAAAGTTGTAAAAGTTGATCAAGACCCCTCATGGTTCTTTGGTTGGGGCTCGAGGACCATTAAGGCGGTGAATTCTCCTCTAAATGGATTAAAGGTTGGGTAGAGAGCATTACCTACTGCCCCTTCCTTTGTATTGTGATACTTCTTGTGAAAGTTGAAGAAAGCATGATTTGGAGCTAAATTCCGAGAAGACATGCAAAGAGAAACTTGAAATTTGGCCTTGTGGGTAGCCCTTTTGTTTCAATTGTTAATTTTATTATCCCCAGGAGCTTGTAAACTCCTCCAAGAATGTTGTATGAGACATGTACTTTTTAAAATGTGTTGGTATTGTAAAAGGAAACTACCATTTTATCACCTTATTTTGAAGAAGTAAAAAGTTTGAAATAATTTAATAAGGGAATGTATCTCTCTCTTTATTTTTAAGTTGTTTCATTATTCCAAAAATGTGATATGTTTAATTTTAGAAGAAATGAGTATCTTGGTAGCATGTGTTCTTATATGAAATAGATGCCATTTTAATTGTCTTTGTAAGAGGAAAAAGGATTGAAAACAAAGTGTTTGGAGAATATAGATTTTTTTTTACATTCTTATCAAGTTGTAGGAAGAAAGTAGTTTGTCTAAATCTTTTGAATAAGTGAAAACATTTCTTACCCTTATCATTTTGTAGAATGAGTTGTGAAAGAACTCCTTTTATTCTCCCAATTTTAGTCTTAGATAAAATTAAACAAAAAGAATTCATATAATTGTGCAAGTGAATAATTATACATATACTCACTCCTACTTAAATGAAAACTATGACTAAATTGATTATATGGAAATATTTTTAAAACCTCTCTTATGTATATTAAACTAATTGTAGTTTTCTTTTTATATATATATATATTATAAATTATTATTAATAATTATTATTGTTAGTAAAACTTTATTAAAAGAAGGGGGAATAAGAAAAAGTTTAAATAAAATTAAAATAGTATTGAATGGGTATATTTAGCCATGGAATATGTTAAGTGTTTATATTCATTAAAAGGGGGTACGGGGCGGGCGGGGGTCGGGGTTCACCGACACCACCCCCACCCCCATACAAGTAATGGGGTGGGAGGTGGGATCGGTGACCCCCTCCCCTAATTATATTAACATTGTTCTATAAACAAATGCGGCCCATATACTTATTGTCGGCTAATGGAATTTTAAACACAAAGATGTGGAATTTTTCTAAATCCATGACCTTATTTTGTTGGTTATGGTGTACACACACACACATTTTGAGTTATACACACACATGTATTTATATACTCCAAATGAGTGTATTGTCAAAAGGAAAAAAAAGCATTTATATTGCTAAAAAAATTAAAAATAAAAATAGATTTATTGGGCAAAAGCCACAAACCCAAATGGGTATTTACATGGAACCAATTTACAATAAATAATGGAATTTCAACTAAACCCTTGAATAGGGTAGAATAGAATATCAAGTAAAATAAAAATGAAATAGATTTGGGTTGTGTGTATCCATCCCCAAGCTTTATCCTCCTCTTTCATGGCTTCCTTCTCTTCCTCCTTCCCTTAACCCGCAAAAAACAAAATGAGCAAATAAGTCAAATGAAAAGAATAAAAGAAACTCTCCATAGAGATTAGGGTTGGTTGAAATCTACTAGATCTAATGGCCTAGATTGGATTCATCCAATGGCCAAGATTGTTCCCTACAAATGTTAGGTGGGAGTTAGGTGAGATCATCATTTGATCACATGGGTCATGTTTTGAATGGGGCCACTTGTGTGGTGTGGAAGTTAATTAAAATTTTGTATTTATTTTGATTTATTTTTAGTAACTTTCAAAGTTAAAGAGGCCATGACCTAGTGGTATTTAAGTAAACCCATACCCTTAATAATTTAGACAACATTTATATTTGAGAATTAAAATTACTAATTTTGTGTCAGTGGAAGGGCATTTTAGACCTAGACTTTTATTATAAATTATTGAATGACTTTAGGAACCACTTTAATAAATTAATTTAAGATTATAAGAATGAAAATTTAAACCTAACTGAAGGATTAATATTATTATTTATTTACTTTTGTGATGATCGTTTGTTAACGAAGGGTTCCTCTAATGTAGCTTTTGTTCCTTAACAAATAAAATTATTCCATAATTTTTCTATTATAACCTTCATTTCATTTCGGGTTTCGTGGGAGAATTTTTGTGGGCATTACAAAAACCATTCATATGTCTTTGATCTAGATGGAATCATCCAAAAAGGGTGAAACCATCAGATTTTGTTGTCCCAAATTTATTTTATTTTCCTAAGTTATGCAAACATCCGAATGTCTACAAAAATATGGGTTTCTAAAGGTCTCTAATATAGCTTTATGGAGAGATACAAAACATCAACATAAATTTTACTACATCTTATTGTACATAATTTGAAATTTTTTTGGTGAATGACAGACTACTTCCATTCTTACAAGTGCAATACGAGAATTCCTCTGTTGTAAATCTTAGAGATGTGTTGTTGAGTTTGGGATTTGGTTATATATTAGATTTGGTTGCTATGGGGAAGGAAAACACGTGACTGGTGGTTCCATTTTCAAATCACCATGTTAAGGCATTTGTTGAATTTTTCAATAATCACAAGATTATGGGGTTTGCTTTGTTATCGGGAAATCAATCAACTTGCTGATTTTTTGGCAAATTATGAAATGTCAAATTTTTAAAATGGAGAGTGAAAGTCATCGAATGGATTCTCCTCTCTCCCAATACTCATCTACTTAATCAATCATGAAAATATACTCTCCCTTCTATGTAAGATTCATAACATTTATATTAAAATAACATGCCTTGATTCAAGTGTGTCTCTTCCCAAAGAGTGGTAAAATAGTCATAAAGGTGGTAATGTTTTATTTCCTTTAACCATCGCCCTCTCACCCTCTCATTTTTTGAATAAAATTCCATCATTACTTTTCTTCCAAATAATATAAATTTGTGGAGCTCTCTTTCCTTATTTTAGTGATGGTCCCTCTCATTTTACTTTCATCAGTTCATGGCTTCACAATGGCTAAAAGTGATAATAGTTTGAAGTGAGAAAAGATGATTCTTGGTTAGTTTGTAGAAAAGAAGATAAATTAGGTGAGGACAAGGGGCCTCAACAAACCTGAGGTTGCATACAATAAAAAAGGACTGGTGTAAGAATGATTATATATTAGTTTTCTTCAACGAGTTATCCTTCTTTCCTAGGCAATTCATCAAGAATATTGAGTTGTGAATAAAACTAGAATGTATGTTGAAAACATTTTTGGATAAGGACAATACATTATTGGTAAAGTATTATTATATAGCAGGTGTGTTTATTTATCTATGACGAATATAATAGAGATATTAGGGTGAAATTGGGGGGAATAGTAAAAGTGTAGATAAAAAATATTGGAAGAATATTTTGATTCACAAATGCAGACATATTTGGTGATGAATTACAGTAACCAAACTTAACAATTGATTGAGAAATTAATAAACATGGTTTTAAATCAAATTAGTTCGAGATCCATATTTAGTGTGACAACAGAAAGAAAAATTAAGAAGATTTTCCTTTTCCATGGTTGTATATAATAATAATAATAAAAACCAAATTGCATATTCATGATGGTCCTTTCATTTTCGATTACCTGTGACTGGACTATGTCACAGTCAACTTTATTGTGTGGAGATAAAGAAAATTTCTTTCCTAACAAATGTGATTTCCTTCCTAATAAAACATCCATTGGTCTATGAATTCCTTCCTCTTAAAACATCCACTTGAATCGCTTCATCCTCTAGTCTACGAAAGAATGTATGTGTTTAGTTTTTAAGTGGTCTCGTGTTCCCTTTCACTATGGGAAATTTAGAGATTCATCTAAACTTTCTAGACAATTTTAATCCCAAAGGCATTGAATGTTTAGTGTGGTGAAGTGGTGGAGTGTTGTGAAAAATGGTATTACTGACTATAAAATGTTTTTATTACTTGCTAAGTTGTTCCGTGGAAACAGATGTCAACCGGGTGAATCGGTTTATGTGGGTAGAGAACACCTCCAAAAAGGATGTTAATGTGAACGGGTAGTGGTGGCGATATGGAAAATTCTACAGAAGATTTGGCACCACCATGACTCCTCCGACACTAACAACGAATTCAAACACCGGTCCTTTCCTTGCCACGTATGGACCAAATGTATGTGTTGGTTATGTGATGCATGTGATTTTTATGGGGGTGCACCATACATAAGTGCAAATTGAGTGGAGGGTAGCCTCTTCCCCAAACAT